>JAVLUZ010000266.1:0-110647 GCA_036768485.1 Mermis nigrescens | reverse complement strand
CACAGCTGTCCACGGAACTGCAATTTGAGAACAGAGAACAACAAAAGAACAAAGGCATGCTGAGGGCACGGACACTGAGATTATCATGTGCGTTTGACTTGCTCAACTGCAATCATACTGAGACCAAACAGGAACAAGTCACACCTGAAGGTCAACCTAAGAACCTACATAAAAGGAAAAGGTCAATATCTGATGAACAGGTATTATCTGAGGTCTGAAGTTATTATTAGAGCACATTATACCATCACTGATCACAGGCAAAAGATATATACAAAGAAAGATTGAGTCATATAGATAAACAGTGAAATTAATGAACATGCAACAGACAAAATAAAATAAACACATCAACAAATAAGGGATAGAAATAATATAATATAATGAATGGAACATACTCCTGATAGTAAGGTCTGAAAAACAAAGAGGTGCTCATAATATGAGATTAATATAGCAACAGCAAAAATATGGTTAAACCAGAATAAAACAAATAGCAAATTAAGAGCAATTTAACAAAAACAGAATAATATACAGGCAGCAGCATTCAATGCTGATCATCCCTGATCAACAAGTCAATGGAGATTAATACTGAGTATCAACATTGATAAAACACTGAAAGACAAAATGATATTCACTGTTCAGAAGAATAATAGCTGAGTGAGGTTCAATGATTATTTTCACCCAGTCAAACATGGTTTTAGAATTTTGCATTACTAATTTAATCAACTGCCTGCTTTTTGTTTTTCCAGTTTTTTCAGGATCATTTATAATGACGAGAGGAGACACTGTTAGCGCTGGCACTTAATTTTAACAAGTCATTTGTATCATGCCTTTATTGATAAACAGTTCGGAACAGCAAGTATAAGAATACAAATCTAGTCAGAGTGATTGCCCAGACAGACTGCAGTTGAAGTGCAGAAGCTGATCGTTTTGCCTTAAAACTGAATGAACACACCATACAATTGATAAACTAATTGCAAGTAGCAAGTTTGAAAATTTTTAAAAATTCAACTTGCATTTTCATCCTCCTAAAATTAACATAACCATCAAATAATAGGTCTGCAGTCAAAGGCTCTGAGGTCTCAGAGTGGTAGTCCCTGAAAATTTTATATATTACACCCCACTTTAATTGCAGTTGTACTGCACTGAAATCAAATGAATTGGAAACCAAAATGAAAATAGATGAATATCTGTCGTAATGGAAACTGACTGAAATGTGTTGACTTATGGCATGGCAGGACGTGTTTTATTCATTAAAGTCATTAGTGATACTGGTTTATAATTTAATCATTATTTTCAGTCATTTTGTATGCCTTCAGTTGCGAATGAAATGTAAAATGTGAAACACAAGAAATTACTTTCATATTTTAGCAATAATTGTAGTCTGAAGAGTAAATGTTATATTGATAAATTGAAATGCAAATAATATTTAATTACTACAGTAGCCAATACATGCAGTTTCATTCAATTGAATTGTTATAATAATCAGTACAGCAGCGTTGGATTATTTAACAGATTAAGTTTTAAATTAGTTGATTCAGAAAATAGCCAAATATGACGATCGCGCAGCAAAGCGAAAATGACAAGAAATTTTAACGTCACAATACATTAAAGAAAAATCAAAAATACCTCTGAAAATTCTCGGGGGCAGCCTCCATTTCCCCCGGCTACGCCTGTGATTCCGCAGTAATTTCGGCGCACTTCATAATGGAAAATATGCGAACATGTATGTACGTCTTAACAACATGGCGACCAGGCGTACTTTTATGAAATATCGCGAGTGTAGAGTTTAACATATTAATTTTGCTGGTGAATGAATCGTCCTTGTTCCGAATTTATTCTGGTTATTTATACAATTCCATGTACCAACAAAATGTACGCTATATTTCACCCCTGAAAAAGGTTCAACCCCGACTCGAAAAACCGCGTTCTTCGGTCGGGTCAGTCGGGGTATAGGCCGGTTGGCCGGGGCTATCCCTGTACGATCACTGCGACAGACATTCGAGAAGCTGGAAAATAAAATTCAAAAAGTTTTAAAACACAATATCCTGAGACTGAATTAGGTAAATCTAATTAAATAAAAGCAAAAAAGTCAAATAAACAAAAAGTAAAATACGACATAAAATAACTTCGAAAATATAAATAAAATTGAAATGGCAAAAAATGGCAAAACAGATAAAGTAAAACAAAACAACGTGATGTTTTTCACCTTGGATCGGCCGAAATGGCGGCAAACAGCGATTCAGGCATTGGAATTACAGTCATGAATAACTTTAAGGTTTCGGTCATGAATAATTAACATTATGGTCGTGAATAATTTTAAGCGCTTTTTGCAAGAAATCGAATTTTATTCAAAATTTTCATTAAATAATTAGTAGTTTTATCAAAAGAACTCCATTCTAATTTTATCAAGCGTCATTCTTTCACCTTTTTCAGGGCCTTGTCCTTAATCTATCCCCGTGCGCTTGACATATACCTGCAATGGTTCCAAATTTCGGGTCGGGGGACCAGCCATTTTCAGGGGGTAGATGACCTCCAATGTTTGGCCAAAAAACGGTTAAAAGACACCAAAAAACGGCCAAATTTTTTCGAATTGGGCGGGAGGTCGAAAATTTTCTGGTTCTGGGCGGATAGGGGGACGATTAACTTCAAGTGGGGGATCCGCCCATCCCCCCCTGTTACATGCATGCACAGACACATACGTATACTAAAAATTGCGCACTTTACGCTATATTCATAGACAAAACAAATACACATGAAATTTCTTCGCCTTACAATCACAGACTTGGGCGGGGGGTTTAGGAGGGTACCGCACCCCCATCCCCGAGGAATCCAAAATACCCCCCCCCAGAATTCACTTTTTGAAATTTGTTTTTGTCGCAATTTTATGCCAATGGATAGTGCTTGACGAGCAACATTGGAAAATGATGCTTGATCGCTAGACCAACATTAAAAATGGCGCATTTTTTTCGCACAACATTTTGAAGGCCATTTCTTGATCTTTGTGCATCCCACCCCCAGACTTTGGTGCCGCCCACCTATGCTTACAATACGCAGATGAAGCGAATATGTATCTTCCACACTATAAATCTATTAGATGAAAACAATGCACCGATCTTATACTGATTTCATTTTTATATGTAAATTATCATTTTAAACGTAACGTAATACAAAGAAAATAAAATGCCTACCTTGAAATAGTTAGCTGGACAATCTCGCAAACAATATTGGCTAAAAAATACATTTTTGCACGCCAACAACACCCATTGGCCGATTTCCAATTTAGGCAACCGACCCAAGCACTGCTCGTGGCAACAGTGATCGGATTCGCCGTCAAAGCAAGCCAAATTATTAATCGCGCATTTTTTCGAGCAAGCTAGAAAGAAAGGCAATAAATACGCCGTAAATACATAAGCAATAAATGTAAAAAATTGAACAATAAACAATATATGTATAAAGAATAAACAATAACATAAACAATAAATGTAAAAAATAAACAATAAAACAATACATGTATAAAGAATGAACAACAGATAAACAATAAATGTAAAAAATAAACAATAAACAATATATGTACAAAGGAAATGAACAATAAATAAAACAATAAATGTAAAATAAAAATATATGTATAAAGAATAAACAATAAATAAACAATAAATGTAAAAAATAAACAATAAACAATGTATGTACAAAGAATGAATAATAAATAAACAATAAATGTAAAAAATAAACAAAAAAACAATATATGTATGTATTAAGAATAAACAATAAATAAACAATAAATGTAAACAATAAACAATATATGTATGTATAAAGAATAAACAATAAATAAACAATAAGTGTAAAAAATAAACAATAAATAATATATGTATGCATAAAGAATAAAGAGTAAATAAACAATAAATGTGAAAATAAACAATAAACAATATATGTATGTATAAAGAATAAAACAATAAATAAACAATAAATGTAAGAAATAAACAATAAACAATATATGTATAAAGAGTGAATAATAAATAAACAATAAATGTAAAAAATAAACAATAAACAATATATGTATGTATAAAGAATTAAAAATAAATAAACAATAGGTAAAAATAAAACAATAAAAAACAATATGTATATGCATAAGGAATGAACAATAAATAAACAATAAATGTAAAAAGTAACAATAAATGTACAAAGAATGAACAATAAATGAACAATAAATGTAAAAAACAATAAAAACAACACATGTATAAAGAATAAACGATAACTAAACAATAGATGTAAAAAGTGGAGCAATAAACAATATATGTATAAAGAATGAACAATAAATAAACAATAAATGCAAAAAATAAACAATAAACAACTGCATGTATGAAGAATGAACAATAAATAAACAATACGACGGCTAAATCAACGAATGAACCAATTTTCTGACCAAATTGTAATATGCTGATTAAGCGTCCTTTGTCTACCCCGCGGAGTAAAAATTTTGTGCATTATATGAACTCGCTTCAAGAGCGACTAAAACACGGCACTTTTCACAGCCCGTTGAGAAAGAACAAAATTTTCTCGAAAAGTTTTAATTTTATAAACTTAAAAATAAAATTAAAAATTAAAAAACTTGAAATACTTTGAAAATTTCAAAAAATTTTATTTTTGTAGATTCTTGAAATTTTTTAATTTAATTTTAATTAAATGATATTTCTACCAGCTATCCCAATATTTAAAAATTTATCTTGGGCCCCCTTTGCCTTAGCGAATCCTGATGCGGTACTGGCTCAATGAATATCGCAACTTGAAGATCAGTGCAAAAATATAGAAGAAAAAATTAAGCAAGATACGTAAAAGCCAACAAATGATGAAAATAAAAATTTATACGCAAAAGTAGGTGAAATTAACCTTTAACCTATTTTAACGTTAAAACCCATTTCTACGATCATTACAGCAGGCACGTAGCTGGCCCTCCTATTTTGAGGGGGGTGACCAACACCAATTTGGGGGATCTAAGCCAAAAATATCACAAAATAACGTGTAAAAAGTCCTAATTTTTCCGTTTTTTCTGAATTTGGGGGGTCCGGTTCCCCCAGTGCCCCCACAGCTACGTGCCTGCATTACAGCCCAAAAAACTTAGTTAACGTTCAGCCAGGCTGAACTTCATCCACGCAGTGCGCCTTTTATTATTTTTCTCAATTCGAATTGAAAAGACGTGAATGTACAAATTTTCAACCAAACTTTTTGGGGTCTGCACTTAGAAAGTGATAGAAAATTTCTAAAAATATTCAGGGTAAGGATGCTAAAGAGCTAAAGCACGCAATGCTTTATAAATAGAGAAGTCTAACAACTCTCGGTACAACAAATTTTTGATAAAATATATTTTTTTGCGATTTTGCTAATAATTAATAATTTTCATAATTACGTAAAGATAGCCAAAACTAGAACAAATTCACTTTTTTCAGACTGAAAAGAACAGTCGGATTAGAACGATTGAAAATTCTATTGTGTATATATATGTATACCTGCAGTAACGTCCAGTAAGTACGGCTATAAGCAGTGAAATTAATGCTAATATTAATAAATAATTTTTATAATTATACAAGTTATTATTGATTATCAATTAATTATACATAATATTGCACTGATAAATAGGATAGCTGCCATGTACCCTAATGCTATCCAAAAGTGTTCTTAGAGGGTCGTGAACGCATTCCTTGGCTACATTTTGCAGCCCAAATTAATAACCCGTAAGATTAACGATGAAACAGAGATATAGATCCGTGCAAACTATAAAGGCGCGATTTATGATTGAGAAAGCTGAATTTCAGTCAAAACGCCCAGAATGTAATCTTATGCGATTCGGAAATGACCACCATAGGTGGGCAGCACTAAAATTCTAGGTGGGGGGGTGCAAGATTTTTAAGAAAGGTCAAAAAATGGTCTTAAAAATGGTGGTATGGGGGAAAACACCATTTTTCGACGTTCTCATCGAGCACTATCCATTGGCATCAAAAAATTGCGATAAAAACAAAAAAAATTCAAAAAATGAATTATGGGAGGGGGTATTTTGGTTTCTGGGGTGTGAGTATTCTGGATTATGGGGGAGTATTTTGGTTTCTGGGAGTGCATACCCCCCTCCCAAAACCCTCTCCCCACGCCCACGTGTAATGACCACTCATTACTTACTTAGTGTATAGGATAAAACTGATGGATAATAGATAATACACGTTCCTTTACAATATAGACATTAACAACTATTGAAATCGGCCTAATGTATTACTTACTAGCCTTCCAAAACTTAAGAGCAAGTCAAAATCTTAATAAGATCAATAATCTTACTTTTCTGACCACAGAAGAATTCCAGCATGCTAACTGGCCGTTGCTTAAACTAGCGCAACCGCTTTTATTCGAAATACTATCAAAGTGGCATGGTGAACATGAATCTAGAGATCAAGAACACTTAGTCAACATAGGCCCATGTAATTGATTTGGGGGTTTCTTTCACCCCCGCAGTCTTCCAGCCCGGCACAAAAAATTCACCCCTCGGGCAAGAAGGTCAAATTCGTACAAATTATCCGCAAATTTGGCTGATTTTCCATTATTTCGACATGACCGATTCTCAGTATTTTTTCTTTTTCGTGTCGTCATTTTCATTATCGTTATCATTCATAAATGGATAAGTTGGTGCGAAACGCTGAAAAATCTGGGCGTACTTTATTCACTATATCTATCAATCCCGGTATTTTGGAAAGTTACAGAAAAAAATAAGAAATGCGGCACAAAGCGCCAAAATCTGCGACCTTGCTAGTCCGAAGTAAGATAAAACGTCTTTTGTCTTTCACTTTTTCCTTTCTTTTGTTTATTTCCTTTTCTTCCCGTTTCTTATCTTTCCTTTCTTTTGTCTTTTCTTTTCTTTCTTTATCTTTTTTTGATAAAACGTCTTTCAAATCGTTTCATTTAGAGTATATACTTTTGTGAAAACTCAATTTTTCTATATCGGTGGGAGAGGAGAAGCTCAAGATCCAATTACTCCCTGGTTACAGACCTGCATATAAGTAACTATGCACAAAAACGGTTTTAACACGCATTAAGGCATACTACAGTAAACTCAAATGTGTTACGTAAAGCACAACTGAAATCGATTACATGTTCGACAAAATTTGCCATTAACGGGTTTCTTGCCTCGATATTACATGATTTAAAGCCCGGAACATCTAACAGCAGGCCAAAAATGCAATTTTGTATTTTTCCACAATCATATATTACTCTATTTACATTTTTACTCAATTCCTATCAAGTGAACCGTTTCAAACTTCGCACAACTTATGCATTCAACAGAGAGTTGGTTGCGTAGGAAGGATCATACATGTAACAGGGTGGATAGGGGATCCGCTTATTCTAAGTTGGTCCCCATTCCACTGAAAATGGACAATTTCTGACTCCCCGTTTTTCGCAAAAACTTGCGTTTTTTGGCCGTTTTTCGTCATTTTGGGCCAAAAATGTTAATCATTTACCCCTACCCCCGCCTTAAAAATGGCAGGGGAAGCCGCACCCAAAATATCGAGTCGTTGTATGCAGGCCCGTATCCAGGATTCGGACAAGGGGGAGGGCGGGGCGAGCCCAACATAAATTGGTCCATATCTCGGGACATTGGTCAGGATAGCTCGCAAAAAAGGCATTTTTTGACTTTTTCGTTTTTTGAAATGCAGTATCCATTAAGATCATAAAATTTATTTTTCAAAAAATTTATCTCCTCACTCAAAATGCTATAAATAGTGTCATTTTTGGTAGCGCTTGAGCCAAAATTATAGAAAATGCTTCACATCTAGCGCGAGGCGCAGAAAATTTGAAGATTTTACGTCAAAGGCAGGAATTTTTCCATATTTCCGTGCATTATCTTACCATTCAACATTTTTTGCAGCCATGAAGAACAGGAGAGCGGCCACCCCTGCCATAGGTGTCCGAGGTCAGGGTAAGCAGAAGGGAGATAAAATCTGAGAAATCCAAAGCAGTAAATTTAGCGTTCACAGATTTTTTTTGTTGTTTAAACGACAAAAATGGTTAAAATAGCCTTAAAACGTCGTTTCGTGGTAATTTCGGATTTTGAAAGCATTTTTAGTCCATTTTGATCATACTACATATTTTTTAGCACTAAAAAATACAGAAATTAATCAATTTTCGGCGCTTTCCGGGCAAAAAAGTACATAAAAGTAATAATCCGGCGCTAAGCACCGGAAAAATTCTGACATTTTTACTGCTTTTGACCTCAAAAATGAGGCAAAACAGGTTCCATCAGGTCGAAATCGCAGGACAGTACCTGTCTGATTGACCCTTCGGCGCGAGGGTATCATCCCCCTCCCCTCGCTCACCCATCCACCCATCTATGTAAATGTATGCCCTGCCCCCTAATACGGCCCTTGTTGCATGTATGGGTTGGATCTATCGCATCATCCTCACAGCTTAAGTTTTTATTCCTCCCCTGACTTTTGGACAAATAACTTTTTCAGCCACTTTGAATGATTTTTGCTATTTTTTCAAAAAATAATAGTTTTGTTGATTTTTGGTTAAATCTAAGGATTGTCCTTCCTTGCGTAAAAAATTCGACTTATCTCGGCTTTCACCGAAAATTTTCTTTAATTCCATGAACGGTTGCTCATCTTTCATCCGAGATTTTGAGATAAGGAGAAAACGAAATTCGCCTGCTGATGGCAACGAAATACAATTGCCAAAAGCATGAAATGATTAATTATTATAATTATTTGATTATTATTAATATTTATTAATTAGTATTTAATTATTATTTAATAATTAATAATTTCTATTGAATAATTATTAATAGCTAATTAATAATTATCGAACGTGTTTTAGCTGCAGTTCAAATATTTCTATTGTCTTTGTTGAGCAGAAACTTTTCGCCCGTTTTAATTAAAAAATAAAAAAATTCATCGGTTTCAAAGTTGCATCGTTCACCTCAATTCAGCCGATTGAATTGAACGGAGGCCCTTTTGATCTTAATGAGGTAGACGAATTTAAATAAAACCTGCTATTATTTAATAGAAATAAATAATATTACTATTAAAAAAATAATATCCTTCAATATAATATTTGTTATGTAATATTATCATAAAGATATAAAATTCTAATATTGTGCAATATCAAAATATCACATATTCAATATGTATATATATATATATTAATATATAAAAAATGGTGGTATGACGAAAAAGACATCATTTTTCAACGTTTTTTATCGAGCACTATCCATTGGCATCAAAAAATTGCGAAAAAAAATTTCAAAAAATTTAATTCTGGGAGAGGGCGGTATTTTGGTTTCTGGGGGGGTATTCGGCCTTCTGGGGGGCTGCACACCCCACCCCCCCGCCCACGTGTGGACGTAACTATTGTAGTAATTTTGAATTTATTATTCGTATCATGCTCGGGATCAAGGAACCCACCCCTGCGTTTATTTTTCTCGACCAAAATGTGTCCTCTGGTAATAAGCCTCCAATTAATGGTATCGGCGTAGCAGAGATTGCCATTTTCGGTGATACGCACGCCGCCGTTGTTGATGATCCGTAATTTTAATCAAAAAATTTAGAAAAATTCAATAATTTTAGATTTAAATTAATAATTAATTGACATCAATAAAAATTTTATCAGCAGGTTGTATCGTTAAGGGGTAAAGACGTCATAATTACCCGTAACTTTGCGAGGCCTAATTCGCGCAGATTCGGATTTCGAAAAACGACTAAAGCGTAATTGTGTACTAATCTGAGACCCCGGATGAGTCTAAGTTCGGGAAACAGATAGCCAATCGATTTTAGGCCACTAAATTGACAAAATAACATCACAGAAAAGAATACAATATACTACAACACTTCGACAAAAACATTCCATAACTAGCGTTGTACCTTTGAAGTTTTGTTTCTTTCTTACTAATAGCATGCTGCACTTCCATCTCCGCGCTTTCCTTCTTTTTTTGTTGTTTTTTCTCTTTTGTTTTTATTCAGTATTTGCTTTTTTATTTATCTATTTATTTATTTACTTTTTCTCCTCATTTTCTTTCTTCTTTCTTGCTTCTTTCTCGTATTGATGACTTCTCACTATTGCATTATCTTAAGGGGAGGTTTGGACAGTAGGGCTTCCACCCCCTCAACTTTCAACCCCCCGGATAATTTTTTCACCCCTTCAGAATTCGCAATTTTCTAAAAAAATTCGTAGAAAAGATTCTGTTTTTAGCGTTTCTGAATATCTGCTTGCTCATAAAGTGTCAAATTTTCGGTGCTTCGCGCCATACTAATCTTTTTGGCTATGTTTTGTTCAACTTGATCAAATTTTTCTGATATTTTTAAATTTTGTTTGTTTTTACGCTCTGGAAAGTTAGAGCATCGACAGAAACACCAAAAATGATGTTTTTAGCGCGTATTCACATTTTTTCCGCCCAAAAAAACTCACCCACCCCCCAACAATTCCCATGCAGCGCACGTCCAGGTTGGGTTTATAGTCTTACTTCCTGAAATTGTATGGATCGACTCCATTACACTGACAAAACATAAAAAATTGCAAAACAAAAAATTAAAAAACCAAAAAAGTTAAAAACGAGAACCAAACTAAAAAAATCGAATGAATAATAAATCTTATTCCGTCATTTCGCATAGGTAATTTGGTCAAGTCCCGTGTTGTTTGTCATTTCCTGCAGACATGTAAGAACACAAAATTCTGGGTTGGCGTAGTCGGTCAACTTTAGGGGCAGAGTATGGAATAAATGAACTTCCATTTTTCTTCATTTTGAGCCAAATATGACAAAAAATCATCTAAAAATGGCCCAAAATACGCAAGTTTTCCCAAAAAAATCCAGCGCTAAAAATTTCTGACTCTGATGGAGAGATGGGGTGGGGGAACGATCGAGTTCTTGTGGAAATCCCCAACCTCCGTAAACTAAGACTACCTTAAATGTTTTATTATTTTCGTCAAGAAATAAGGACAACGTCCGGAACGTCAAAAAGTGAGTGTTTTTACTCATCGTTCTTGAGCTTAACAGAGTTACTCTCGAAAACTTTTTTGGCTGACCCAGCTGAATCGCAGAATTCCCAATCTGTGCGTGTAAGGAGCTGAAGATGCGACCAGACATGCACGTGAGGGAAAGGGAGGCTTCCCTATCAGAATGAAGAAATACGAAATTTTCACGGAAAAAATGAGGCAAAATAAAAGGCCAATAATAGAAATTTGAAGATTATTTTCAAAGTACTTTAGATTGACCAGAAACTGTATAATAACGTAGTTTTAATGTCATTTTAGCGCATATACCACTTTTTTGAGATAATTTTAGCCAAAAAAGCTCAATTCTTGACCCCGAGATCTGCCATGCTGTGCATCTATGGGTGCGACCCCCACCCAAAGTTAGTCGTACCACATCCTGCTTAAGCCAGAAAATTTTTAAACTCTTTCCCCTACTTGCGTGTTTTGCCCGTTTATGGTTTTGGCCATTTTGGCCAAAAATTGAAGATCCTCTTACCCTCTCCGTTCTAAAAATAGCCGGCAATGAAACCCCAACCCGAAAATACGAGCCGTTAAATGTATGAAGAGCTAAACCTACTTGTTTCAGATAGTGTGCGCTACGTCGAGAATTCGCTGACCCTGTGGTAGCTTTTCCTCTCAAAATGCTGTTGGCTGACTCACCCCAAATTTTCAAAAAAGAAAAACAGTTTGCTACTTTAAGTGTTTTTACGACTTTTTGGCTCGAATTAGTAGTTTTTCGACGATTTGAGTTAAAAAAGTTAGTTTTATCGTCCAACCTTATTAACTAATTTTGAATTGTTCATGGTTTTTAACAGTACATAATCAGAAAGCTCGAATTATATTTCTAGGTATGTATATACGTGTACGCGACATTTTCAAGTCCAAGCGAACCACTGCAAATAACCCAAGCCGTTCGTAACCCATTGAGCTCATCATTTATGGGCACCATAGGTGGGCTGGGCAGCACCGAAATTCTGAAGGGGGGGTGAAAAAATTTCTGTGGGGGTGAAAAAATTTTCAAAGGTCAAAAAATGGTCTTAAAGTGGTCATATGGTGAAAAAACACCATTTTTCGACGTTTCTCATCGAGCACTATCCAATAGCATGAAAAATCGCTAAAAAAAGCAACAACAAAAATTTCAAAAATTGAATTCTGGGAGGTATTTTGATTTCTGGAGAAGGTATTTTGATTTCTGGAGGTATTCCTTCTGGGGGTGCATACCCCAACCCCTACGCCCACGTGTGATGGGCACCGAACAAGTTATGAGGGTATGAATGGAACAAAAGTAAAAAAATCAAAAAAAACATACCAAAAATTCAATTCTGGGGTCGGCAGGGTATTTTGGAATATGGGAGGTCAAAACCCCCAACCCCATCCGCCCATGTACGGGGCTGTTGACTGACTCCCTTGAATTATCACGCTGTGCATGTCTGATGACTTACGACGCTTCGAAAACGAGTAAATAGCCGACTATTTCGCGAACCCTCGAAAAACGTAAAACGGCGTAATCCTCGTTTGTGAGACTACCGTAAACTATGAGTATGAAGTGTACATTGCCTTCGATTACGGTACATTCATTCAAAGGTCTGCGTAATCGACTTTCATATACTTTCACAGATTCGGTCAAAGAACTTCTGACGTCAATGCCAGGACAAACTGAAGGCGAAGAAAGTTCTTTATGAGTCAATAGTTTTTCAGAACACGAGATGATTAAGATCCCGACATTTACTTGAATTAAGCGAAATTCACATGATTTTCATAGGTTACGCACATGGGCGATTTAGGGGTGAAGGTGGCGGACGGTCGCTCCCACCCATTGACCCAAGATAGCTGGCGAGATCAAGAATGGATATATAATTTGCAATTATTTTCGGCCAACATGATCATAATTTCTCAAGTTTTCCCGGCGCCTTGCGCCGAATAATACCTATTAATGACATATATTTACTTTCTTGGCGGCCTGGAGACTTATTTTTGCTCTGAAAATAGTTTTTGAACGATTTGAAAAAAACAGCCTTTTCAGCACAGTTTTATTCTATTGTCAAGCTTAACTCTTAAAATATTCTCGACGTTCCGCGTCAAATACTACAAATATGTACAGGAAATCGAGCAGTAATCCAAGCTTCTAAACGTCCTTCCGCTTTAAATTCCACGAATTTTCAGGCGCTTTGCGCCCGATTTACGCTAAAAGAAAAAGAAATTGAATGTTTTTTTCAAAGAAAATTGTCAAAAATTTTAACTTTTTCGGAAACACGTTGCGCCAAAAGCATTTTAAATAAAAATAGACAACGTCGGAGGCCGAAAAACGCTATTTCACATGTGAAGGGCATAGAAATCCTAGATCCGCCACTGATTAAGCAAGATGTTTAAATTATAGTCTATTCGTGGAGACGAAAAATTATCTATACATCCATATACCTAACCTACATTATGTTTGTTTAGATGGGAAATACGACGTAACCAACGACGAATCAAGAATACGCTTTAATCAGACATGAGCATAGCTGGGCAATATCCAATCCCTGCCCGTCCATTAAACGGACTGACACAGAAGCTGGACGGGCTGAAGGGTTCATTTGAATGGATTGATTTTCAAAAAATGTGAGAAAACAAAGAAAAATCAAGCAAAATTGTCTTTTCCAATCCATTTTGGCCCAACTAGGGGCCAACCAACCTTTAGGAGCCCGCAGTTGAACGGGCTGTCTGGCTTTTGCCCAGATATGGACCTGTTGAGCGTAAATATTTACAAGATAAGATGTTTGATTTACATAAATCTGAATTATTAAATAAATGTATAATTTATACAACTCAAGATTATCGATTGAAAAATCATTCTTCCTAATATGCAGTACAAGATCATCTAATAAGAGCTGAATCGGAGTGCTTGAAATTTAATTTTAATAGCCAGTCAACCTTTCTTATTTTGCTCTGGTAGCTGTACATTCTGCATTATTGTACTGTTTTATGTTTTGCTTAAGTTATGTCCAGATGTAATATGCATGGTAGTCTATATTTCAATCAATCTATTCAACACATGACGCAAGAAGGACAGTCCTAATTTGCAGTAAATAAAGCCGTTACGATAGCATACACATACATATAAACGATTCGGTGCCAAATTAAATTTATACCTTCGGTTTCTCGCATTTCCGATCGGTACTTATGTGATTTTTGTTAATTTTACTACAAGGGAATTTACACAGATTACTCATTAGTTCTAAACTGGATACGGAATGCAATATTAACTTAGGCTGCAAACCTTGGAATGATTCCAATATGCAGTAATTTATAACTTCATCAGGTCAGGCTTAAGGTTAGCATAAATTAAGAAAATAATAAATCACAATAAAGGTTCTAATTTGTTCTACATCAAAAATTGTTTTTCGCTGCTAAACAAGACGATGCAAATTAATCTTATATTGTAAGAGACAATAAACACTTAAACTGACCAACTTCTTCCAGATCATCATAACAGGAAGCACCTGCGCAGATCAGACTTAGCATGACCAGACGACCAAATCCGACCATTATTACGCGATGTTAAGCTATTAAAGGGCAGCCGATTAGACTTAGTTAACTCCATTTGGTGAATAAACAAATCAGACCGTCTAGTCTCGTTCGACTTATGAAAAACGCTGTAACAGCCACATAATGAGCAAAGGCGGAAGCCTTTCTCAGGCACATAAAAGTTGAGGTACAAACGACATACAATTTGAAAAAATAACTGATTGAAAAAATAAATGAAAGGAGAATGACAAAGTGAAAGGAAAACACGTATTGAAATCAGCTGAAACAGGACCGTACCTACAGATATGCGACATAATTAATATGTGTCCTATAAAGAACGAAGAATATTTTTTAAAGTCTAATTTTATGGTCTTATGGATAGAGCGAAAAACGCTGTTTTTACTAGCTATCTCATCTAAATGTATTCTTTTCTCGTTTAGCACTCCCTACCAGACATGCACAGCATGGTGATTCTTGGGGGGCGGGGGTTGAAATTTTAAAGTGATTTTTTTAGGCCCCAAAAGTAGTAGGTACGCGTCAAAAAATCGTTATTCGGCGTTTCTGACGATGCTAGGACATAAAAACGAAAAACAATTAAAAAATTCAAAAACCCAATGAATCGAACAAAATACAGTCGAAACACGAGTATTTGACGCGAAGCGTCGAAGATTCGACACTTTTGAGCAAATAATAAGCTAGAAACACCTGAAAAAGCACCTTTTTACGATTTTCCAGGAAATTTTTGAAAACTTTTAAGAAATCGCGAATCCTGGGGGAAGGGTGAAAAAATTTCTAGGGTGGAAGGGGGTGAAAATTTTTCTGGGGGTTTAACCCCAGATCATGTATAAATGATATCCATCACAATTTCTGACTCCTGGATACGAGTTCCTGGAAACATATCCGAAATAAAATTTAATATCGGTGAAAGCCTATTGTCTTGTTCACCGATTATTCAATTTTTTAAAGAATACCAAAGTCAATATAGGTATTATTTTAATACTCTTAACCGCGGTGCTTCTAAACCTGGCTCTTTAGCCATATTTAAGCATTTTGACTTAAATACATAATGAGTCAAGGCTTTATTAAGTTCAGTGACAATAAAAGCTGTCAAAAAATCTTTATAACTCTACAGACTTCCTAAATTACTCCCCAACTAAAGCAAGGTCATGGGAATAATAGGCAATAAAAATATATGTCAGCAGTGTGACAAAGCAGGCACGTAGCTGGCTGTTCAATTTTGAGGGGACCATCACATTTTGGGGGGACTAAGCCCAAGAAGGCCAAAAATAGCACAAAATAACGTTTAAAAAGTCCTGTTTTTCCGATTTTTCTGAATTTTAGGGGTCCGAACCCCCCCATTCCCAAGAGCTACGCGCCTGACAAAAAGCGGGTTAACTTTAGCCCATGGTTAAAGTCGGACAAAGTCTCAGGTTAAATGTCGGTATGACAGAAAGCGGGTTTAGCCGACGGTGAGTTAAAAATAGTCGATTTGACCCGAGATTTTTAACCCTGCCTCTAGCAGGGTTAAATCTCGGGTTGTCTCACAGGTTTCTTACGCAGCATGGTCGATTTGTAGAATGAGTGTAAGAGAAAACTAAAATTTTAAGCTTCCTCAAGCCAAATGACATCAGAAAGCGTTTCAAACATAGAAAAGGAACGAAAATTATCTTTATTTGCGGTTTGATGAAGAAAGTAATTATGTTTTGGGAAAGATTTCTACTTGTATCACCATCATCAGTGTCTGACTTCACTTTTTTCTTATTTTTCCGGAAAAATATTCCATTTTCTCATTCTGGATAATTAAGGAGACTTCCAAACCCCAAAGCTGCGTGTCTGAACAGAGAGCTCGATCTAGGGTCTTCTGAATGAGGAATAGTTTAATAAAAAGGGTTACTGATCGTGCAAATCGTATAAAAGGAGTCAGTAATTCGCCGATTATAGCAGACTGGTTTTTTCGCAAAAGCAATGAAACATAAGTGGGCAAGTAGGAGTGGCTAGGGAGGGGGTGAAATTTTAAAAAAAATCACATAGTAAACATAGATACTACTAACATACGTTTTAAGCAGGTAATACCTTGATACTCTTATCTACTTGAGCATAATAAAATGACATTCTTAGGGTTAGATTGTATATAGATGAATTGAATTCTAAAATGTATTTTTCGAGAAAATAATTTTTTAAACAATGTATCAAACGGATAATTTACTATTTTAAGACAAACGATTGATGAAAAGTGTAAGATTGAGAAAAAATTAATACTTTTGCAGTAATCTGACTAGGTTTAATAAACTTTTTGTTGACTGAGGTGTATTTTTCCACTATAAAAACACAATTTTCCCAACAGCAACTTATGTTTCACCAAAACTGCATGACAGTACTCGGTTATTCAAAACCTGAGGGAGAGGTAATACGCCCTCTTATCCCTCCCTACGCCCTTGTGTGCAAAGAAACCAAGTCGTATCTCTATTCAATTTCACTTTTAACTTTCTCCAACAAATTTTTAATGTTCCACTCTTTCACAAATTTCGCATGCTTAATTCTGGAAAAATTAACGAATTTAGACAGTTAGTCATGGCTGAAAATGAGTAAAAAAGTATTTGAAAAAATTACGGGGCTAAAGGCTAGTGGGTAATATATATTGCATGCATTAAAAAATAGCAATTATTTTTCAATATTTTTTATTCATGTTACACTTAAGCTAAACTAAGTAAAAAGTATGTTCGTACAAACTTTCATATACTCTTTACCATACTTATTAGTACAACTCTTCAAGAAGAGCATCTAAACTAGCTATTTTAAATTCCGTAGAAGTCGGCACTGCGAACCTAGTTAATTATAAAACAGAAAATGCAACAAAAGATAAAGATAAAAACTGGTATCTACTAATTTTAATCTCGTCTTTATCTATCATATCAAATGTGCAAGTATCTATTCCATTTATAAACCGACATTTAGAGAATCCTGTTAAATCCTCATGTATAAATTGAAAAGGCTCGCTTGCATTACAATTTTATCTTCAAAAGGCTTACCGCCTGCTGATGAAGAAAAAATGAGACGCATCTTTGATCTTCTGCTGAAACGTATTAACCAAACATGGGCTTACATGAATAACTCTATTTCTTAAATCGACGATTAAGAATCTTGTGGGGAATATACCGCAAACTTCTAAGGCAATGCGAATAAAATCGGAACGATTGAACGCCATTTTATACAAACCCAAACGTAACTTAAATACGTATTTGACACGATAGACTAATTACGCGTCTACCAGGAATAAAAATAGCAGTTGACCAATTGAAAATGAGGTTTAGAGCGCATTTGAGAAAACGTGTTATCATCTTTTTCGACCGTCAAGAAAAACAAATTAATTATAGTGAGTGATTCCGATTTGCAAGCAGACATACTTATAGAAGTGACGAAACGAGTCAGAATTGGATAGAAAGTCTTTTGAAAAATGCAGTTTTTACATTAGAGCATTTCGTCGGTACTTGGGCAAAAGGTCCTAAATCCATGATGTTTTTGAGAAAAACGCATTTGAAGTCGAAGATCTGAGTAGAAACTATATTTAGATCGTTGGCTACTGCACTTAAAAAACCAGCAGGTTGTTGTCTGCAGTTAGAACCTTTTTCAAGTCAAAATATACACCGGTGCGAGTATGAAAACGCTAAAAACTCTATTTTCACAAAACTTGAACTTAGGACTGTATTGACGATTTCATATAGGATTTTTTGATAATTCGAGATAGAGGTTAGTGGGAAATAATAAGCTCCGCATAATGTTTCAGCATCATCAAATTTCTTCTATCTTAATATATCGAAGACTTTTTCTTTTTTTCTTTTTTCATTTGCTTCTCTCTCGTATTGATGACTTCCTAACATATATTAATGAAGCAAATCATGCGAAAATAAGTTGGGCGGATATTTTCTAAGCCTATTAGCTTGACCTTTAAACAAAGCCTAGCATGCCATTAGCTTTTAATACAACGTCCAAAACGACAACATTATTTATTTTGCGGTGAAACATAATCAGAAAACATATATACCGTCCGTCAAAATCAGACATTATTTAAATGGCAGTCGGCGACAGCTCAAATAATAAATGCGATGTATGAACATAAATAGCGAAAAATATAATAATTTATGAGGCGCGCATAAAATAAGAGGAAGTGAAGCAGAAATGTTATATGTAATACTTGTCATCATAAAGCAAGGGCAATCGTATTGCGCAAAAGACAAAGTCGCGACCAGACATGCACGTGGGGGTTGAAGTCTCTAGAACCTCAGAATGGAAAAATGGAAAATTTTGTTGGGAAAATGATGCAGAACGAAGAATGGAAGAAAATTGAAAATTTCCTTTAAAAGTGCTTGAAATTGAAAAACAAACTGTGTAATAACGTAGTTTTAAAGCTATTTTTTCGCTTGTTCTAGTTTTTGAGGTCCTTTTGACCGAAAAGCTCCATTTTCAACCCGCCCCCAGATCAGCTGACCCCTCTCCACCCAGATCGACTAACCCCCAGGTCGGCCGTGCTGTGCATCTATGGTCGCGACGCGACCAGTTTCCGAGATCGAAACTTCGATATCGTCAATACAGTCCTAGATTCAATTTTTGTGAAAATATAGTTATTGGTATTTTCATACTCCCACCGGTCTATATTTTGACTTAGAAAAGGTTCTAACTGCAGACAACAACGTAATGGTTTTTTTAGTGACGTCAGCCACCGATCTACGTATACTTTCTACTCAGATCTGCGACTTCAAATGCGTTTTTGACTAAAACATCAAAAGTGGATTTAGAACCTTTGGCCCTGGTACTGACGAAGTGTTCTAATGTGTAAAATGCATTTTTAATTTATTGTGAAGCAAAGCAGAAATGTACCTAATAGGAAAAAATTTTAACATCTTTGCTACTTCCGTCCACAAGAATCGAGCAGAAAATATTCGATAGCTCTAAATCGTCTGACAGTGACACAAGTCTTGGACCCCGAGGTAGGGGTAATACCCCCCGCCCACACCCAGTGATCGACCGGGCGCCCGGCCCCGGCCGGTCTGAGGGTGACCGGCCCCGGCTAAAAGTAGGCCGGTCACCGGGTCTTAATTGAGTTTCCCTAATTTAATTAAATCAAATCAAATCAAATCAAAAGTTTATTTGTCATCAAACGAAAAAATGGGCAAGTAATTTAAGTTAATCGACATCGAAACGCGTATTATTCTTCAATTGCACGAGAAAATTTTTTGATTTATACATTATATAATTCCAAACGATACCCAAACAACTACCTGCGTGCATAAATTACGGTTTTATTAATGCGAAATAATATTAAATCTGGACCAAAAAGTTTGATAGACAAGGACACGTAAAGGCCAATTAGAAATGAGCTTACTTACGGCCCTGAAGAAAAAGCATCAAAATCAAGGGTTTTCAATCTCATCATAAACGCTTTCGAGTTAGGAGCTTGTATAACATGCTCAGGCAAAGAGTCCCATACAGAAACAATTCGATTACAAAATTCATATTTTCTAATGTTCAGATTTGATTTGTTTATAGGGCTCCATATGTTCTTCATACAAAACAGACAAATTAATGCCGGCGCGAAACGCCGGAAATTTTTAGAAAGTTCCTAACCCTTGGTTTGTTCTCCCTAAAATATCGTTACATATAACGAGATTTTCCGGCTGCGGGGATTCTGGGATGGCGCGCTCAAGCGTTCCCAGTGGGGTACGGGGCAGAGTCCCGGAAAATATTGTAAAAAAAGCATTTTAATGTTAAATAGTGACGTCAAAATTTTGGCAAAATCGTCCAAATCTCGGTTCTGAATCAAGCCCAGAAACACTTAAAATTGATGAACTCCTACATTGCACAAAACTTCTGAGCTGAAATGCGTTTTTCGACCTCTGCTAATTACATAGCGCAGCAACGGGTCGCTGCACAATAAGATATAGGAATATGTATCAATGAAAATTTTGTTCTTACCGTTTTCAGGCCCATTTGTGGCCATCTTATTAACAAAATGTAGTTCAGAAAACAGGAAATGCGCAAAAACATAAGAAAATTTGGCCATTCCTTTTATTTGAAATAGGATTGTGTCCTTGTAAAGAAAGACAAACGAAGCAAAGAAATGAAAAAGGGTACACAAAAGATAAAAAAGTAGGGAATAGACAAACTGGTACACTATCATTTTCGCAGTTTTACTATTACGCTCAACAAGCATGCGCAGTTTCATTCCAAGAACAAATAGTGCATCAAATTACTAAAGTGGTGTGAAGTGCTGGATTATTCAAGCTTTTAAATTCATTGGATCTATATAGCAATAAATAATAATGACTTGGCGCGAAATGCCGGACAATTTTGACATTTTTGCCTTTTTTGAACTGTTTTCTGGACACACATTATTGCAACAGAAAAATCAGCAATATTTCCGAAAAATTTGGGGAGCATGTGCCCCCCTGGCTACGCCTATGGTGTATTGCGTCTGACATAAACCTACAAATAACATCAACAATCGCTTGCATGGAGAATCTGCCGGGAAAACTCTTAATCGTGAACTTTATTTTGATAGAAACCAAATTTAATTACGACCAAAGAAACAGTGTTTGGCATTTGATACGATATCATTTTTGCAATCGTTTTGTGAAATAAAAAGATTAAAAAGTACACGTGAATCGATTGAAATATACCACTTAATTACATAGCCGTTTACGTGCACTTCATAAGTACATGAAATCAGCGTTTTAGGATCGAGCAAACTGAAAACGGCGCAGAAAAAGCCTAAAATTTTCGAATCTTTAATATACAATTGAGGGATTTTAGAGCTTAAAAATACCCGAATAAAATCCATAAACATCCAGGTTCGGGTAGTTATAATCATACGTGGGCAGCAAGAAAATTCTGGGGGATGCAAGATTTTTTAAAGGTCAAAAAATGGGCTTAAAAAATGGTGGTATGGCTATAAAAACACCATTTTTCGACGTTTCTCATCAAGCACTATCCATTGGCATCAAAAAATTGCGAAAAAACGAAAAAAATTTTCAAAAATTGAATTCTGGGGGGTATTTTGATTTATGGGGGTATTTTGGTTTCTGGAGGGTGCATACCCCCAAACCCCTACTCCCCACGCCCAGGTGTGGTTATAATAATTTTATTCCGGTTCGGGTTCGGGTAGTCAAGTTCAGTTTATTGGGGTTCTGGTTCGGGTCCTGGATTTTGTTCGGGTACCCGAGTATTCGGGTTCGGGTACCCGTTGCATCCCTACAAATTACATATCCATTCGTTATCTCGCCCGCTATTTTTGGCTAATGGGCCCCTGCCCTCTTTTTAAATCTGACTCTGCTTCCTGTTTGTTGTACTAAAAAATTAGCTGACAAATACGAGATTCTTCACAAAGTCGCCAACCTTAGTCCAAGTAATAAACAACGTCATAAATACGTCCACATTTTTATTCCATAATGTACCAAATTTCTATATATGAGCACAATCAAATTGAAATCGGTTAAGGCATCAACGTCAATAGCGAGAAAAACTCGAACGAGTCAGAATGATAAGCGAAACAATGATTTATAGTCCGTTTCATTCAACTTTGAAGTTTATAAAAAAAATTAAAGTGCCTACAAAAGTGGTTTAAACTAGTAGTATACGTAGTGGTGATATTCTACAGTATATCGAGTTAAGGTGAGACGCTCTGCTATTGCCAAACGCATTACTGCATCAAAAGTTTAAACCGCTTTTGTACCTGATTCATGCGGATTACATTCGAAAGAAAACCTCAAAGTTAAATGGAACAGACGTCCCAGCCAAAAAACCTGGTATAACATAAGTTTGCTAAATTTCTGCCTTTTTAAAATCGCTAAATTCGATATCTAACAAATAAATCGGCCGGTAGCCAAATTTCGCATAACGAAATAACCGTTCATTTGACGCCAACGCGTTCTGAAATTCGTGCCTGAAATCCAGTAGTGCGAGGCACCTGGCCTCATGACGGGGTGTTGGCCCACCACCCCGGGACCGTCGACCTTTTCGACGTGTCCGTGTCGATCCGTAATTACCCAATGCCTCGTCTCTAACTGACAACTATCAGCTGCATTGCCCGACTGGTCCATTTCCATACTTAAAATAAAGGGTTTGTTAAGTAGGAGCGTTGGGGGGGAGTGAGAGCATACCCGGGCGTGGGCGGGAGGTTGATGGGGTATGCACTAATGTTGTCAAAAATATCTTTATCTTTATCTTTTTAGCAAGATAGTAAAAGACAAAAGATAAAGATGTCTTTATCTTTATCTTGACCCAGAGGCGTAGCCAGGATTTTGGTTCGGGGGGGCATAAACAAAAATTTCTCAAGACTACTTTTGCATTAAATGCCAGTAAAGTTGTGTATAGTAAAAGCTGAGTTTTTCGACCTTTCAGTAGTGTAACCTAGCTAATTTATGGATTTCTGACGATCAAGAAATACAAAAAGGATAAAGCGGCGCGAAGCGCCGAAAATTTTTGGAATTTTTGCCATTTTCATGTAGAATTTACGGCCTTTCTATCGACAAACAGTTCGGAAATCATAAGCGGATGGCACAAAGTGCCAAGAAACTAAGTCATTTTTTAACCGTTTTTAACGTTTTGCAGCTCTGTGAATACTAATAGTCTGAGAGCAGAAAATCAACAAATTTGTACAAAACAATTTTGGCAATTCAAGCTTCTAACAAGAAAACTGCGAATTACTAACTTTGTCTGAAGATATTTTGAGTGATTCAGGCTTTTAAACGCAATGCTGGAGCTTTACAAAAAGGAAGAACAGTAACTGGCGGTGCTATGCGCCGGAAAATTTTGACGTTTTTGCACTTTAAACTCAATTTATACCGCTTAAATCCGACAAAGCAGACAAATTAATGCCGGCGCGAAACGCCGGAAATTTTTAGAAATTCCTAATCTTTTTACCTGGCTTATTCTCCCTATAATCTCGTTGCACATGTACAACGAGATTTTACGGCTGTGGAGGGGTCTGGGGTGGCGCGCTCAAGCGTTCCCATTGGGCTCCGCAGCAGAACCCCGGAAAATTTTGTAAAAAAGCATCTTAATGTTAGATAGCAACGTTAAAATTTTCGCAAAATCGGCCAAATCTCGGTCCTGAATCAAGGCCAAAAACACTTAAAATTGATGAACTCCTACAATGCAAAACTTCTGGAGCTGAAATGCGTTTTTCGACCTCTGCTAAGTATGTAGCGCAGCAACGGGTCGCTGCCAATAAGATATAGAAAAATGTACCAATGAAAATTTTGTTCTTACCGATTTCAGGCCCATTTGTTGCCTTCTTATTAACTAGATGCAGTTCAAAAAAAGGAAATGCGCAAAAACATAAGAAAATTTGGTCATTCCTTTCATTTAAAATAGGATTATGTGTCCTGGTAAAGAAAGACAAACAAAGCAGAGAATAGACAAACTGGTACACAATCATTTTCGCACTTTTACTATTATGCTGAACAAGCATGCGCAGTTTCATTCAACGAACAAATAGTGCATTAATACTAAAGTCATGTGAAGTGCTGGATTATTTTAGCTGATTCAGCTTTTAAATTAATTGGATGTACATAACAATAAATAATGATGACTCAGCGCGAAGCGCCGGAAAAATTTTGACGTTGTTGCCCTTTTGAACTCAGTTTTCTGGACACACATTATTGAAACAGAAAAATCAGCAGTATTTCTGAAAAATTTCGGGGGGAGCATGTGCCCCCACCCGCACGCCCCTGGCTACGCCTGCGTCTTGACCATTTCTTTAATTTATGTTTATCTTTATCTTTTGGAAAAATCACAGGCCATCTTTATCTTTATCTTTTTGATAGGAATTTATCTTGCTAGAAAAGATAAAGTATATACATAAATTAGCATATAATCCAGAGTGTAGGTTTGAGGTGAAATACATTTAGACGCATCCAGGTTTTACTGTAATACAAGAAAAGAAAACGATTGTTTAAACCCTACGGCGTACGGCCCAAACTAATGCCTGTATCGACCTAAGTAAGCGGGATTTATACCGATCTAAGCGGGAGTACTACTGCTAGAACGCATGTTAACATTAGTCTAAGCTTAGGAAAAATAAAGGAGTTTGAAAAAATCAATAACTGTTGCGACTATACTTTGTACAGGCGTACAGAGCAGAGTTTTGATGCTTGTGAAAAGAAAGAAGTGACTTGCTGTCTGCCAGTACAGTAATAGTAGTACGTGGGTCAGTCAGATACCGCGGGTAAACCCCCAAATCTAGATTTATGTGTGCTTAATGCCTATCACCTCTTTGACCTCAGGTGCAACAGTTAGGGCATTCAGTTGGTTCTCTCGTTTATTGCACTTCACATACATCATTCTCCTTGGTCCAGACGACCATATTAACACTTTATCTTTTTAGTTCCTTTATCTTGCAAATTATCTTTATCTTTCTTTTCTTAATTTTTTTCTTTATTTTCATCTTTATCCTCTAGATTTTAAAATTTCAACTTTATCTTTATCTTTTATCTTGCAAAAAATCCTTATCTTTAACAACACTAGTATGCACCCCCAGAAAGTAAAAAACCCCCCAGAATTCAATTTTTGAAAATTTTTTTAGTTTTTTTTTCGCAATTCTTTGATGCCATTGGATAGTGCTCGATGAGAAACGCTGAAAAACTAGGTATTTTCGCCATACCACCATTTTTAAGGCCATTTTTTTACCTTTTGAAAAATCTTGCACCCCAAGAACCTTGGTGCCGCCCACCTGTGGGTGAGAGGCGCACATAGAAAAAGGCCGGTTTTCTTACTGATACCGACTGCCCAAATATTTGGTTGGTTGCCCTTCAATAAATTTGCGGTTTGGTTGATTGCTTGGTTGCTCAGTGGCTGACTGGTCCAGTAATGGTTGGTTAATTGATTTATTCATTGTTGATTGGTTAGTTACACCTACTGCTTGATTAGTTAGCTGATTAGCCGACTTTCAAATGGTTTCCATGCACCTATTATCCTAGATTTATACTTTTCTCTATTCTACTGATTTTAGAGTCATTTTTGTGTTTCAATCATTTTTTCCTCAATCTGAATGGAATTTTAAATTTTCCATCGATACTGCCGGGTCATCCCATTGATACCGTGTTGACCATGAAGTTGCACGGTGTGTCCATGTATGGCTAGACGTCTAGACCACAGATGCACAGCATGACTAATCTGATGGTGGGGTCAAACATTGAGCTTATTGGGCCAAAATGACCTTTGAAGCTAACATAAATGCTAAAACTACCTTATTCCACAATATCTCGTCGATTTCACGAACTTTTGAAAAATTTTCAATTGCATTGATTTTCGACCTTCATTTTGCCTCATATTCTTCAGAAAATTCTTTTATTTTTCCATTCTGGGAGCTATCTAGAACCCCCCCCACCTAAAAAATTTTCAAGAAAATTTTCGGCAAAGTAAGACCAAAAATTGTTGAAAAGCTGAAATTTTCAGCGCCGAAAAATTTGAGAAATGATGATCGCTGACGGTCAAAAATCATTGCAAATTTTATATCCATTTTTCAATTCGCTAACTATTTAGGGCCAATAGGGGGCGGTCACCCCCCCGGCTTATTTAAATCCGTCCTTTATCTGAATATAAACAATGTCGTAATTATCGCTGGCGTGAAGCGCCGGAAAATTTCGACTTTTTTTATGATTTTAGGCTCAATTATGCAACTTTCCGAATATAAGCAATACAAATGATATTTTCAAATTTTCGATATTTTGAATTGATTCAAGCTCACCTTCACAGTTTTCCAAAGATGCATAAACAGTGGGGAAATTATACATCAGACGGGTATTCTTCTTTTACCCTTCCCCACATACGAACCTGTAAACAAGGTGTCCCTCTTATCTATACATATACATAGTTCTACTCGAGTGTTATGTGTGAGACTTGTTTAAATTCGACGAAAGAAACTTAACCAAAAGGTTCCACAGCGAAGAATTTTAGGACCGTCAAATTTGACACCAATATTTATTCGCGAGCCGATTCAAAGGTCGCACTTTTTATTTGCATAATTAAAAAAATTGATGAAGTAATAAAAGCATAAAAATGTCCAAAAAAAACTGTCCAAAGTTGAGCAAATTGATACCAATCATATTTAGACATACTGCTTGTATTACAAATCATTGTGACCAAATGAATGAAATTCCATAGCTACAAATTCCTTTGCATTGACTATCTTCTGGTTACGTTGCATTTAATATGAACAAAAATCGCACGTATGGCATTCAAGTAAATCTGTCTATATATCAAATAGCTATACAACTAAACTATTCAACGTTGATTTTCAGCGTTCTGAGCCCAAAATAGGATATACAAGTAATGTTTTTTTTCGGCCAAAATGGCTGTATAGCTATCAGTTTATTCAGAACTCAGGGGGAGTTATACCCCTCTCACTCCCATGCTCTTGTATGATTTTGTTTATTAAAACACGGCAAAGAGTGATTCATTAAGCCAAATGAAATGATTTTTTCGGGCAATTTTGACGCTTTTACGAAAATTTAGGGTTCCGCTCTTCCCCGTCACAAAATTCTGGATCCGCCACTGGCCATGCTATCAAATTTTCGGCTAAATTAATTGAGTCAAAATCAATTAAACAGTCAAAGAATGTTCGATTTCCAAATTTCAGCTTCGCCCATCTCTGAATACGACCAAGAATAGATTCACAAAGCTAGGACCCATTCATTGCTTACGTTATGTAATATCCAAATGAATAAACAGGTTGATCATCCTAATCCATTGTACACAGCTCTGGCAGAAGCACCGTTCTGGTTGTCACAGTAAATGGTCCGGTCGACATACGACTTTTTAGCGTGAACCTTTAGAACAAATTTCAGATAAATTGGGAGAGCCAATCTGCAATTTACACACAAGTTACAGAGCAACTTTTATATGTTTACGCAGCGGAATCTCGAGTTTCCAGCTTCGGTTGCAGGTTTGAGTCTATGATTCCATTTCCGACAAAATATCATAATGAATCTTTATACGCATACATGAAATGTAAATAAGGTTCGTTTCCATGGTGGAATTTTTGTTACGATCGTTTTAAACAGATTTCACAAACTCAAGGCCTATGTAAATAACGTAGTTCGGAAAAAATGATGTAATTTTGTCCGGATAATATCCTAGAACATTTTCAACAGCCGGTAAGCAAATTGCACCTTAAAGTGTCCGTGTCACACATGCACATAGGGGGGTGAGGGGGGGTATTACCCCTGAGGGGTCAGCCAGACCGGTACTGTCCGGCGATTTTGAGCAAACAGGTCTTGTTCTGATCATTTTTGACATCAAAATCAGTAAAAATGTCAAAAATTTTTCCGCGCTGCGCGCCAGAGTATACTTTTAAGTACTTTACTCAAAAAGCGCCCAAAATTGATAAATTTTGCATTTTTTAGTGTTAAAAGTGATATAATGCAGTCAAAATGGACTAGGAAATCCTTTTAAATGTGTCATTAGCACGAAAACGTTTTATAGGCTATTTTGACCATTTTGATCATTAAAACATCAAAAAAATCGTGAACGTTAAATTTACTGTTTTAGATTTTTGGCATTTCATCCCCCCTGCCGACTCCTTTGACCTGTGCAACAAGATCTTAAAGCGTCCGGCCGGACAATTAATGGTAACTTAAAGTGTCCGGCCGGACACTCTAAGGCGCCTTAAAGTGTCCGGCTTTACAAAGTGTCTGGTTACGCTATGTATATGTACACATATACGCCCACGCATATCACTCGCTGCACAATTAGGTAAGTCGGCACGTACATATACTATAGCCGATACATTACAAAGAATTCTTTGCATCGTCAGTGGCGTCGTTTAGCGAGCTCGGAGATAAAATCGATTTTAAAAATAAGTTTCATGAGGAACAATCGACGATATTTACGCATTTCAGTCATAAATGTGAATTTTATCGATATTTGATTAGTCAATTTATTACTGTCAATGGATTTGAAGAAACGAGATCAGATTATCGGATACCTGGCCGCAGTTAGCAAAATACAAACTAAATACAAACAAAATACAAAATACGTAAGACTTCATTTTACATATTGCCTACCGTGCTACCATTCATACATGTAACATGGGGGTGCAGTTTCCCTTAACCAAAGTCATAAATATAAAAATATAAATATAACTGAACAAGAATTGTTTATTCCCTCTCCCGATTTTGTGCCAAAACTTTACGATTTCTAGCCACTTTAGGTGCATTCTTTCAATTTTTGAATATAAATTTAAGTTTGCGCACTGCTCCCTAACGGTCGGCGAACCCCCACCCTACACTTTGGGCTGCTAAATGCCTGCTACGTTACATGGACAGTGGTCCAAATACTGGCAGCCAGATGGATGGAGCACAACTTAAAAAACGCTAAATTATTCAATTCTACGGATCTGCTAATTTGGAGAGATACTTTGGATTTTAGGGGTTCAAACCCTATCCGTTTACACCTACATATGATGCCCACTTATCCCAACGTATAAATACATTTTTTCTCGCTTTTAAGCACGTAATTGTGTCCCGGACACTTTAGGGTAAACCCGGACACTTTAAGATACCTAAAAGTGCCCGGCCGGACCAGTGGCGGATCTAGGATTTCCCTAAGGGGAAGGGGCGGTATCCCAACTTTTCCAAAAACAGTCAAGAATAGGTCCGAAAATTTGCCCTTAACGCGCGAAATAGCGTTTTTTGTGTTTTACATCGTATACTTTTACATAAAAATCACTGTTGACGCAATATTTTATCGAGAAATTTTAAAATTTTCGACAATTTTGTGCGAAAAAAATCATTAAATTTGTTTGACTTTTACAAAAATGTGGCGCGTAGCGCCGGAAAATTTGTGAAATTAAGGCGGACAGACGTCTAGAAGCATGATTTGCTGCTTGATTTCCTGTTTTTATAACATTTGATGCGAAACATCGAAATTTTCAATTGAAAATAGAGAAAACTATGCAAAAATAGAACAGGAA
Source organism: Mermis nigrescens (assembly GCA_036768485.1). NCBI lineage: Eukaryota > Metazoa > Nematoda > Enoplea > Mermithida > Mermithidae > Mermis > Mermis nigrescens. The sequence continues at coordinate 81,177 of JAVLUZ010000266.1, read as the reverse complement.
ATGGCTTCCAGTTCGCCGAGAAAGTTAATAAATGTCAGTAATAGATATCATCCGGCGTGTAGCGCCGGAAAAATTTGAGAAACTACGGTCACTGACGGCCAAAAATCATTGCAAATTGCATATCGATTCTTTATCTCGCCTCGCCAAATATATTTGTCCAATAAGGGGGCGGCCGCCCTTTAAATCACCCCTATGGATAGGGTTTGTGGGGTATGCACCACATGTGGGCGTGGATGGGGGTGCGCATCCCCCAGAAGCTGGAATACATCTCCCCAGAAATTAAAATACCCCCAAAATTCAATTTTTGAAATTTTTCTTTATTTTTTAGCGATTTTTCGATGCCATTGGATAGTGCTCGATGAGAACCAATCGGAAATTGGTGTTTTTTTGCCATACAACCACTTTTAAAACCATTTTTTGGCCTTTGAAAATTTTTTCACCCCCCCCCAGAATTTCGGTGCGCCCACGTATGATATGCACCCCAACCAGAAGCCAAAATACCCCCCTCCCCCTAGAAAATAAAATACCCCTCCAGATCTCAAGTTTTGAAAATTTTTTTGCTTTTCTCGCAATTTTTTGATGCCAACGGATAGTGCTCAATGAGAAACTGTGAAAAATGGTTTTTTCGCCATACCACCATTTTTATTTTTGACCATTGAAAAATCTTGCACCCCCCAGAATTTGGTTGCCCCCAGCTGCTGGCCCTATTATGCCCCTATGCCTTCATTAAAGTTATTCGTGCCAAAGCGGAAATTGTTTACGAGTTTACATATGTTACAAAAACACGAAAGATAATCAGATTGCCAAATGCTGTCATCGGGGCCAAAAGCAATTTATGACAAAAATACGAATTGTAAGTGTATCTAATTGAATGAAGGATGAAAAGATTTAAATAGCGTAATGCAATAAATATAGTATCTTCAATAGGCATGAAACCACTCGAAATTTTGGATGGGGATGCTCTCTCCGGTCGTTTTCAGGGGAAAACGAGGTAAATGACCACTAATTTTCGACAAAAAATGGCAAAAATCACATGAAAATGACCGAAACGGGCAACTTATAGCCCAAATTCGGGAAAGGAATTCAAAGAGCTCAACATTTTGAAGTCGCTAACTATTTTTAGAGCGATGGATGGGATCAATGACCTCAGATCAAAACTGACTAAAAACATCTAAAACAGTCCAAAATATTCATTTTTTCCAGAAAAAAGAGGAGGGTCAAAAGTTCTATGGCTTTAGGGGATGTAGGACGACCAACTTTCGGGGGATCCCCCATCCCCCTGTAACAAAAATGGTTGCAACCCACTCCCCCGTCCAGAGTGGCTGCATTTATACACCCTCTTGGAGTGTATTTGAGGGGAAGCGGGGGAGGGGGTATTTGCACTCCCGAGAAAAATTTTTGACCCCCAGCATTCGCAATTTTTAAGAAGTCCACAAAAATTTCCTAAAAATTCGTAGAAAAGGCGCTGTTTGAAGCATTTTTTAGCTAACTATTTGCTCAGCATTGTCAGATTTTTGGCGCTTCGCGCCATATATATATACGCATGTTTTACAGGCACGTAGCTGGCCGTCCTATTTAGGGGGGACCTACGCCAATTTCGGGGGGGTCCGGGGTCCAAAAATGTCAAAAATAGAACAAATTAACGTGTAAAAAGTTCTATTTTTTCAGTTTTTTTTTGAATTTTTGGGGGGTCCGGACCCCCTATTCCCCAGAGCTACGTGCCTGATGTTTTAACTATATTTTCTTGAATTTAGTCGACTTTTCTATTTTATTTTAAATGTTCTTTATACTCTAGAAAGATAGAGCATCCTCAGAAACTCCAAAAACGATGTTTTTGACGCGTTCCCACCCTTTTGAGCACAAAAAGGCACAAATAAATTTAACCCCCTGCAGAATTTCCTTGCTGTGAATGTATGCTGCTGATTGACCCCTCCCCGTTCACTCTTCGGCAAAAGCTTACTGAATAAGCTGGTATTTTGAGTAACTTAGCCATCTTGTCTAAAAAGTATGACATTTTTCGTTGGCCATTTTCGACCACACTTTATTAAATTTAATTCAGTTTTACTTATTGTTTTACACTTCTCTCTTCTGGAAGGCATGGGCATCACTAAAGCCATAAAAACAGTGTTTTTGACGCATATATGTCGTATTTAAAGCACAAAAAGAATGTTTAAAAAGATTGTTGAAGCCTTACCTCTTTTATTTTGATTGGGGAAATCGACTCATTGTAGCATCTTGTAAAATCTAACAATGAATATTTGTCTTCACGTAAAAATTAGGGCAACTGGCTGGAATATGAGCCAATGAGAAATTTTCAGCTTACAAAATGATTTTTGCTCATAATTGTCCAATTCCTTATATCAAAATGTAATGGTTGACTAACGCAATAAAGAATTGGCTAATTCCGGTAATCTTTCAGAAGTTATACGGAAAATATCGTTCCATAATGACTTTAATTCGGCGTAGACCGAAATATAACGACCATATTCCCTGAATGAATTCTCAAAAACACGCTTATATGCAAATTCGATTGACTTCTGGCGCTTCGAGGCCGATTCGATCGATTCGATGAGCCATGATTTGGCGCAAAGTGATTTCCACACTACATCCAAACTCGATAATCGGCCCAATCTTTTGTTTACGCGTCCGACCCCTAGAACGGATATGTGTTAAATTTTCTGGAAGACAGAATCCATGAACTCAACAGGGGGATAAGGGATCCCCGACATAGGCGGGCAGCAGCCAAATTCTGCAGGGTCCAATGCTTAAAAGTTGCCAAAAATAGCAGGAAAAATTCAATTCTGAGCGTATATCGATTTTTAGATTTAGGGGAGGGTGACTAGATTCTAGGGAAGGGGGAGGCGGGGATCCGGCTGATCCTTCAAGTCCATATACATATGATCCCTCCAAAAATCGATCCAACCCTTTTTCCCCGAGGCTAAGAGTTTATGCCCGCCACCTTCTCGCGGCTATCATGCAAAACCTAGTGATATTAGCCAATTTTAATTTTTTATGCGCATAAAAGGAAACGTTTCCTACAAGAAAAAGTGACCAACACGTTAGATCCAAACATAAGTCGTTATTTTCGATGTACCTGCAAAAAATTTTTGGATAAAAACAGCTGTCTTAATTTAATTCACCAATATTTATACAATCTATGTTGATTCTAAACATTACCAAACACGTAGCTGTGGAGGACTGGGGGAGGGGGGCCGGACCCCCAAAATTCAGAAAAGAACAGGAAAAATATGACTTTTTACACGTTATTTTGTGCTATTTTTGGCTTAGACCTCCCCAAATTGGTGTTGGTCCTCCCAAAATAGGAGGGCCAGCTACGTGCCTGAACATAAGCGCTCCAAAATAAACACAAGTAATCTATCAGACTTTATAGATTCAAAACTCTTTCAAACTACTCCGCGCTGTGTGCCGAATTTTTGTGTGAACGCACAACTCACTCAAATTTTCACCCGGAAGTTTGTACTGAAAAGAGCATCAAATTTTTCAATATATTTTCGGACGGAGCATCACTAGTGTCCTGGAAAAAATCGAGCCTGACCTTCAAATGTAAATTACAGATTTTAAGCAATGGTCGGGTGGATGTCTCACTTTGGCGGGGAAAGAGACAGGGTGGGTCGCGTGTCAATCAGACAAGCACATGGCATGGGAATTCTGGAGGAGGGGCAGATGAGATTTTGAGGTGCCTCTTTTAGGCTCGAAAAGATGGATACGCGTCAGAGACATTATTATTTCGGCGTTTCTGATGATGCTCTGTCTGTCCATAACGTAAAAATATAGTATATATCAAGAAAAAGCAAAAATTAGATAATTTTCGCAGGAAATGTGCTGTTTCCCTAAAAATAGAATGTCCACGAATTGAATACGGAGGTGTAAAGTTATACTAAAATTGTACCCTCGAGCGCAAGCTTTAGTTATGAAGACTACTTTTATTGGCTCAACAGGACAAAGCATATATTAAGGTGTTAGACAGCAGAATCTAAATGGATGGTACGCTATCAACTTTTGTGAAATTAATTTCAACAGAAGCTTAAATTAATCTAAAAAACCATTGAAATGATGATGTAAGTCATATACCGTAGATGAAGAGTATGTTTTTTATAAAAAAGACTCAAAATGTAATGTAGAAAAAGCTAACAACTCACGAAATAAGTGACGAAAAGTCGAGCGAAGAAAATATTTTGAGCAATAATTCATCTGGCAACGCATCCATGGTTGACCGCCGAAACTCTGAGGAGACGGCGGGAACGATAAGCAAAATAATGCTAAGGCGAACTGAATATCAGCCCGAAATGATTCCTAAAAGTGTTGTTTGTTGTGATATTATAAACAAAAATTGATGACAGAGCATGACACGATATTCAACTATAGTCTGTTCCATTCCGAACGGCTCATTTCTTCTTTACGGCTTATTACTGTAGCACAATATTTTACATTTCACGTTGTTGCTGTAATTTGTTTGATGCGCCACATATTGAGCACAGCACATTAAACATCGATAAGAACAGTTAAGCAACAGCCACGAGAGCAAAATTGAAGAAGGCATTAATGCAGTGAAAAAAGTAATACAGTAATAAGGCGTCAACCAAAATGAGCCGCTTAGAATGAAACTGACTATAGTTCAGATCTGATCCCACTTGTTAAACCGATCTATAATTCAGCTAAGGTACAGTACGCGCCTGGAAATTTGCATGCGCAGTCTCCATTAACTTTTGTTGCAGTCGGATTTTAGCGAGCGGACCTCAGTGGCCATTAGTAGGCCGCTGTTAAGCACTTGCAGCCGATTGACGGACTGCTTTCGAACTACTGCGGCCGTTCGTGGACTGCAGTGGCCGTTGGATGCTGACTGCAGTTACTTTACTGTAAGTACGTAAACATGTATAGTATCGCTGCTAGCATATTGCGTTATTTGTCGCACTGCATGCGTGCGTTTGAAAAGTGTGTGCGTGCAGCAGGTCCAGTCCGAGAAAAAAGGTAAAAATAGATTGGAATTTTCGTGCATATCATTATATTTCTCGTTTCCTCCATTGGAATCTCATCTAAGAGATTATGGGCATAAAAATTAAAGAGAATAGTATTTCCTGTGTGCGATCGATTGTATATTGCTCTGCAGCAAAAGAGCATTTTAAAATTAATTTCAGGCTGAGAACGTTCCGCGTTTTAAAACAAATTCATGGCCAATAAAGAGTAAAAGATTTAAAAATCATAAGCACGAAATTTCTTTTGCCATTAGTTATATGATTTTAGAAAGCGCATCTTTTCGACTAAATCAAAATTAGCAATAAAATCAAAGCAAATTGCTCTTATCTTTTGGAGGAAAAGATTTTTTAAAAGAGTATTTTCCTTCTTCTAAAAAAACCATATTTTTCACTCTTATATTGTAAAATTGGGAAGACAGAATGAATAGTGACTGTAAGGTCTAAGCTAAATATAAAATTTAACAAAATAGTGAAATACAGATGACAAATAGTTTTGCAAATTAATTGTACATCATAAAATTTTTGTTCAAATAAACTAAACAATAAATATCGTAATGCCTTTAAAATACAAAATTGATGAAAAGCTCCTGATCATCCGCTTTCCAAGATATTTTGTATTTTCGCTTTTTTCATTTATTCAGATACAATATGTACATCAATAATATATTCAGTTCAGAAGCGAAATACATCATATAATGTCTGTCTCCTCAGGCAAGCATATAGTTAAAAAAATATTGCCCGTTCTATTATTTCGCGCAAATTTTATTCTGACCACCCAACTTCCTTTGCAATTTTTCTTGTTCAATTAAAGTACTTTATATGCGTATCTACCATTTTGTATTTATTTTATTCAGCGAACATGCACCTGCAAAGCTTGAAAATACGACAACAAATTTTTACCTCCTGATATTTTAATACACAAGCTCAAAAAGATTTTGCTCGCGTTCCCTGCTCTCTGTTTGACTGAGGACGCATAAATTTTGCTGATCAGATAGCGAATTGACTGGCGTTTGCAAGAGCCTGTGCCTAAAACTTGAATCTCCTGCGCAAAAAGTGTAGTAAGCGAGCATTGAATTTCGACTTAAGTGGGAATTGCAACCAAAATTACTCAGCGCACTATGCATGATGTACAATTAATTTGCAAAACTATTTGTCATCTGTATTTCACTTTTTTTATTTTATATCTAGCTTGGACCAGGGGCGTAACCAGGATTTTTTTTTCGGGGGGAGGGCCAAAATTTTTGAAGTCCTATATCTCGGGAACCATTAGGAGATACGCGAAAATAATGGCATTTTTGAGCGTTTGTCGACAAGATCTATTCCATGGTGAAGTGAAAAATTTTAAAAATTCAAAAATTTTCGTGCTTGATTTCAAATTTGGATATCAAAAATCTATCTTTTAACCTACCGGTATGACTAATTTCTCAATGTCAAATTAAAGCTTGACTCCAAAACATTTCGAAATTCTTTTCTTTGTATTTAATTTTGCGTCAAAGTGAGGCACATTGACTAGATTTTCTATAAATAATTTTCGTGTTTTTGTTTGCATTTCCTTTTGGTTGTTGTTCGTTGAGTTGAGAGGCAGTCTAGCCGCCTAGACTGGTGCCGCTAGGTTGCAGTGACAGTCTGAGGATTAAAGGCACGAAACTGTAGCAACCTAGTTCCTCTCTGATGACCTCGCCTGTTTATATTTTTCACGTTTTTTGTGTATTTATTCTGTATAACTCCTGCTTACTTCTCTCGTTTCACTTGAACTCTTGCGCCTCGTAAAACCCGTAATTTCTCATAATCTAATTTTGTGTGCTTTTTATGTACCTGTGTATATACATTTCTCGCGTCTTTTTGTTTCTTTTATACTAACAGCATGCCTAATTTATTTACCTTATTTATTTATTTATTTATTTATTTATTTATTATTTTTTCATATTGATGACTTTCTGTTATTACATGTTATACAGAAAATAATAAATCGGCGAGAGGCGCCGAAAATTTTCGACAAATTCGCCATTTTTAAGTGAAATCTGGGCGTCTAAGGTAAGAAAAAAGGATAGAGCATAAGAAATCCGGTGCGAAGCGCCGAAATTTTTTTGTCAAATTCGCGATTTTTAGGTAAAATCTGGGCGTCTAAGGTAAGAAAAAAGATAGAGCAAAAGAAATCCGGCGCGAAGCGCTGAAAATTTCTGACAAATTTGCTACTTTTAAGTAAAATCTGGGCTTATAAGGTAAGAAAAAAGATAGATTATAAGAAATTCGGCGCGAAGCGCCGGAAGATTTTGAGTTTAGAAGCTAAAAAGTGTGCTGAAGACGCAAACGCATTATGGCTGTCCACAATCCGTTTCCACTTCACCTAAAGAAAAAGCAAAGGGTCCCCCTTTGCTTTTAAAAAATTATTTTTTTCATTTTGGGCCCCCCTCTGCCCCCTCCTGGTTATGCCCCTGGCTTAGACCTTACAGTCACTATTCATTCTCTCTTCCCAATTTTGCAATATAAGAGTGAAAAATATGGTTTGTATAAGACAGAAAATACCCTCTTGGCAGTGATCGGACTGAGGCCTCGGCCTCGGCCTCGGCCTCGGCAAGCCTCGGCGTTTTTTGGAGCCTCAGCCTCGGCGCCGAGGGCGAAGCTGAAAAGTGCCGAGGCGCCGAGGGTTAAAATCAAATTTGAATAAGTTTAATATATCCGTTGAATATTAACTATTTAGAATGCATCTGCAGTACAGAGGCTATTTTTTACCTATAGACTTTTCTGATGGTTTTAGTCGCGTACCCAGTTACACCAAGTTACATACAGCAAAGTTCCAGTTTATTATTCATGTGATGACTGAGTTTTAATTCTCATGCTCGCTACATGGATCGGAAACACACATTCCCAAAGTGGGGTGAGGGAGGGTTATTACCCTCCTCTCAGGGTACAAGACTCAAGTCACTGTCAGACGATTTTTGGTGAAAACCTTTTGAATATTCTTTGAACTTAATTTTTACTATGGCAAAAGTGCAGCTAACTATTAGAATTTCACGAAGTGATACAGTATTTTTGAAAAGCAAGAGTGAATAGACAAACTATCACTATAAAACATGCATGCAACAGCTCAAAATTTTTGGCAGGGGCTCCTCGGCATACATGTAACGGCTTGAAATTTCGGGTAAGGGTCCCTGGCCATTTTTAGAAGAAGGAGGGATTAGCGACTCTGATTTTATGTCAAAAATGGCAAAAGCACCTAAAAATAGCCAACAAAGCTCAAATTTTCGCCAAAAACGGGTTGGGTGGGTAAAAACTTTCTGACGTTGGAGGGAAGGGTGTGGAGAGGAAGTCCAACCCTGCGTGGGTGGGGAATTCCCCAAAGCCCCCTGTTACACGTGTGGTTTTCGGCCATTTTTATGGGAGAGGGGGTAAATGATCACGAATTTTCGGCCAAAAATCGCAAAAACGCACCTAAAAATGGCCAATAAATGCAGGTTTTGCCAAAAATCAATTTCGGCTCATGCATTTTCTTGAAGCCATTTTTATACAATGTTGAAATACTTTCTTGGACAACGTGATATTAATTATATCGTTTTTCAGTATATTTTAGGAAATTTCAAAAATTTTCGGCGCTTCGCGCAAAATATCGCTAATATACTGTATTTCAATTGAAGCAGGGGAAATAAACACTCCAAAATCAATTTTTGTGTAATCTAGGCATCTTTATGCAGATTTAAATATCATTTGTATCTATTTATACTATTTTCAAAAATTTTATGCAAAATAAGTACTATTTAATAACTTTGCACTTTTTTGCCATTCAAAGATAAAATTGACTAATTTATCCTGATGTTGCATTGGATTTCTAAGCACAGTAGTGCTTATTACAAGATTTAATTGACATATTACAATATCTGTAATATTTCTGATTTTGTAGTACAAGTTGTTTTAGCTTTCTCAGTCGAGTTTTATGTGTAAATTTCATCAAAAGCTGATAAAAATTTCGGTGCTTCGCGCCGAACTAATATTATCAACTAAATTCAAGCCAAATTATCGCATTTAGGGCCACGGTTTTTTGTCTTCGGCAAAGATTTTTCATAATGTACAGAATCTTTTCAGGACCGTCTTTGTACATGCACAAAGATTTTTGGAGAGACAAAAACTGTAAAAAGGTGTGAAATTTCCGAAAATTTTCGGCGCATCAGTAATTGTCTGTCCTATATATCTCTAAAATAGCAGAATTTGCATTTAGAATCGAAAAATGTCAAATATTCAGAAACCCAGGAATTAGCTAAGATACACTACCAAAGGTCGAAAAACCCTCTTTTATCACACTAAATCGCTACTGTACCAGGCTATAGTAGTACACAAAAATTTGCATGTACAAAATGTTCAAACACTTTTGGATACCATCTTTGTGCATGTAAAAAGGTATCTTGCACAAAAAAACACTGTTTAGGACTGCGTTTTTTTCGGTTGCAGGTCACACACTAGCAGTATGTAAAAATGTGCATGTTTAAAAATATATTTATATAAAATATCTACAAAAATTTGTTCGCTCATACAAAGACACTACTTAATTTACTGGTCTCCCATTTTGGGATTTCACCCTTCCCTCAACTCTGGACCCTGGGAAACTATGATCGGAAAGTACAGTGCAGTTTCCGTCATATTACCTGCCACACCAGAATTGGATGACTGAAAAAGCGTGTTTGAACATGCATTACTACAAAAGCGAGCACAAAAATGGCTACAGTTCTGTCTTTACTTAGCTAATTTCGTTTGTTCGTTTATTTCTTCAACACTGTTTCTTATTTATAGTAATGAAAGTTTTTAAGTGCTTGTTCAGCCATATTTTTGATTATGTAACTTTTCCAAGTCTTCATCAACGGCAACTTGTCAAATTAAGTATGCTTTCATGCTGCTGACTTTATTCAATAAATCCTTCACACATTCAATCTACTATTATTGAAAATAAAAATGAATTGTTTGACATTCGATAAAGTGTTTAACATTACGATTATTCTCTAGCTCATGTGCATACAAAATATTCTAAGAGTACTATTTATGGGTATAGGTATATAAGCTTGACCCTCGGCATTACCCTCGGCCTCGGCTCGACCTCGGCCGAGGCGAGGATTTTAAGCCGCCTCGGCCTCGGCCGAGGCCGAGGGTCCAAAAAGTACCCTCGGTCCGATCACTGCCTCTTGGAAAAACTTTTCCTCCAAAAAATGAGAGCATTTGCTTTGATTTTACTGCTAATTTTGATTTAGTCGAAAAGATGCGCTTTTTAAAATCATATGACTAATGGCAAAAGAAATTTCGGGCTTATGATTTTTAAATCTTTTACTATTTATTGGCCATGAATGTTTCTTAAAACGCGGAACGCTCTCAGCCTAAATGCTCTTCTGCTGCAGAGCAATATGCAATCGATCGCACACAGGAAATACTATTCTCTTTAATTTTTATGCCCATAATCTCTTAGATGAGATTCCAATGGAAAAAACGAGAATTATAATGATTTGCACGAAAATTCCAATCTATTTTTACCTTTTCTTTCTCGGACTGGACCTGCTGCACGCACACACTTTTGAAACGCACGCATGCAGTGCAACAAATAATGCAATATGCTAGCAGCGATACTATACATGTTTCCGTACTTCACAGTGAAGTAACTGCAGTCAGCATCCAACGGCCACTGCAGTCCACGAACGGCCGCAGTAGTTCGAAAGCAGTCTGTCAATCGGCTGCAAGTGCTTAACAGTGGCCTACTAATGGCCACTGAGGTCCGCTCGCTAAAATCCGACTGCAACAAAAGTTAATGGAGACTGTGCATGCAAAATTCCAGGCGCGAACTGTATGTATCAATATGTCCGATTTTATAAGAAGCGGAAGCACCGGGCCCGAAAGCATCTGCTAACCATAACAAGGACAGCATTTTAAACTTTCGCCAAATACTGTCATTATTTTATTTTGAACAAACTAATTAAACATCATGTCTCTAAAAGCCTGACCGCATATGGGCGTGGGGGTTGGGGTATGCATCCCCAGAAGTTCGAAAGTTCGAACGCCCCCTCTTCCACAAACCAAAATATCTCCCCCAGAATTCAATTTTTGAAATTTTTTTTGGTTTTTTCGCAATTTTTTGATGCCAATGGATAGTGCTCGATGAGAAACGTTGTAAAATGGAGTTCGCCATGACAGCTTTTTTAAGACCATTTTTGACCTTTGAAAAACCTTTCACCCAACCTCCCATCAGAATTTTGGTACTATAATATGATAGGTGTGTTAGGTGTTTTGGTACTATAATATGGTACAGTAGCGATCTTAGCATGGCAAAAACAGAGTTGTTCGACTTTTGGAAGTGTATTTTAGCTAAATTCTGGGTCTCTAGTGGCAAAAATCAGTAAGAATCGTCTTAAAACGGCGTGAAGCGCCTAAAAATTTGACATTTTGCCTTTTGAAATCCAATTTCTGCCATTATAAAGATATATAGAACATACAATCAATCATTTTGACGCAAAGCGCCGAAAATTTCTGCGAAATTTAGACCTTTTTTGCGTCTTCCCAAAAATCTTTGTACATGTACAAAGACAGTCCGGAAAAGTCTTTGTACATCGAGGAAAGTTTCTTCCAAGTAAAAAAAACACTGTCCACACCCAAAATTTTTTCCACATTTCAAATTTTGGTTCACTTGAGCGCTCATGTTGTAAAACCAGTTGTTTTTTGCAGAAAGTCCATCCTACATGAAATGGCGAAACCCAAAACGAGTTTTTGAACATTTTGTCATTGTAATTTTATTGTACTGCAATGAATATAACGATCAGTAATATGTTCCATCACCTAGGACTCCATTTTCAGACCTTCACTAGTGCACTTTAGCCGATTTCTGGAGTCTCATCAGAGGATAAAACTCATTAATTTATCGAAATGGCGCAAAGCGCCAGAAAATTTCGAAATTTTACCTTTCTAAAACGCACTTTTGCAATAAAATTGCTGCGACCGCCGTGGCGCGACCTAAGCATCCATAGCAAATAATTACATTGAATCAATCTGGCGCAAAGCGCCGGAAAATTCTTGAAATTTCGCCTCTATAAAGCATTTTCGCATTGCAAAATTGTCCGAAAAATCCGTGCAGAAGATAAGAATTATCAAGCATATTAAGGTTCTAGAACAAGCTGTCGATAAAAGTGCAATGATCGGCGCAGTACGGTCGTAACATAAATAACAAATGTGAAATTAAATTAATATAGCGCTAAGCGCAGGAAAATTTCCAAATTTTGAATCTCTAAAACGCATTTTTGCATTACAAAAATTGACCTAATCCGACGCGGCCCAAACATCAATGACAAGTAATAAAATTAAATCGATTTGACGCGACGCGCCTAAAAATTTTGACATTTTACCTCTCAAAAACGCATTTATGCATTCCGACAATTGTCCAAAAATCCGTGCAGAAGATGAGAATTTCTAAGGGATTCTTGAAGATCTTACACAGTTTTCATTTTTGTCAAAAACCCTGTTTTTGCCGACGTTTTAAGTTGAAATCTTTAACTCGGACGATTAAAAAAGGCACGGAAACATGTTTAAAATTTTTAAAAACTGTAGACCAAATTTTTTTAATGTTTTGTCACATTTTTCATCATTCGAGTTAAGGATTTCAACTTATACTTGAATATTCAAACAACGGAATGCAGAATTAACGTGTAACGGTCCGTCACATCGTCCAACCGCTGCCAACGCTTTAATTATTAAACGTGGCCAACTAATATTGGTTAAATAATATACGGCGGTCCAATAGAGAGCAAACGAAATGGAGCGTAATTTGTTGCGAACTGACTGTCTATCTTATAGCGTTGTTTATACAGGTTTTTAGATAAAACAGTCATGGCGGTTGGCACGTGTCCTATTTGCTGGTTAATATGTTAATGTATGCAAATAGGCCACGCGCTGACCCGATTGGTTTGCTCGAACATGCAAATTTCGAACGAGCCAATTTCTGATGATTGCCAATGGAAATAAATATGAAGTTGTATATGTAGTATATGTAACTTCATATATGTACAATTACATTATGCGTGTAGTGATGACGTGTTAAACAAGGCAAGCAATAATAATGCGCTCGATAATATCACTGGCCTTGCTATCAGTCTTTATCTATTCGGGCAAACACATCAAGAATCACATGTAGATACTCAATTTACGTCAACCTAAGCATCTATACATCGACCTAAGCATCTAAACATTGACCTAAGCGGGAGCGACCTCGATCTAAACAGCTTAAAACACCTTTACTGAGCCTAAGCCTGATTATAATATAAGCAGAAACTTAAATTTTCTTATATCTAATCATGTAAACCCGAAAAAACATGCAAAAATATCTATAAATTTTTTTTTCAATCTTAAAAATTTCAAACAGCTTTCTGCGCCTTTTTTCTTTTTTCTTCTTAATTGCCATGCTCCCCTCCGTATTTTCAGCCCATATTATTTATTTCCGACGAAGGTGTTAGTCTTTGGATCGAGCCTATTTCCAATATTGGTAAAGTTCTAGAGCAAGTTAACATTAATACCACCGGCTGACTCTCTAACACGCATTTTTGCATCACAAAAATTGAACAAATCTATCCAGTACATGAGGATTTTCAATTATAGTGAAGTTTTAGAGCAAGCTGCCAATAAAAATGCTGCTATTGAAGCGGTGAGGGGGGAACATCAATAAAAAACATTAAAAATAAATCAATCCGGCGCGAAGCACTGGAAAATTTTGGAATTTTATCCTTCTAGAACGCTTTTAGGATAATTAAGGGACAATTTTCTGTTTCAGATTTTTCTGAATCTGCACCTAACAGGGGCACTAGGTCAATTAACGACATAAAGTTGTATATTAGAAAATCTCATTTGGATTGTACCTAGAAAGAACGATTTTGCAAACAGGGTTGCTAGAATTTGGAATACATTGCCACAATGAATTGTTGACTGCAGAAATTTTAAACAGTTTAGGGTTTTGGTTTCAAAGCTTAAATTATTAGAATTTCTTAGGGGCGTATGTAAGTGCACTACCTGTACGCCTTGGCTTTCCTTACATACCAATACACTTTACTTTTTTGTATTTATTTGACAAGTTTCGCAATTTTTTGTTTATTTAGCTCTTCAATTTCATCTGTTTTTTATTATTTTTTTGTATGTACCAGTAACCACGTGTCATGCATGTTCTCATATGTTTCTATTTGTGAGCGCTTTTTACATTATTGGGTGCGTAAACTGTAGTATTTAAAGTAACAGCCAATAAATATTATTATTATTCTTGCATTACAAAAATTTTCCACAATGTGAAGCAAGCCCAAGTTTTTTTCCCACATCTCGAAATTTTAGTTCACCAAAATCCTAAACGTGGAAAAACGGTGGGCGCAGCGAAAAACATGAATGACAAGTTATAGAATTAAATCAATTCGGCGCGAAACGCTGGAAGATTTTGAAATTTCAGCGCTATGAAATGCATTATTGCATCACAGAAATTGTCCGAATTCGTGTAGCACATATAGATTTTAAATTAAAGTAAAGTTCAAGAGCAATTTGGGCACTAGTTTGGTGCACCGTTTTTTTCCACTTTTTGGTCTATTTGTCAACCAAAATTTTGGGAAATGGAAAAATTTTTGGGCTTGGTTGGCATTTGTGGAAAATTTTTGTAATGTTAAAAATGCGTTTTAGAGAGTTAAAACTTCAAAAAATTTTTTGCGCTTCGCGCCGAATTGATTTAATTCTTACTTATCATGAATCCTTAAGCTGCGCCGCGCCAATTGTAGCATTTTTATCGACAATCTGGTCTAGAACTTCACTACGATTCAAAATCCTTATCTTCTGCACGGATTCAGTTAGTTTTTGTAATGCAAAAATGCATTTTAGAGAAGTGAAAATACAAAAATTTTTCAGCGCTTCGCGCCAAATTGATTTAATTCTTTTTTGTTATTGATGTTTAAGCCGCGCTGCGCCAATTGCAGCATTTTTATCGATAATCTGGTCCTAGAACTCCACTACGATTGAAAATCCTTATCTTCTGCACGAATTCAGTTAGTTTTTGTAGTGCAAAAATGCGTTTTAGAGAAGTGAAACTACAAAAATTGGCACTTGTTCACTTTAGTCCCAATCGAATTTTTTCTATCTTTTTTAACATTATGGTATATACAGCATTACAGCATTATGATATATCTATCATATGATATGATCCTTGATTTTCTTCAGATTTTTTTTATTCTTTTTTATTTTTTTTCATTCTCTTCAGATTCATAATCAACTTTTGCAATAATTTACTTGATAACATATAAGAAAATGTAAGTTTTTGCTTTCAATATAACAACAACAACAACAACAATTTATTCGCTAAGTCGAAAGAAAATATTTACATACATGGCTAAGACAAATGAACGAAAACGAAAATACATGAAAGACAAAACAAATTAAGTATGACGAAGCAGGGTAAACGTAAAAGCAATAGGAAAAACTGCTCTTACTTACGCCCCTTTAAGAAATTTAGAAAGGTTTAATCTTTTAAGTTTAGTCAGAAAAACGTGTCTATTTGGAGCACTTATAATCTGTTCAGGTAGAGTTCCAGATAGGAATTATTCGATTGCAAAAATCAAATTTTCTGCAATTTTTATTTACATGATTGATGAGAAGTTTACAAGAATTTGCTGCTCGATTAGAATTTAAATTAATTCTGAAGAAATCCTTGAAAGGAAGAGCTTACTCAGGCTTAGGCTTAGTATATCTGAAAAGGTGTTTTAAGCTGCTTAGGTCGAGGTCGCTCCCGCTTAGGTCAATGTATAGATGCTTAGGTCGATGTATAGATGCTTAGGTCGATGTATAGATGCTTAGGTCGATGTATAGATGCTAAGTACCATTCCCTCATTACTTCGTTTTTATTTCTTATGAGAAGGTGGCTTAGCCAATTGGTAACATGTTGCGCTGTAGAGGGATAGGTCGGAGGGTCAAAACCTGTCACCTGAAAGTTATTTTCAGTCTTGGGAAAACTAGTGTGAGAACCCTGGTGTTAAAAAAAGATGGAAAAATTCACCCTGTATATACCCTAATGTTAAAAAGATGGAAAAAAATTCGATAGGGATTAAAGTGAACAAGTACCCAAAAATTTTTCGGCGCTTCGCGCCGAATTAATTTAATTCTTACTTGTTATTGGTGTTTAAGCCGCACGGCGCCAATTGCAGCATTTTTATCGACAATCTGGTCCTGGAACTCTACTACGATTGAATATCCTGACCTTCTGCAGTTTTTGTAATGCAAAAATGATTTAGAGAGCTGAAATTCCAAAATTTTCTGACGCTTCTGCGCCATTTGATAAATTATAGTTTTAATTGTCAAAAACGACTTCAGAATTGGCTAAAATGCTTAACTGAGGAGAGGAAATTCAAGTTTCAACATAAACAACGTATACTTATCGTGATATTTCTTGTAGAGCGCGAAATTTTTATAGGAGTGCATCAAACACCGCTATTGCATGTGTACATAAAATTTTCTACTTAAAAAACACTGATTTTTCAACACAGGAGCTCTATTTTAAACATTTTAGACCTCCTAAAAAAGGTGGAAAAAAGTCGAAAAAAGTGGGAAAAAATTTTGGGTTCGGTCTATAATGTCAACCAGATCGCTGGGAAAAAACGGTGGTTTGGCGAACGGCCAGTGTTGCCAGGTCCCAAAATTCAGATTCTCCCTGCACAGAGGTAAAATTGGGAAAAATTCTCCTGCAATTCTCCTGAAAATATTTTGATTCTCCTGAAAATTCTCCTGACACATATTTTGCAGGAAAGGTTGTACAGCAGATCTACAATTGTATGTACACATGCAAATCAAGCATGCTCAGGCCAATTTACCTTGGTTCACCCAACTATTTTATTCTGATCTCTTGCCTGTTAATCCTAAGGACACTCAAGGCTAAATAAAGAACATTAGTTCTCTCACAAAAAGCTCATGGAGCATATCTGCATTATACAGGCAGATGCAAAAATAATGTAAGACTAATGCTGCACCACAAAGTATAACATTTTATTCAACATCAACAGCTGACAAACATTCAATAACAGATTCCTGATCTTCATCAGGATATACTGCTCAAGGGCCTAAGCTAAAGAGGTCGCATTGTTTACAATACACATTATTCGAAAAAAACAGTTTCTGTGCTTAAAACAGTGACCGCCAATTTTCAGTTGCACTTACATCATCAAAAATTTCTGAAAAGAGCCCTGTTTGCAATGTCTTTTGAAAAAATAAATAATACTTTATTACTAATTGTATGTACTTCAGTAGCAAGCAAATCCTTACGTTTTGAAATATATCAAAAAAATGTTTATAGGCGCTTTGCAAAACACCGTTTTTTTCCCAGCGATTTGGTTGACATTATAGACCGAACCCAAATTTTTTTCCCACTTTTTCCGACTTTTTTCCACATTTTTTGGGAGGCCTAAAAACGTTCAAAATAGAGCGCCTGTGTTGAAAAATCAGTGTTTTTGAGTGGAAAATTTTATGTACACATGCAATAGCGGTGTTTGATGCACTTTTTGTATAAAAATTTCGCACCCTACAAGAATATCACGATCAGTAATGTTATTTATGTTGAAACTTGAATTTCCTTCCTCAGTAAAGCATTTTAGCCAATTCTGAAGTCGTTTTTGACAATTAAAACTATAATTTATCAAATGGCGCGAAGCGCTAGAAAATTTTGAAATTTTAGCTCTCTAAATCATTTTTGCATTTCAAAAACTGTGCAGAAGGTAAGGATTTTCAATCGTAGTGGAGTTCTAGGACCAGATTATCGATCAAAAATGCTGCAATTGGCACCGCGCGGCTTAAACATCGATAACAAGTAAGAATTAAATCAATTCGGCGCGAAGCGCCGAAAAATTTTTTGTAGTTTCACTTCTCTAAAACGCATTTTTGCATTAAAAAACTAACTGAATCCGTGCAGAAAATAAGGATTTTCAGTCATAGTAAGGTTCTAGATCAAATTGTCGATAAAAATGCTGCAGTTGACGCTGGCGCGGCTCAAATATTAATAACCAAAAAGATTTTAATCAATTCGGCGCAAGCGCCAAAAAATTTTTGTAGTTTCACTTCTCTAAAACGCATTTTTGCATTACAAAAACTAACTGAATCCGTGCAGAAGATAAGGATTTTCAATCGTAGTGAAGTTCTAGACCAGATTGTCGATAAAAATGCTGCAATTGGCGCGGCGCGGCTTAAGGATTACTAATAAGTAAGAATTCAATCAATTCGCGCAAGCGCCGAAAAATTTTTGAAGTTTTACTTAGTGATCGACCGGGGCCCCGGCCCCGCCCCGGCCTCGGCAATCCCCGGCCATTTTTGAGCATCCCGGCCCCGGCCGGGGCAAGGTCAAAAAATGGCCGGGGCCGGGGAAAAATTTAGTGTAATTCGTATTTTGATACAGGCTGTGATACTGGCACTTATTTATCAATGAGCAAGTATTAATTTTGAGAACTGTACTGATTAGACCATATGTATACTTACTTAATCCTCTACTGAAAAAATGTTCAGGAAAATCTGCATGTTTTTGATTCCTCCACTTAACTTATTTAAACTAAATGCTACTTTTAACTCATTCATTCATACCCATGGCTAAAAAATTTAGAGTTGACAAATACGTTCTATTTCTAGTTGGAAATTGTGCGTTTTCAACAAACTATTTTTACAAAAAACACTTTTACATTCAATTGAATGGGAACCACGGGCTTTAAAACGCGTTTCTTTTGTAATAGTTATTAGGATGGAGGTTAATTATAGGCGAATGTAAACTACGCTACAGAATTGCGTCCGATCCGATAAACTTAATATGTCTCAAATAGTTTCCTAAGGTCCAATGTTGAGGGGGATGAAATCCCAAATTGGAGGACCAGAAAATCAAGTGGTGGACTATTATTAGCCGACTCTATTTTGTTGTACGAGCCTTCTTGTGCTTGTACAAAGATCTCCGAAAAGGTCTTTGTATGAGCTAACATATTTTTTGTAGCTATATTATATAAATATATTTTCAAACATTTTTGCTTACTATAATATGGTACAGTAGCGATTTTAGTGTGGTAAAACAGGGTCTTCTGATTTTTGATTGTATATTTTAGCTAATTTCTGGGTTTCTAACGCCAAAAATTACTAAAATTGTCTCAAAACGGCGCAAAGCGCCTAAAAATTTGACATTTTTCCATTCTAAATACAGTCGAACTTGCTTAATGCGTACACCCAAGGGACCAAGCCCTTCTGTATGCATTATCCGAGTGCACGCATTATCCGAATACCCCGGATTTTTAACAAGGAATACACTATTATGCGATAAAATCATTTTTTTAGGAAAAATATAGCAATACAAGTCTGCTTTAACATATTTTCACGCTTAAAGTCACAAAAATTTTCGATATCATTCATTTCGCTGAACAACTTTGTGTCACAATTGTCCTGTGCCATTAAATTCGTATGTTCGATATACTCAGTTTTAAATCCTGATAGCTCGGAAGTCGGAACCGTTTCTGTTTCTCCTAGATCGTCCAGGTCACGAAACTAAATATTATGCACATTTTAAAAACAAATAGGCGCAACACTCATCTCGATGTGCCTAAAGTTTTCGCATAACCACAGAACTTGCGGTGATTTGTCAACATTTTTAAATTTGTCCCCAGAGAAACTTCGTTTTTTGAAAACGCCATGACCAATCAAAAATAACAATTCGTTTAAGGCTTAATTCCCCTAAAACTTTAGAATTCTAAGCTTTTCAAAGAAAGCTAAAGATCCAGACTAAAAATTATACACATTTGAGAAAACAGGCTCGCACAACACATAAGTCAATTTGACCAAAGTACTCGTATAAACAAGGAACTTTAGTAGAAAAAGAAAATGTATCAAAATTTAAAATGATGCACATCAAAGATAGCAGAGAGACGCAAACATTTCGAGCTGATCGCATTATCTGAGGTGAAAAAATACATGTTGTATGCATTAAGCCGGGTAGTTTAACATGCAGGCATGGGCCCATGGATGAAATCGGCTGTACGCATTACGCATTAACCGAGTACGCATTATCCCATGCTATTGCCTTATGTTTTACATGGCCTTTCGGTCCGGACCTAGCAATACTGTACTCATTATGCGAGAAAACGCATTATCCCGTGTACGCATTATCGAAGTTCGACTGTACAAATTTTGCCCTTTTAAAGATATATAGGACAGACAAGTTTTCAAATCGGAGCAAAGCGCCGAAAATTTTTTCGAATTTACCACCTTTTTACAGTTTTTATCTTCTTAAAAATCTTTTGTACATGTACAAAGATTGTCCTGAAAAGTCTTTGTACATCGGGAAAAATCTTTGGCGGATACAAAAAAACACTGTTTTGTACATGCAAATTTTTGTATACTTTAATATGGTACAGTAACGATTTCGATGTGGTAGAACATATTCGGCCTTTAGTAGTTTGGCTAATTTTTGGGTTTCTGAATATTTGAAATTTTTCCATTTTTCCATTCTAAGCGCAGTGTTGCTTATTACAAGATTTAATTCGCATATTACAATTTTTGTAATATTTCTGATTTTGTAGTACAAGTTGTTTTAGCTTTCTCAGTCGAGTTTTATGTGTGAATTCCATCAAAAGCTCATAAAAATTTCGGCACTTCGCGCCAAACTAATATATCAACTAAATTCAGGCCGAATTATCACATTTAGAACCACAATTTTTTTGTATTTGGCGAAGATTTTTGCTGATGTACAAAGACGTTTCAGGACCATCTTTGTACATGTACAAAGATTTTTGGAGAAAACTGTAAAAAGGTGTAGAATTCCTTATTGCAAATTCTACAATTTTAAAGATTTTCAGGGGGGTAAGCGGCTGCAAAAATGGAGCCGCGTAGCCCCCTTCCCTGAAAATGGCCGAGAAATATACAAGTTACGGGGGTTTGGGCCACCCCCCATCGACGCTTTGAAGCCCCGAACTTCCTTGAAAGTCAGAAAATATTTAATCACCCTCCCCCATTTTTTGGCAAAAACCTGCGCTTTTTTTGCTATTTTTATGTGTTTTTACCATTTTTGATTTAGTCGCTAACCCCCTCCTTCTAAAAATGGCGAGGGACCCCTATCCTAGATTTCCAGCCGTTACATGTATACTGAGGGACCCTCATAAAATTTTAAGCGATTACATGCATGTTTTATTGTGATAGTTTCTCAATTTACTCTAGCTCACATTTAAAATAATGTACCACTTCGTGAAATTCTAATAGATAGGTACACTTTTGCCATACTAAAAAATTAAGTTCAAAAAATTCAAAAGGTTTTCACCAAAAATCGTCGGACGGTGACTTGTGTCTTGGACCCTGAGGGGGTTATACCCTCTCCCCTTATGGGAATGTGTGATGTCTCATTTATTACATCCAATACCTATTGCATCCAATCGCTACAGCAGCAGTAGCAGTAGCGAAGATTCAAATGATATAGAGTGTGCTAATAGTAGCGACATGACTTTATTGATGATTCAGACAATGAAACACTGAACTAAATTTGTTTCTTGTGACATAAATAGTAATAAAACTTGATATGAAAAGGCGCACCTAACTTTGCGCTAGCCATTTACTACTGAATGGAGCAGTCGCTCATTATTTCTTTTCCTATGCCCACCCCAAGTATGTGTCATGCAATAATATTTTCCTTGTCTGACCCCGGCCAGCCCCGGCCCCGGCCCCGGGCCCGGCCGGGCCGGGATTTTTCCAGCCCCGGTACCGCCCCGGCCCCGGCCAAAAAAGTCGCCCCGGTCGATCACTAGTTTCAACTCTCTAAAACGCATTTTTAACATCACAAAAAGTTTCCACAAATGCCAACCAAGCCCAAAAATTTTTTCCATTTCCCGAAATTCTTGGCTGACAAATACCTGGACCAAAAAGTGGAAAAAAACGGTGGGGCAAATTCTAGAATAGCTCCATGTTCCAGATTTCAAAAAAACAGCGTTTTTATGCGATTTCAAGCAGGTATCTTTAACATAAAAGTTGAAAAAACGGACGGAAAAGCCTTTGATTGAAAAAAAAATTTTTAAAAAATTTTATTTTCTCACTTTCATTTCCGTCTGTTTTTTCAACTTTTATATTCAAAACTCCTACTTGAATTCGCATTAAAACGCTATTCTCACCTTAATCAAAATTATCTTTGACCTCAGTGCGGCTTCAGATTGGTGCCAGCGGATGATCTAAGCCTAAGAAAAAGATGGGGCAAAAATTGCTCCGCTCGCTTCGCTCGCTTCGCAATTTTCGCCCCATTTGTCTCAGGCTTACATCATCCCCTGGCACCAATGTGAAGGCACATACTAAGCCTAAGCCTAAAAAATAAATATTAGAAGAGACATAGGAAGAAAATGACGCTAGCACACTTATTTGTCAAAATATACGTAATCCTTCCCTTTCTTACTAAATCTAACAAAAAAGATTGATCACCGGATGGTTTACATGACCATTATTATAATTACTGAAGTGTAAATTCTCACTCACTTTTATCTCTTGATTTCCGTGCTGATCCAGACAGTCGTACGCCTTTCAGCAGTCGCTGGATAAAATTTCGTATATCAATAGTTTCGAGCGTTCGATTAATGTGCCACGTCGAAACGAAATCTGATGATAAAAATTCGTATATCAATAGTTTCGAGCGTTCGATTAATGTGCCACGTCGAAACGAAATCTGATTTCCGTATCAATAGCCCCTGTCAAAACGGTTAATTTCAGTGCTCCGCCACACCTATCAGATTTTTAATCCGGCTCCTTCGATACTAATTGACAATCTTATACCAATAGTCAGTGTTTCGCCGAATCGTCGGATAGTTATTTAATTTCTGTAAGATTAAGGTACATTCTTAGAACGAACACAGCAATTGCGCAAAGCATAACAATCTTGATCACAATCCCATATACAAAATGCGTATTACACAGCAGCACGGTAGAGCGTAAACAACCGGAATAAGCAATTCTCGCGTCCGGAACCACGTAAATCACTCATATGATTGATAAAAAATTTGCATAGAAATGCAACGTCGACTTCCATGTGAGCATAAGGTTACTAATCTAAAACTATCCGTAATAAATAATTCACGCGACCAAACAAGCGCCTATTACGTATATCACTCATGATAATAAAAAATTTGCATAGAGAACCTACGTCGACTTCCACGCGAGCAAAAGATTACTAATCAAACACCCTACAGTACATAAAGAATTGTCACTCAGATGTGTTCCACAGATCACCTGCCTGTGATGTTGAGCATAACTTTTATCCAATGCACTAGGAACGGAGTGTTCTATCAAGGCAACAGTAAATACGCCTAACTTACATTCTTTTATAATAGTCATGTAAACTTACATCGACCGATCGCAGTGTATTCATTTAATACATAATGTTCGTTCAAGCTATACATAGAAACCAATAAATGCATTGTGGATAGTCCTGTACCTATGTACGTCCTTTATAAACGTTCATCGTGTGCACGTATGTTCGAATTAACCTGTTCTTCTTTAATTCATAATAAATTCATCAATCGTCAACATTAACGCCGTCGCCTTCGCTAATGAAGGTACATACATATTACCTATGTACCTACTTACACACCTATGTACACAAGACAATTCGATCAATCATTGCGACAATTTTCGCAGTCGCCTTCCCTAAACATTGCGTACCTACATACAAACAAACGTATGCATCAGTATACATTAGATCAATCAATGCGCCGTTTACGGCAGTGGCCTTCCCATGCTTTGTGCTTCTATCACTTTACAACTTCATTCCTCAATTTCTCCCCTTCTAAATGCTTTCCGTCGATAATTTCTTTTGAATATCTTCCTTACAACTGGTCATCTTTCGATAAATCCCCATTAATTTAAATTCTGTGACTTCTATCTATTCTAGAATTAAGCCAAACGGTGTTTGCAAACGTCTATGAAACTGATAAAAACAATTAGAAAGCTATGTATTTCTGCACTTCGTGATATTAAGTGAATAAATAAATGAATGAATGAATGATTTACTACGGAAGCACGAAACTTATTTGGATATAGTTATAACTTAACACTTAGGTAGGTCTTAACTATGAACGAAATAAATTCTTAAATGTGAAACAACTAACTAAGTACAGTAAGTACAGTAAGAAGGTTAATGTATGATAATCATTATAACTTGCTGTTTAAGTTTTGAAAATTCTCCTGAATTCTCCTAGATTTTCAGGATTCTCCTGAATTCTCCTGACATTTTAAAATTCTCCTGCATTCTCCTGCAGGTTTACAATTTCTCCTGAAATTTCTCCTGAAAAGCCCATTCTCCTGCTCCTGCTCCTGAAAATTTTAGATTCTCCTGAATTCAGGAGAATTCTCCCGCACCTGGCAACCCTGCGAACGGCCGTGTTCTGAACCGGTTCGGTCGGTCCACACCATACAGTAAAATGTATACTAATTTTAATTTGTGCGAAGTTCTATACCTGCTCAATTGTGTCCCGGTTTTTTTTCTATACGATGATACATTCGATCGCTCTATTACGGTTTTTATTGTGTTGTGCGTTATTATGTATCTATTCGTCTGCAAATCAGTGATTGTTGTCAACTTGGATTATTTATGTATTTCTATCGCTCTGTTACAATTTTGATTGTGCTCAATTACTTTCTATTTGTCCGCAAAATGTTTGTTCTGATCATTGTTGATGTTTTTTTTAATTTCGGAAGACTGATTTACTTATTACTGTAGCACTAGGATTTATCCTCGCTCGGCGGAATAGGAACAGATTTTCAATAGTTCGCCGAGGGAGCAATGGAGCAATGAAGAAATCGAATGCTACAGTAATAAGAAAATCTGTTTGCCGAGCGAATTCCATGCGCTATGAGAAAACGGATTAAATGCGTGAATTCATACATGCATACCTTAGAAAGGTAGGTAGGTATGTATTTATACATATCTATAGGTACTTATTTACACCTATAATCCGTTTCATTTAGCTTCAAGTTTTTTGAAAAAATTTTAAGTGCCTACAAAAGTGGTTCAAACTCGCACCGTAGTTGTGATATTCTACATTATATCGATTTATGGGGAGACATTCGTCATTGTAAAGTCGTATGTCTGTACCAACATTGTAGACCACTTTTGTAGCCATGCGGATTGAATTCTAGAAAAAACCCCAAAGATGAAACAGACTATATGTACATATATAGGTAGCCGTGCCACCGGCACCAACTCGTTGATTTTAGCTAGCCATGATCATAGTCTGTTTCACACAGGCATGTATGTAGCTGTCCTTCTGAATTCGGAGGGACTTACATTTTGAAAGACACAAAAAATGGTGTTTTTGAGGCGTCTCGCAGCAAGCTGTAATTAATCATTGGAGAAAAAATTTGTTTTAAATTTTTAAAAAAATCTAAATTGATTTCAATCCTATTCAAAAAACAAGTTATATAAATGGTTTCACAAAAGATTTCTTAACATTAAATCCAAGCTTGAACCTGTGCTCAACCTCTTTTGAATCCAACTGTGCCCATTGCACGGAAAAACAACATGAAAAATAGGTAATTCTGCGCAAAAAGAGCTACAAAAAATTGTGACATAAGAGTAGGTATGTATACTTTCAAATGCGCTTCAAACACGTTTTGGGGAACCCTTGCTAGGATTTCGGTACTTCCAACTTTTTTGAGGGACTATTCCCCTATCCCGTTTCGTGAAATATACTATAAGACAATAAGCAGACTACCTACATTAGGTAGGTGTGATCGACCCTAAAGTCTGTTTCACGAAACCTTATGCTGGATCGCAATTCTTGAATTAATGCAAATCGATTACAAAAGCGGTTTAAACTAAACCAGCAATCATGATACTGTGCATAAAGCATATAGGGAGTTTTACTCTGCAAAATTGTACAGTAAGCCGCCCAGAAATCACTTTTGTAGCTGTTCGCTAGTTCGCTAAAAATTGAATTCCATGCACAAGGTTTCGTGAAATAGACTACATACATCATTTCGTGAAATTGGCAAAACCATCGGCGTAAATTGACATTTATACCATACATGGGCAGCACCAAAATTCTGGTGGGGTCAGGATGGGTAAAATCACTAAAAATGTCACTAAAATAGAATTCTGGGGTCCACAGTAATCTGCGGAGGGTAATTAATTTTCTGGTGTTGGTACAAACCCCCTCCACGCCCATGTGTGTATGTTTATGTACCTCAGTATCCGTTAGAACCCCAGCATTATTCAGACCCGTGAACTGAATGTTTGGCATGTTGTATGCGATTTTTTTTATTGTTACCCAATTCCGATCCCAAGAATGTAGTCGCTACCATAGGTGGGCAGCACCGAAATTCTGGGGGTGAAACAATTTCTGGGAGGGGGTGAAAAAATTTTCAAAGGTCAAAAAATGGTCTTAAAAGTGGTCGTATGGCAAAAAAACACCAATTTTCGACGTTTCTCATAAAGCACTATCCAATGGCATCAAAAAATTGCTGAAAAAGCAAAAAAAATTTTCTGAGGGGGGTATTTTGATTTCTGGGGGGGGGGTATTTCAACTTCTGGGGGGTGCATACTGTAACTGCGAGAGTTACACGTTTAGGCGAACCTGCCTTAGCAGTTCGCAATAGCCATAACATAGCCAATACTAGTAGCTATCTATGATAGTGTACTGTGGGCTATGCCTTCGGTCTTCCCATTATTTTCCCAAATTTTCAATAATAAAAAACATTTAGATACTTGTCCGGTAGCATAGAGCTAAGTGTATGATAATAGTAATTGTTTAATGCATACCGCTTACGTGAATCGAGAACTTTCGATCTGAGATAAAAGTCATTTCAGTATTATGTTAAATTGATCGTTGTTTTAATTTACTGTAATGGCCCTTGAGGCCAGTGTACTGAAGGTCGTATTAGTTTTTCTGGCTTGTTTGGTTTTTTCGTTGGCCGGTTTATTCGACTGTACATTATCGTTTTTCTTTTGCGTATTTTGTTTCCCGGCTATAGGCCGTGCGTTATTCGTCGAATAAAAGTATAGAAAACCAACCCAGTGGTTTCGGTTATACCGAGGGTTAGGTCGGCCATCATCCCCACGTCGAGGACTTCCACCTTCTAGTGGACTGATAGGTAAATTCCGTATGATAGTTTTCTCCATTCGAAAATCATAACTTATTTCTCAAGCCAAAAAATTGATCAAAATTATTATCTAATCTTTAAGGATGATTGATCAGCATAGAGCTCGTCGTTGTTGTTTTCATAGTTCAGCGTGCTACACAAATTAGGAACCAAAACATTTCTGATCAGGCACTGATTGAAAATAAGTTAAATTACAACTTGAGCTTGAGATAGGTCAACTGACCTCCGCGGCAATTACCGAGACTAGGTAGGTAGCCTTAGGTCTTAGGGCGTAGCTGCTGAGATCACCCGACATAGAAGCAGCCAGCAATATTAGGGCTGAGGGGATCGAAGCCGTAAGGTCTGTAAGGGTCCAAAGATCGAAAGCCTTAGAGCCGCGCGATCGGGGCCAGCACTAAGCGTAGACTTAAGTACCTACGTACCTAGGTAAATCTCGAGGGTGGATGTTAGCATGGTTCGTATCTGTGACGATTCTGTAGACCCAGATCGAACCGTCTACATTTACATTGGATGTTCCCTCCTTTAGGCTGCTAGCTACAGCCGAGCTGATCAATCATCGTAAAATTATTTTTCGATCCAAAAATTATCATTTTGGCCATCTAAAAATGTGTAACGTTTCGTTCACCTTTGTTGTTGTATCGACCGCGATCGTGGCAGTGCGCAATTTAAGTAAGCGTCCGTGGTAAAGATTTTGTGTATCGTGGTAAAGCCATCGTTATTTTTCTATTTCCGTCGGATCTCTACCGACGAAGGCAGCTCTCACGCTCGTATATTCATTTTTCTATAAACGTCAGCCCTCAGGCGACGATTTATCATTTTTCTCAACTGACGACGAAATTCCGTCATTTAGGTTCTTACCTACCTGTTTTTCTAACCACGTACACGTTCTTGCGCTTTAGGCTTAGTCCTATCTGCTTTCGATCATTTCACGTCAGGTATATCTTACTTCACGTAAGGAAGTACTATTTACGTGGAAAAACCTGTTTTTCGGATCGACAAAGGTCTAATTTGAAACATTTATTTTGGGAAAAAATTCCGACGTACTGAAATTTATTTTACCCAAAGGCACATTTCTCGACATTTTTGACACCTAAAAATGGCAGGAAAAAAGGTTTTGCGGACACCGCCCGCTAAATTGAAAAAACCTTCTACGCCACCTGTTTCAGCTCGCCAATTACCTACTGCGCCTGTTGACTCTAATAGCGCGTGTAATTCTGCGAGTAATGACACAATTACGAGAGACGTAACGACTAAGGCGAATAATGATAAATTACCCGCGTCACTACATGCCGCGAGTAATACACAGTCCGAAGACGAATTATCATTGAGTACCATGCGATCTCGCATTAATCAATCTTCGCTAACTAGGTCGGATCCTAATATTGACAATTCATCAAGTCACACAATGATCGATAATACGACTACCATTAACACGGCAAATAACCCTGAAACCAGTTCGGAACGCGAAAATCACGATTCTGACGTAGAAAGTAATCATAGTCGCTGCATGAATGCCGACAGAGAGCGTGCTAATGCTAATGTGACTAATGATCTTATTTTGAAAGCGCTACAAGCTATTCATTTGCAATTTTCGGATCTTTCTACGCGCGTTGATCAAGATAAAAAGGAAAATGCGGATGAAATGCGTAAACTGCGTTTGGAGCTAAGCACTATGCTTAAACCCCAACCAGTTCTGAATCGCATAGAAACTAATGTATCTGAGCGCGTTAACCACTCAATCGATAGCGCAAATTTTTCTGAATTCAATGCGCAAAGTGCAAATCGTGCGCAAAGTACGCATAGGGCATCTTCACTGTTGTCTACTAGCAACAGAGCATCGAATTCACGCTCACCTTCGGAAACTGTTCCAGAAAATATCTCTCAAAGTTGTACGCACCGCGTGCCGGAAATCTGTAATTTGTCACAGAATCCTGTAAACACGGGTTTGCAATCAGTGCAAAACTCGGGTTTTTCGGAGAATATACCTACGATTTTGCAGCCGTCGGTATCGATTTCGCAGACGTCGCGATCTCGGCCTTCGCTGCCATTAAATCGTAATGCGCCTTCCTTCGTACCTAATCCTTCTATTGCGAACTCGCAGCAGCAACTAAATCCACCACCGCTGCAGTATTTTCCACCTCAAGGAGAAATCTTACCCAATAATTATGTACCTAACCCTATAAACGTGGAAATACCACCTAATAATCCTATCTTGCATTCTTCTAATATCGAAATGCAACCGGTTGAGATAAATTTATCTGGTATTAATAACGAATCTGCAAATTTGCAAAATGAAGCTGCTCCTCAATCTGAATCGTCTAGTAGGAAAAAACATGTCAAATTTTCTGACGACAGCTCATCTAATAGTTATGATCGCCCGCGCAGTCGTCGCTCGCGTCGCAAATCTCGATCGCGCAGACGACGTCATAGGCATAGTTCAGGTTCTTCATCTGAAAGCTCGCGTGGTGATTCACGTCTCGCTGATTCCTTGAATCGCGGACCATTTTTGCAGCAGATGCAATTTGCAATTGCAAATAAAAAATTTTTTGACGGCGATAAATCGGATATAAAGGCTTATTTTGCAGAATTTGAATCGCTTGCCAATACCTATGATATTGACAAGGCTGATCGTTTAAAATTCGCTACTGGATTTCTTGACCCTTATGTTTTGCGTCTATACCATTCGTTACCTGCTGATATACAACAATCTTATTCGAAAATGAAACATGCGCTAATAACCGAATTTTGTCCTATGGACACCGGTGCGCTCTTTAATCGTTTTTTGTCACACAAACAGCAGCCTAACGAATCGGTTAAAGCTTATTATCTCTCGCTTCGCGAAGAGTTAATTAAATCGGATCCCTATCTTGAAGTTGACTCGCCACATTTCAATAATTTAATGCGACATCAACTAAAACAAGGTTTATTACCACACATTTCGAAAGAGGCATATCATAAAAAACCTAGGGCATCATTAGCTGAATTTTTGGACAATGCGCTTAGCGCTGAATTTGCTAATAAAGAATTTGAGGATAAAAAGGCAGTAACGCCTTACGTATCGGTAACAGCTGCTCCAGTAGGCAGCGTAGTACCTAAAGATACTCCTCGCGCATCTAACCAAAATGATCCAAATCGTTCACGTCATCGAACGTTTCATCGCTCATCGCGTGCTGAGAAACCAGAAAATTCTTCTCGTAAATATTGTACCTTTTGCAAGCGCATAGGTCACATTTATGAGGAATGCTTCACGCGTCAAAGGCAAGAAACGTCTAATAATGCTAATTTTAATAATCAAGCTGATCGGAATACTAATTCTATGGTGCGCAATCGCAGCCAATCGCGTTCTTTTTCGCGACGAAATCGTTCACCATCGCGTTCGAATTCGCAGAATAGGCATCGTTCTCAATCACGCTATCGTAATTCTAGTCAACATCGTTCATCTAACTATGCGAATAATGATAATCGCTTTGAAGCAAAGCAATCACGATCGAATTTTCGGCAAAATCGTAATGATCATTACCAAAATTCGCGTGCTAATTATCAAAATTCGCGTTACGATAATCGTTATAATAACCAATCGCGCCAAAATACACCTTTTGTGCAATTTCCTAATGAACAACGTGGCACATACTATAACTCTAGTTATCGCAGCGATAATAATTTCAATCGCCCGTACGTCACATACACTGCAGACAACCAACCCGCCTTGAATATACCCCCACCGCAGCCAACCCTTACATCTCCTCGTGATGTGAACACGGTTACTGCGAAAGACCAAGAATCTAGCGCGCGTCCTAATTTCTTCGCGTCGCAAGAATTTCTTGAAGAGTACGAACGTCTACAACGTCGTCTTGCAACTTACGAAAAAATTAATCTACCTCCATCTAAGATTTTCGATCCTAATATTCCTATCGTAAGTCATGCTGGGACAAATTTACCCACTATTCTCGTTAAAGTTCATGGCGTTGACGTACCTGCTCTGATAGACACAGGTTCACAGGTCACCATGATGACCACATCAGCATTCTTACGTCTTGGTTTTAATTTACCACCTAAGCAAGTTTCACAAGTCGTGCATGGTGTAGGCGAAATTACCGCAGTCGTTCGCTATAAAGTAAATATGACTTTAACAATCGCGGAACAATCTATTTCTACCTCAGTAGCTATAATTGATCACTTGCCGGAAGACATGCTCTTAGGATATGATTTTTGCGAATCCGCACTCATGTGGGTTAATCCTATTGAGCGTTGTGCTTTTATAAATGGCATAAAGGTTAATTTACTTTCATCTCACGAAAAATTGCAATTTCGCGCAAAACCCAACGCAACTACCTCTGGTGTTGTGTGTGTGCATGTTTCGTTACCTGAGCCTGTTATTATACAACCTAGGCATGAACTAATTACACCTGGCTATATAAGTCACGGTTCTTGCACTTTTGATTTCGCATTATTCGAACCTAATCCCGATTTTATGGAAAAAACTTCACTTTTTGTTGCTCCGTCTATAGTCGATGCTTCACAACCTCTAATACCTGTTCGCGTCTGTAACATCTCTAAAGCACCAATTCGCATTGACTCTGGTGAAATAATAGGTTCTTTAACCACTGATGCCGAAGTCGTGTCACATGTTTCATCCTTTGATGATAGGACACCAGAACTTTTTGCATCAATAAATAAAGCTTTAAACGGCTCCGCCGTTAATTCTAGACAGCAGCAACAAATTCGTGAACTTTGCTTAAAATACGACTCAATTTTTGCATTAAAAAATGAACCTCTCGGTCGTACCCCCTTGATGAAACATCATATTGACACAGGGGATAATCCACCCGTTGTTGGAAAAACTTACCGTGTTGAGCATTCTAGAAGAGAATCTATGCAGAAAATTATAAATGAAATGCTTGCGGATAAAATTATTCGACCTACAACTAGCCCATGGGCAAGTCCATTATTTCTCATTGGGAAAAAGGACGGTTCCCTTAGGCCAGTCGTCGATTATCGACGGTTAAATGACGTTACTAAAACGCAAGTTTACCCTCTTCCACAATTAGACGATTATTTTGATACTTTAGGCAGTGCTGCATATTTTAGCACACTAGATTTGAAATCTGGATATTGGCAAATTCCACTCGATAATAAATCTCGCGAAAAAACAGCATTTATATGTCCTGTTGGTCATTACGAATTTGAAGTTTTACCTTTTGGTTTAAAGAATGCGCCCGCAGATTTTCAAAGACTAATGGAGCTTGTGCTCGCAGGTCTAAATTGGAAATCTTGTCTCGTTTACATCGATGACATAATTATTTTTTCACGTACTTTCGAAGAACATTTAAAAGATCTCGAAAATGTCTTCATTGCTCTTAAAAAGGCAAACTTACGTGTCAAGCCTGATAAATGCCATCTCGCGCATGCAGAGGTAAAATTTCTTGGCCACAGCATCAGTGCAATGGGCATCGCTCCCGATATGTCTAAAGTCGCAGATTTAATCTCGTTTCCCGTACCAAAAACCGTTAAATCCGTGCAGAAATTTCTTGGCTTAGTCCAATGGTTTAAGAAATTCGTTAAAGATCTCGCTAAAATCGCTAAACCGCTATTCCATCTTCTACGTAAAGATGTTCGAATTTTGCTGGAAGGCTGAGCACCAAACCGCTTTTGAGCTTCTGAAGAAAGCATTTACATCTCCACCTATTTTGCAATTACCAAAATTCGATCATGAGCACCAATTTATTTTAACAACTGACGCAAGTAACTATGCGTTAGGTGCTATTTTGACGCAAAAGCATTTACCATCCAAAAGTCGCTTTATTCTTAGCTACGCTAGTCGCGTGCTAAATTCTGCTGAATGTAATTATGCTACTTCAGAAAAAGAAGCGCTAGCGGTAGTGTGGGCCATCAAGCATTATCGACATTATCTTTACGGTAAAAAATTCATTGTCGAAACGGATCATCAAGCGTTAACCTGGCTAGTAAATGTTAAAGACCCATCGAGTCGTTTACGCCGTTGGGGTCTCAAATTACAGGAATACGAATATGATATCGTTTACGTTCCTGGTGCATATAACTGCGCAGCTGATCTTCTTTCACGTCATCCTAAATATGATCATGCAGAACGCAAATATAAAGTAGAGCGCAAAAATATCGTTAACATCGCAAATTTAGAATCCGAAGATTCTGAGTCAGATGACGAATCGGTTCCACCTGAACGATCGTGCGATAATACCCCTACTGCGCCAATTAATCATCCAAACGCACAAAATAATAATCCTACTGCGCAAACCGATCCTATTAATTCTAAACCACCTACATTTCGCGAACGCTTGTTACTTACCGATGCAGAAAAAGCTGAAATGCTAACACCTGCGCGTTTACTCGCTGAGCAACGTGCAGATGACGAATTGCATAAAATTCGTATCGCATTGAATGACTTAACAACGAAAAAATATCGTGACGAATTTTTTCTCGTAAACGATGTACTTTTTTGTCGTTTTCAACCTAAGCGTTCACCAACTGTCGTTCATCAAATCGTCATACCCAAATCTTTGCGTCGCTTCATATTAACGGAATTTCATGACTCTATTTTCGGAGCTCATTTTTCATCGCGCAAAATCTTGCCCGCCATACAAATGCGTTATTGGTGGCCGCGTATGGAAAATGATGTAATCGCGTGGTGTAGGAATTGTGATGTGTGCTTACAACGTAAGGTCGCATTAAATTCCACATCCGTTCCGTTGCAACCAATCGAAGTATCCGCGCCCTTTGAACTCATTGCGTGCGATTGTTTGCATATGCCGCGATCTCCCTCCGGAAATGACCAAATTGTAGTTTTTATGGATTATTTTACAAAATACGTGGAAGCTTTTGCTGTTTCTGATATAAAAGCAACAACTATTGCGAATCTATTACTAAGAGAAATTATACCACGTTATGGAGTCCCCAAGAAATTTTTGACAGATCAGGGGTCAAATTTTACATCTACCCTAATTTCGGAAGTTTGTAAACTATTAAACGTTCAAAAAATATTTACAACCCCATATCACCCCCAGTGTGATGGGTTGGTGGAACGTTATAATCGTACATTGATTGATGGTTTGTCTAAGCTGAGTGCGCGATCACAGTATGATTGGGAACAATTTTTACCCTTCGCATTATTTGCATACCGCGCGACTCCACAATCATCAACTAATATATCTCCTTTTGAAATGCTTTATGGTCGCGAACCAGCATTTCCTCTTGACACTTTACTCATAAATGACTTCGTGATAAATCCGAATTTACCATCTGTTGCGGAAAAATACGTCATTGATTTAAAGCTGACTTTGCAGGATCTGCATGAAATCGCGTCTCAAAATTTATCTCAAGCGCGTAAGCAGCAAAAATCGCAATATGACAAAGCCGTAACGCACACAAATTTTAATCTCTCGGATATAGTCTACCTCAATAATACTTCAGTCATTCAACCTGAAATCGGTAAACTATCACCCAAGCGTGTTGGTCCCTACCGGATTATTGACTTACCTACGCCTGAAACTGCGAAAATCGCATATGTCTATAACCCTCTCATTATTCATCACGTTCACAGGAATAGACTTTTGCCTGAACCTAAACTACCTTATTCTGACTTAATTGTGGAAAAACACGCGTATGTCCCTGGCGATTTTGTGTTGGTAAAGTTACCACATCGCCCTCTTGCCCCGGCAGTTGTCATAAGTTTTGAGGATTTACCGGGCAGGGAACAAAAAGCTAAGGACTGCGCGCCTGTACGTTTATTAAATGGTTCTAAAACAGCACATGCCGTACCATTATCTAATGTTTTTCCTTTTGCAGACCCATGGCTGCACAAGGTACCCCCAGCAAGGAGGCATTGTTGGAAGCAGCTGGTCGCCGATGCAAATTCGAGGGACGTGTTCCCGCGTCCCTAGATGAGTTTCGTTCGGCGTTGACCAGTATGGCTTTAGAGCGGGGATTGGTCGTACCCAACCCGCTGCCGCAACACGATAATCGCCGTGTTGGCGGTCTCGAATCACTTACCGCAAAATGGGTAAAGCATAAAGCAACACATAAAATCGCAAATCACAGAAAGCGCATAAATGATCAACAACTCTGGTGGGAGAATCGGCTTGGTAGAAGTCCTTTGGTAACCCCTCGCGTACCAAAGAATAGGCTTTTACCCACCGTCTTAGTCTCCGACGACCAGACGTCGTTTGGCGCCATTTTGGCGTTAATTCAGCCATCGAATATGACTAATGGCACTTTATTTTTAGGCTACGACTCTGAATTTGTGAATGACAGAAAGGGCAGGCATTATAAGACCTGGGACCTGCGTTTTCAGCAACTATGTCCCACTTACCAGGACCTCCATGGCCCATTCGTACGCTACGTCCAAGTTGCGAGCGCGACTGGCCATGTGTTCTGTTGGGATCTAGCGAAGTTTCCGCAACCTCCGTTCGGGCTTCACCAGTTGCTCGAAACACGCTTACCTAACGTGTATATGGTGTGTTATGACCCGACGCAAGATCGACTTGCGTATTTCCATGTCTACGGGCCAACATTTGAGGAAATTGTTGCAATTCCGGATGCAGAAATTCGCAATAAACTGCACTGGAAAGACCCATTTATTGCAAATTTCATCGACATTCAGCCGTTGGCGAGAACATTTACTCGTCGTTTACGCATTAAAGCGCAATCGCATTCGTTAAAGCGCTTGGCAGAATTCTTTTTCGACATGTATATTGATCCGAACGCGCCTGGAAACTTCGGACAGGCGTGGAGCTTACCCTTAACTCGGGACATGCAGCATTATCTAGCGATGGACGCCCTCATAACTATCAATGTTTTCATATTGATAGAAGGGTGCTCGCAGGATAATCGCATTACTGACGATAGAAAGCCCATGTCGGTTTCTTTCGTAGGCGATGAGTTGTACATTAAGGCTAGTGGTCCGAAAGCCAAAGTACGCATACCATTGTCGACTAGCAAGCCACCACAAGGGCAGTCGACCAGCGCAGCTGTTGAAGCTGAAGTTGATTCAAATGGCGAAGAGTTAATCTTAGCTGAGGATTTTTATTGCCCGGCTCCGCAACAACAAGTAGCTATAGCGGCAGCCACCACCATTGCCTCAGTAACGGAAGCGTTGGCTCACGCTAACGTGTTTGACAATCCTGACTTACAAGTGCAGGCTTCGCAAACCGTTGCCGACACAGTTTTGGGCCCGGTAAATGCGCCTGACACGGAACCTAAGTCAAAACCAACCAGTACGAGTACACCAGCTTCTGTGTTTTCTTCGCAAACCGATATTCCATACGATCTGCCTATGCTGGGTGTAGAACCATCGATCTCCACTGAAGACGATGATTTATCTCCCAAACGTTTAGTTATGGCGTTATCTGACACCGAGGCGGAAACACAGGCTAACGTGTCGCCACCGCGCGTAACACGCGGAGCAATGGCTCGAAAAGGGATTGTTACCGTTTCGCAACCAATTGTCTCGCAATCGCTTGCGGCGGTTCAACAAGCTCCCTTGGGTATCAGTGCACTCGGACCTTTGCCGACTCTTCAGCCGGTCGGGGCAGAGCAGCAGGCTGACCCAGATGTCATCATGACTGACATTATCGGTTTTCCGCCACAACCGCAATGTACATTAGCCGCACACGAAGTACCTCATGTAGCATTATACACGCAAGTAACGACTCAGCCCGTGTCACAAGGTACGACGGCACCGGATACTCGTTTCACGGCTCCTATGGCCATGACGGGTGTGTCTAGTACCGTGGCAAATTTGCAATCACAGGCTACGCAAAGCCAACCATCAAATATGGAAGTCGCAATACCTGCGCACGTGCAAGCTATTCGCGACCAAATGGCCGCAAATGATAGCGCTAGAATTCAAAATCGCTCGCGCTACGTACAGCATTTTTCTCACAATGATGGAAAATATGACGCGCGAACCACCGTGCATTATTGCGCCAGTCGTTCTGCACGATTTACGTTCCTATTTGGGTGAAGTCGCAGGATCGCGTTTGTACGATCAGTTGGTCGAAGCTGCTCAAGTGTACTTCGATCGAGTGTACGCAATCCATTTGCAGTACGCGAATTCGACTGATTCGCCCTCGCGCCCTTTAGTGTGGTCTACGCTCGCACAGCCTTTGGCTGATGCCGATCGTGAGCCCGCACCTAGGTTCATCAGCGATATGAGCGTATTTAATCGATTATTTTATCCCGACCAATACTTCGTGCGCATTCGGTTTTTTATCACAACCGGAATGATGTTGTACGAGGTTCCGCTCGAGTATTTGGTCATACACCCACATCTTGACGCACCAAGCGAAGTGATCGACGGCGTGACACATCAAATTTCTCCGGATTTATATCCGCATCGAATGTCACCAGCGCCGGATCATCTAGCGCCAATTCTAATACCGACACGCCAGATGGTCGATATTTTCGATACTTTCCGAGAATTTCAGTCTTTATATGAATCGGAGTATCGACACATGACGGTCTTTTCTTCAATAGACGTCATGCGCGCTACAGCGCTTTTGGAATTTCTGGATAGAAAATTCCACTATTTTGCATACGCCTATGGCAATGCCGGAATAGGTTGGCGTATGACGGAACAGCTGCGTCGCATGTTACGTGTAGCGTTCCTTGGCGAATCTTACACGCCATCTCCACGTGAGGCTTTTCCGGAATTCCCGGACTTAACAGCACGAATCAAAAGTCCTCATGTTTTACACAACATGATTAGGCAAATTCGGTTAGCTACCGACCCGGCACTTGAAGTTCCGGCTCAGTTCGATCGTTTTCGAGGTCGTCAAAAATCTGTATTTTACCTCAAACATCGAATACGAGACGAATTGGAAAAAATTTGTAAAGAAAGGCGACAGGCATCCTCGCAGGACCCAAGCGGATCCGCAGCGAGCCTTGATATGCCCGAAGTCGATCTTTCCTTGGAAGCACAAATTGCGATGCGTCGAACACGCATGACGATCGAGCAGCGTGATCGTGAGAATTTGGCTACGGAAATGCCACGGCGTGCGACAAAGTTACGCGCCGCCGGTTCTCTTGCTGAGACGTCAGAAGTTTGTCACATGCCAGAAGACGAACACAAGGCAAAATTGAATCGTTTTTACGATACTAAATCCGAGCACACTTTGCGTCGGTTGAAGAATTTGGAAAAACAACGAGTAAGAAGACTCGTTCAAGCTGAAGTTGCAGCTAAGTTAAAAGCGCGTTTAGGCCAAAGGGGATCGAGGCGGCAAGACCCGCAGTCATCCCGGCAGCGCTATGCGCAAACGCACCATCGTTCACAATCACAAGCACAGCAACAGACACAAGTAAAACCGCATGTACAGCAATACACAAGACCGCAGACCCAACCGCGGCAACAGCAGCAATTCACGGAATCGCGTGAGCGTTCCGAGGCGTATTCTCAGGCCGATGCTGGTCATCTGTCGCGCTCGCGACAGCAGCAGCCTTATGAATATCGCCGTCCGCCACAGTCGAACCGCGGAACTCATCGGGGCCGGTCGCAATCCCGTCAACGTCAACAATGGGACCAGTATCAATCACCGTTGGAGCAAAGTCAACCAGCCACCGGGGGGTTATCAGCCACAACCTCGACCGGGTCCACTTTTGCCAAAACCGTGGCCTGTTACGCAACAACAACAGCGTCCACGCGAACCTTCCCGACAACGAACTTACGGTTTTACGCCGGAGCAATTATTTACTCCGACGCCACCCATACCGCGTCGTTACGCGGACGACTACGAGGACGACGACGATTTTGAGGACGACGATCGACCCGTCGATCCACATCGCCGCTTACGCCAACATCTGTACGGGCGTAGGCAATCGCCATATCAGTATCGCGAGCGTTCGAATACGCGTCGCGAACCGGAATCGGATCAGGAATATTTTCAACGACAACGACGTCGCGGAAAATCGTATGGCTCGAAGGCCAAGTACCGCGACGAATATTAATTTACAAGTTCGACGTACTGAACTTTTGGAACTCTGCGACGGCGTCGACTTTCGACCAGCAGCTTTTCGTCAATTTTTTCGTTTTTTGTCCTGATGTGGATTCCAGGATTTTGTGTATTGTCTATTTCTTGTGTATTTTTTCTTCTTGTCATTTTTTCTCTTGTTGTAAATTTTTCTTTGTCGGTGCTCGTATTTTTCCCCGTAATCTCGCATAATTTGCCATTTTTTCTCGTTTTACCTCGTATCTTAATTCGTCAGTGACTTTAATTTTTTGCTCAGCATAATGTTGCCTTATCATTCCGTGTCTTAAATTTTCTTGTGTTTAATTAGCGGTGTTACTATTATGGTACCTTAACTCTTTAACGGACAAGGGGTTAATTTACACCCAATCTACAAAATTTTCAAATCAAAATTTTTCTCATTACCCGGGGACTGAAGGAGGCTACTTGGGCAGCATGATCGAATACTATGCTATGCTGTCCAAGACCGGAGTTCATCATTACTCGGGCAACAATATAGTTCCTAGCGCCATTGTGAGTGTTGCTCGAGAGATTTCCTGAGTGCGAACGAGGTCATGCGTTGACCGACTATCGATATTTGTTATTTTTTCGTTCTTTTTATTTTCGTTTTTCACGTTCGCTCAGGATGAGGCGTTGCGGACGCCAGAGTAGAGGCGTTGCGGACGCCAGAGAGCCGAGTTGTAGAGCGTCGCCGACGCTAGTTGCCGTTGATGGTACCCCCGAAAAAATTCTCCACTTCGTTACTAATTTTTTTTCTATACGTGGGGGAGTGTAACTGCGAGAGTTACACGTTTAGGCGAACCTGCCTTAGCAGTTCGCAATAGCCATAACATAGCCAATACTAGTAGCTATCTATGATAGTGTACTGTGGGCTATGCCTTCGGTCTTCCCATTATTTTCCCAAATTTTCAATAATAAAAAACATTTAGATACTTGTCCGGTAGCATAGAGCTAAGTGTATGATAATAGTAATTGTTTAATGCATACCGCTTACGTGAATCGAGAACTGTTCGATCTGAGATAAAAGTCATTTCAGTATTATGTTAAATTGATCGTTGTTTTAATTTACTGTAATGGCCCTTGAGGCCAGTGTACTGAAGGTCGTATTAGTTTTTTCTGGCTTGTTTGGTTTTTTCGTTGGCCGGTTTATTCGACTGTACATTATCGTTTTTCTTTTGCGTATTTTGTTTCCCGGCTATAGGCCGTGCGTTATTCGTCGAATAAAAGTATAGAAAACCAACCCAGTGGTTTCGGTTATACCGAGGGTTAGGTCGGCCATCATCCCCACGTCGAGGACTTCCACCTTCTAGTGGACTGATAGGTAAATTCCGTATGATAGTTTTCTCCATTCGAAAATCATAACTTATTTCTCAAGCCAAAAATTGATCAAAATTATTATCTAATCTTTAAGGATGATTGATCAGCATAGAGCTCGTCGTTGTTGTTTTCATAGTTCAGCGTGCTACACAAATTAGGAACCAAAACATTTCTGATCAGGCACTGATTGAAAATAAGTTAAATTACAACTTGAGCTTGAGA
This sequence comes from Mermis nigrescens, assembly GCA_036768485.1. Lineage (NCBI taxonomy): Eukaryota > Metazoa > Nematoda > Enoplea > Mermithida > Mermithidae > Mermis > Mermis nigrescens. Next base: position 40,535 of record JAVLUZ010000266.1, on the reverse strand, counting down.
TAGGTCAACTGACCTCCGCGGCAATTACCGAGACTAGGTAGGTAGCCTTAGGTCTTAGGGCGTAGCTGCTGAGATCACCCGACATAGAAGCAGCCAGCAATATTAGGGCTGAGGGGATCGAAGCCGTAAGGTCTGTAAGGGTCCAAAGATCGAAAGCCTTAGAGCCGCGCGATCGGGGCCAGCACTAAGCGTAGACTTAAGTACCTACGTACCTAGGTAAATCTCGAGGGTGGATGTTAGCATGGTTCGTATCTGTGACGATTCTGTAGACCCAGATCGAACCGTCTACATTTACAATACCCCCCAAAACCCCCACGCCCATGTGTGGTCTCTACCCATACTGCCTAGTGCTGCTTTCTAAATTTTATTAACGCTGTTTATGTACATATGTTTGTATGTATGACATGCACGTGGGGGTTGGGGGACTGGATTTTCGAAAGACTGAGGCAAAAAGAAGGCAAGAAACGGATGAAAATTGAAAATTTTATGTAAAAGTACCTACTTAAAATTGATCAGAAACTGCGTAATAATGCAGTTTTAAGGCCATTTTAGCACTTATGCCAGTTTTTGAGATCATTTGGGCCAACATAACTCAATTCTTGACCCCCCAGACCGGTCATGATAGGTACCTACTGCATACATATATGTATGAATGTAGGTAAGATAGGTTACCTAGAAACAATATCTTAATTCACCTACTTTATGAATGCATGCGATTGTAATAACCTACATACGTGGGGGTGCTCTGATGGGGCCCTTGGCAATGACCATATGCACTGCATTGGCGGTGAGAGGGCTGAATCGGTCTATGTACAGTTTACTTCACAAAAGTTCGGTCATAAACTTTAAAACTATCTTCGACAATAAGCTGACAGATTACGATTACAGCATTGATCTGATATATAATTATTGTAACTCTCGGCTTACTGTCAATGAAAATTCTAAAAAGTGTTCTACAATGTTGGTACAGTCATGCAACTTTACAATGACAAATGTCTCCCCATAAATCGAAATAATGTAGAATATCACAACTACGGTGCTAGTTTAAACCACTTTTGCCGGCACTTTAAATTTTTTTAAAAACTCAAAGCTTTATGAAACGGATTATAGGTTTACCTACCTATGAAAAACTAGCAAAGAAAAATGCTCCGATGAGCAAAAAAGATGAATATACTCGGAATGTGGATTATTTTAAGGATGTAAAAGGAGGGGACTAGGAAAATCTACCTGAAGTCGCAAAATCTGATGAAAATCATATTTTCTCTAAGCAACGGAAAAAATCGAAGTATATTCTGCAGCCAACAGATTAAAATAAATATTTAACCATGAAATGATTGAAAAAGCAGCACATTAGCTACGCAGTAGCTATGGGAAATGATGTTGAGTAAACTAACAGTCTCTCTAAGCCAATTGAATGAATGGTTTAAAACAGTAGGAAACACTTAAGTTGACGTGAAACAGACTAATGTATAGTCTGTTTCATTTATTCGAGAGCTTTTTAGTCAATTCTTTTAAGGGCTACAGTAAGCGAAACAAGACGAATTACTGTAATTCGGCAGATCAGCTCAGTGAGAGCGAGTGGCTGGAATTCTTCCATTTTTAATGCACTAATCCGCCTAATAAATTTAATTTAGGCATTTAATCAGTACTGGGACATACTACAGTAAGTGCGCTAAATAAAAAGCTATCGGGTGGAATCGAACCCGGTTGCTTCGACACGACAAGCAGACGTTTTACCACTGAGCTATGAGGGAGTTCGCGGCGTTTCTTAACATTTTAGTCTATTGTGTTTAAAGTGTCAACTTAGGATAAGCTGAATGCGCGATTTTTATCTGTAAGTTGATTAATCTGCTGGAAGACGAGAATAAATTATGTCGCAAAAATGTTATTGAAAAACCCTTCTCTGCTACGTAACTACAGTGAGATCTAGCGAACTACAGTAAATAAGAAAGAAGGGGTTACTGTAGCCTCAGAAAACATTTACTGAAAAAGCTCTCGGATAAATGAAACAGACTATAGGTACATTAGCATGCCCTTAAGGATTGTGTGCACTAATCAATCGGCCCCTGCTTTGCTTGCTTCAATGCTCAAAACAAAATAAAAAACTTTAAATGCAATACCACTTAGTTTTCTATCGATCAGGATATGAAGATAGTCAGCGCTGCTACTTGCCAGCAATTTAATAAAATAAACATTACAGATTTTGTTTATACACTCTTATCTGAAACTTTGAACATTACTTAAAAAATACACTTTTTCAGAGTCCGCAGAATATACTTCGATTTTTTCCGTTGCTTAGAGAAAGTATGATTTTCTTCAGATTTTGCGACTTTAGGTAGCTTTTTCCTAGTCCTCTCCTTTTACATCCTTAATAATCCACATTCCAAGTATATTCATCTTTTTTGTTCCATTGGAGCATTTTTCTTTGCTAGTACCCTACTTTTAATTATCATGATTTGAGTACATCTATCAGTAAACACATACAGTAGCATAACACAATAATGACAGCAGTCCAAGAATGCGGAAAACAATATTGTTCTTAACATCAGCATTATCCTTTTTAAACAAGACAACCTTACATTATTTTAACAGATTAAAGTTTTTCAGCATAAACTTTACGCAAATATCAAGTGTAAGGAACACTAACGCTCAGATTTGGAAGTAAAATAAATTTTGTAGTATAAACTACATACTAACAACAAATGGAATAGTGCTAACCTTACATAACTACTAGGTGTAGAGAAAACTAACAGTCAGATTCCTAATTCTGATTTTACGTAGAACATTTAAAAAAAATTAAACTTTCGCACAGCTCTAAAACTAAAGTTAATATGCAGTGCAAAGTTTACACAACCACAGAGTGTAAAGAAAATTTCAGTCGGATTCGTAATCCTGATATTACTGTGATATTACGATCAACATTTATGAAAAAATTAAGTCAACACAATGGACCGAGGAAAAATAAATATCAGATGTAAACAACTTTATAGCACTGTTGAGTGCGAAAAAAATTGGCGTATCACATTTGGTTTCTGATTAATTTTTAGACTTGAGATTATGTCCAGACTCATAATCCAGAACTGGCAGAAAATACAAGGCAGAAACACATTAAACTCCCCCATTATTTTGACTTTACACTTACCGAAGAAGCTAAATATTGATGTAAACAAACGCAATTCGCTGTGACGCGTTCCCCTTAGAAAGTACTCTATTTCTATCCTATTCGACCTCGCACGACTTCTGATGGCGAACAAAAAAATGGACAAACCTATATTTTCCATTGTCCACCACATCGTAAACTTTAAAAATCTGAACCTAACGCCCCATTGAGTGTAAATAAATTCGGTTCAGGCCACTTTGTAGCCCTTTTAATTGTAGTACGTTTGTATGTGCCAAACTTATGTTCCGCAAAATATTTGATATGATTTACCCATTAAAATACGAAAAAAACCTGTTTTTTCGCCCATTTTACATCTCAGATTTCGAACTTTACACCCCCATAAATAACACAGAACGCGGCTTGCTTGATGTGTAGCCCTTAGAGGTTACCTTATTTCTATTATATTCAATTCATCCAAATTCATAACCGAAAATGTTGGCAGAGAAATCTCGGACAAAATCTGTTTTTTTACTCATCCACTAGGGTGTAAATTTTAAATCCCTGGTACTAATTGCGTATTAATTGTAGAAAAGTTTGCTGGCAAGCGCAAGATAGCCCTTGATCCGTAGTACATTTCTGTCAGAGAAAATTTCTTAAAATCTCATAGAATGTGTCTTTTTTAGCCCCAGATTATCGCAGCCTTTTACACTCCCATTCGAGAACTAAGGCGAAATTCAAAAAACAAAAAGTGTCAGCTGCAGGACATAAATAGATGAATAAGTCAAATGAAGTGCATGGTTTTGCCAAAAGAATTAAAAAATGAAAAAGTCAGCATTCAGAAGATTCGAATCATTACTCTTTTTCTGAACCTGCATGCGAGAACGGATGCGTGAGCCACTGCGCCAACTCGACATATCGACGGATTTTAATACTTTTAAAAAATTCATCATCCACGATGCTCTGGACGGAAAATATTTTTTTCAGTGTAAGGCTTACACCTGCACTAATAATGCAATATTGCTTGTAAAGAAACAAACTAAATTTTGCCGAGTAGCGCCTAGGACGAGGAACATTTTAAAGATAATTAACACGTTCTGTCTACTAAGTGGAGAATATGGCAAAAAGAAACATTTTTTTTGTCCCAGACTCTTTACAATAAATCGCCTCTAAATTTAAAAATATTACTTTCTCGAAAAAAATTAAAAAGGCTTCTCTAGATTTTACAACTGTCTACCTTTTAAAACCAATCAGACTGCATACAATGTAAAAATGAGTTAGATATGCTTCTGAACATGAAAACGGTAAAAAACCGCCTACTTTACACAATGTTGCGTTAAAAGAGATAAAAAAATGGTTATTCGAGATTTTGTGACTCTCTACATTATAAAACTAATTGGACTGCACAAAAACCAAAAAATTGAGTTAGATAAGCTGAAAACAAGCAAAGAGTAAAAAACCCGTATACTTTACATTTCTATGCAACAACCATTGAGTGTAAAGAAATTTTATGATCAGATTCGTAATCTAGTAGCTCGGGGGCAACATTCTAAAAGAATTAGCCCTCCGCAAATTATTTGATTTTTCGGTTTACACTTTACACACTCATTGCTAACTCGGTATTGAGTAAAACAAAAAAAGATGGGCATCGAATTTTTTAATTATTCATCGATTAAAAAAAACCGCACCTCCCAGATTTGTGCCGTTATAGCTCTGAGGGGGGGGGGCAAAAATTTCGCACTCGCTGTGAAAAACATATAAGAAAAAAGGATGGCCAAGTATATTATAGGTAGCGCTATCGCGCTACCTATGATGTATAGATACATACCTACCTACCTAATGTACTGTAGCAGGAGTGCTACTACACGGCTAGAAATGCCCACTTTTGAAGTTTAACCCGTGACGTTGATGTTTCATTGTCTCTCAATATAATTCAATACTTTGCGCAGTTGTGAGCAAGAGTCCGAGTAGTCGATTAGTACTGCACACGCGAATCAGAGCGGAAGATCCGGGAAACCGATGCGGGTAAGTCTTGCTCACGTAACGGTGGGAGGCGGCGCCCCCGTTACATATTGGAGGTCCCAGAGTTCGTTCTCTGGAGTTGTCTGCGCTTACGCTTTCTCCTAGAGGGGGAGGAGTGTAGCAGGAGTGCTACTACACGGCTAGAAATGCCTACTTTGAAGTTTAACCCGTGATGTTGATGTTTCATTGTCTCTCAATATAATTCAATACTTTGCGCAGTTGTGAGCAAGAGCCCGAGTAGTCGATTAGTACTACACACGCGAATCAGAGCGGAAGATCCGGGAAGCCGGTGCGGGTAAAATTTTGCTCACGTAACGGTGGGAGGCGGCGCCCCGTTACAGTACTCTATGTTTTTATGCATGTATGATTTCACATGTAATCCGCTTTTCATAGCGCATGGAATTCGCTTGGCAAACAGATTTTCTTATTACTGTATGCAGTATTCGATTTCTTCATTGCTCACTCGGCAAACATTTTAAAATTTGTTTCTACTCCGCCGAGCAAGGGAAAATCCTAGTGCTACAGTAATAAGTAAATCAGTTTTCCGAAACTGAAAAAACATTAACAATGATTATAACGAACATTTTGCGGAGAAATAGAAAATAATGAAGCATAATCGAAATTATAACAGAGTGATATTTTAACATAAACAATTCAAGTTGATAACAATCACTGATTTCCAGACAAATAGATAATAATAACGCACAACACAATAAAAACTGTAACAGAGCGATGGAATATTTTATCCAATGAAAATATATTAAGAGAAACAGCAGGTATATAACTTCGTGCAATTAAAATGTATAAATACTTTACTGTAAAGTGTACATCGAACGCTATGTTCAGTACACGGCCGTGCGTGCGCACCAGGGTTGCCAGGTGCAGTGCATTTGCACCAGATTTAGTGCATTTTGAAATATTTGGTGCATAATCTAGTGCATCAGGCTTTTAGTGCAATTTTTAGTGCAATTTAGAGTTTTTTAGTGCATTTTTAGTGCATTCAAGAAATGCTTTGCTCTGTTATTAAAACTCGTTTGCTCTTACTGTAGACTGATTAATCAATCAAAAAAAGAAAAGGAGGAAGGAAGGAGCGTAATAATATCACGAGGGACAGAACCCAGTTTATGTAGAAAAGCTACCGTAGCAAATTTTTTGGCTTATTTTCTCAGTATTGTCTTACAATTTTCCGAGTTTTCACTTCCGTGACTGCGTGTTCCCATTGCTGACGTTTTAGTCGCTTACGCTGTTTTATGCATGTAGCATTTAATTAAGAACTCTTGTTTTGCTTTTTCTTACGTAATTATTCTTTGGCATTCATAGTTTCTAATTCCAGGCTGTTGCGCAAGTTTGTGGTGGGCGACCGAATTGACCAGCATCCGTACTCAGATATTGAAAATTTTGATTTCGAAAAATACGTTTGGTAATTTACATTGTATATTATTCGTAGTTTTAAACATTTTTTGCGCAAGGCATCAATAAACTTACAACCTTTGTTGCCATAAATAAAGCAGTTAGCATAATTAATAAATTTTTGCAATATGTGAATTTTATGTATTCTTGCTTTTTGGGCGAATTTAAGGGGGGCGCCCACTCTGCCTTCCCCTTGGCTTTTCATTTCGACGAGTTTACTTTGACCATAATTATTTCTCAAATTTTTTTCAAGCGCTGGTTAAGATTTTTGTACAAAATTGTTGAAAATTTTGGGCTAAACTTTACTATATGGTGTGAACGGAAAACTTGCAGATGTACGTGGAAAGGAATGATATTGATTGAAATGAGGGGGACATGCATTATGAAAGTGCGGAAAAAATTTTTAGCTACATTAAAGTGAGGTAGGTATTTTACAGTTTACCAAAAATGTTTCGAATTTGGGCTGAAAACATATGTATCTGACATTTTCAAGGTCGCTGATTACGAAAAGAATAAGTTTTATTTTACGGGAAAAAAATTTTGTTCGAAAATTTTTCAAATTTGAAAAAACAATTTTTTGCATGTTCTTTCTGCCTCAGATAATGTGAAAATTTAAGTTTCTGCTTAAATTACGCTTAGGCTTAGGCTTAGTTTATTTGAGAAGGTGTTTTCGGCTGCTTAGGTCGAGGTCGCTCCCGCTTAGGTCGAGGTATAGATGCTTAGGTCAACGTATAGATGCTTAGGTCGATATATAGATGCTCAGGTCGATGTGTAGATGCTTAGGTCGACCTAAGTTGGGTACTAGGGATGTGCCGGTTAACCGGAACCGGAACCGGCTGGAACCGACCATTTTTTTGGAACCGGAACCGAGAACCGATTTTTTGATATTATAAGAACCGGAACCGGAACCGATTTTTTGATTTTCTAAGAACCGGAACCGGAACCGGAACCGATCTTTTTTGGAGTCGGTTATCGGTTTTTTAAAATTAGAATTAAAAATCGAACTTCATAAAATTTAGTGAAGACATGAAGCAGCAATTCAACCTATTATTACCCAAAAGTTTACAGACTAAAACTTAGTATTGTTCCGGGTAAATTATATTTTAAAAATAACAGTCGTTCTGCTTTTTCGCCATGTAGCATGTTTCTGAGAGGGTCGTAAATGATTCCAGTGCAACTGAACAGCTGTTCCGATGGAACGCTTGTAGCTGGCGCTGCAAGCAGGGGCGAATCTAAGGGGCGGGGGCCGCCCACCATTTGCCAAAAATATTTGGCGAGATAAAGAATGGATATACAATTTGCAACTATTTTTTGGCCCTCAGTGACCATAATTTCTCAAATTTTTTCGGCGCTACCCGCCGAATGATACCTATTAATGACATTTATTTACTTTCTTGGCCACCTGGAAGCCATTTTCTGTTCATGCAGGTTTCAAAACAATTTTAGCAGCAGAAACAGATATTTTTTTGCATAGTTTTCTTCTATTTTCAATTAAAAATTTCGATGTTTCGCATCAAATGCTATAAATACAGTAAATCAAGCTGTAAATCATGCTTCTTGACGTCTATCCGTCTTAATCTCACAAAATTTCCGGCGCTTCGCGCCACGGTTTTTTTGTATTCGGCAAAGATTTTTCCCAATGTGCAAAGACTTTTCGGGACCGTCTTTGTACATGTACGAAGATTTTTGGAGAGACAAAAATTACTTAAAAGGTCTAAAATTCGCAGAAATTTACGGCGCTTCGCGTCGAAATGACTGATTGTGTGCTCTATTTATCTTTATAATGGCAGAAACTGCATTTCAAAAGGAAAAATGTCAAATTTTTAGGCGCTTCGCTCCGTTTTAAGACGATTCTTAGTGATTTTTGCCCTCAGAGACCCATAAATTAGCTGAAATACACTACCAAAAGTCGAACAACTCTGTTTTTACCACACTGAAATCGCTACTGTATCATATTATACCCAAAAATCTGTGTGTACACAATGTACGAAGACTTTTGGGGATCATATTTGTACATGTCAAACGGACCTTGTACAAAAAAAACTGCTTCGCCCAGAATTCTGATAAAGTCAAAGAATTTTAGTGATTTTTAGCACAAAATTGTCAAAAATTTTAATATTTCAAGAAAAAATATTGCGTCAAAAGTGATTTAATGTAAAAGTATATATTGTAAAACGCCGAAAAAACGCTGTTTTGTGCGTTAAGGGCAAATTTTTGGACCTATTTTCGACTGTTTTTGGAAAAGTTGGGATACTGCCCCCTTAGGAAAATCCTAGATCCGCCACTGGCTGCAAGATACTGCTTAGCTATAAACGCGAGAATCGGCAAATTCTTCGACTTCTCTTTCCACCATTGCAGCAGATCTTCGTCATGAATTAAGCATTTCGATTTCGTATAAGCCTCAAATTAAGAAACACATAGATAATATTCAGTGATTTTTAAGTAAATTGTCAACTAGACGTAAAACTTATTTGAACGTTCAGTTGCCTGATAGAAAGGACTTCCTGAATAATTTATCTTTCGATTACATCGTCACATGTTCCGGTGAAGTCAAGCTATCAAGAGCGTATATACTTTAACACAGGAACCGAGAACCGGAACCGGAACCGATGGTTCTCTAGTTGAAGAACCGGAACCGGAACCGGAACCGACGGTTCCAACTTACGCAAGAACCGGAACCGAAATTCTTGTTTTCCAAGAACCGGAACCGATTTTTTTGAAAAACCTGGAATCGGAACATCCCTATTGGGTACATGTTATCCTGCATTCCACTGTTTAAAATCTTCAAATGGTTGGAACTCTAAGATAATCCGAAAATGCTGTTGAATCGTATTTGAGTAGAAATCTTTAACTGGATGTAAACAATGCTGAAAATAGTTAAATTAAAAAAATTTCTTGAAAATTTGGGCAAAAAATTGCAAAAAATTTTTCTTTAATCTTGGTTTCCACGCAGTATAACGTAATTTTTTGTAATCTTTGACCTTGAAAATGGCGGTAAAATATTATTAGTAAAAATTGGAAAAATTTGATTAACTGCTAAAATTCCTCAAAGTGGCTCAAAATGGTGAATGTCGAAGTATGATGTTTGAAGTACCGTAACTCTGTGAGTTTTGCATGGATTTGGTTTATTGTTTTTTTCCGCGTCTTTTAGTGACACAAAGTATCGTTTTTGTGCAATTGTATGGCAGTTCTGCCGGAATGGCGCAAAATCGGTTCACACCATATTCTTCAAAAACTCCAATTTTGAAATTGCTTGAATATGTGTTGCATAGAAATGATTTTAAATAGAAGTAGACAACTTGAAACGTTAAAAAATGTTATGTCGCACATGAGAGTTGGATTTTTGGACATATTTCAGCATGCTTTCGGAAAAGTTTAAGTGTCCGTCCCCATAAAAAATCATAGATTTGGCCCTGTTTGCTTTGTGTTTACTTCATTAGTCCGGTCTTGCTCAAGTGTAAAGAGGAAATGAAGTTTTATAAATGTAGGTCAATTTTAAGCCTATTTCTGCTAGTTCGTAGCTTCATCTGACAAAAAATAATATCTGCTCTATTTTATGAAGGCTACATGGTCTATAATTTTGAGTATTTAGGTGTTTTTTAGTTCTGAATTTTAATTCGAAACGCATTAATAATTGTTTTAAGTTTTTACCGTGCTGACTGTTGCATTAACAATTGTTTTAGTGCTGTAAACGCGATTCATTTCGGCATCGATTTTGACCGTGCGATTGAGCAAATTCATGATTTACATGCTCAGCAGATGATCTGAGATCGCTGTAAGAGATGTCTTTTAGAATCTGCTAGACAGGTAAGCTGAAAGCAATAGGTATGTATGTATTTAGTCATCTAAGTTTCTAATTTCAATGCTTCAGGATTTTGTCCAGTGCTCTAATGAGAACTTCGTTTGTATATAATGAGCAAATATGAATAATGAATGAAGAGACACTACGTTTTTATGCTCTATTCACATGCAGTTTGTCATATTGTGTGTGGCTTTTATGTCTTGATGTGCATTATTATTATTATGACGTGATTATTATTTGATTATGTACTATTATTATTATTATTATTATTATTATTATTATTACTATTATTATTATTCTAATATTATTATTATTATTATTATTATTATTATTATTATATATTATTATTATTATTATTATTATTATTATTATTATTAATATTATTATTATTATTATTAATACTAGTTTTATTCATTATTATTAGAGTCGATTTTCTTTAAATGTTCAAATAAGAAATTATTTTCGTTGGTTGTTTTAGGTCAGAGCTAGGCTTCCTGATACACTGAACTCGCTGTGTCTGTTAGAATCGCTAAGCCAAGATGTCATATTGAAGAAAAAGGCATCTAACATTGGTGCTTTGTTGATGCAGTTCCCATCGCTAGCACCTGATCCGTCAGCAACCGAAGAAGAATTTCGTGCATTAACGTTCTCTAATGAAAATCCAGGTCGTCATATTGATTCTGTGCAATTTTGGTTAGCTGTAAAAGATAGTAAAGACGCAGCTGGAGACTGCCGTTTTGAAAATGTTGCGAATTTCGCTCTAGCTTTATTCTGTTTGCCATTTTCGAATGCTTCGGTTGAACGCGTCTTTTCGATAATGAATATTGTAAAAAATAAGTTGCGTAATCGACTCTTGTGCAATACTGTTGAAGCTATCCTTATGGTTCGTTATGGTTTAGACTTTTAGATGTGCCATTTTCCAAATTTTCGCCAACAAAAAAATGTTGTTAAGGTTCACAGATGCAATTTACGAGTCCAAAGATGTTGATACTGAATGTGATCGTGATTCCGACCTTATTGATGCTTTAGATATTTTACATGATGCTTAGTGGTTTTTAAATTGAATTTTTCGTTGAATAAAAGTTTATTTGATGATTTTTTGCCATTGTCTTCTCTTAAGTCTAGCAGGATTAGCTATATCTTTAATGTTTTACTCTTTGAAATACAGTGCATTTTTTAGTGCATTTATGAAAAATCTAGTGCATTTTCAGTGCATTTTCAACATTTATCTGGTGCATTTCATTTTTTGGACCTGGCAACACTGGTGCGCACCGAACCGAACCAGTCCCGATAAAACGTCGCAGTGAAAATAAGATAGCAACAGGCCTGGCCTTCCTATTTGGGGGGACCAACATCAATTTGAGGGAGGGGGGACTAAGCAAATGCGAATGTCTTGAACACACAGGCAAATACAATTGCGAATAAAATAATAATGAAATAATAAATACAAATACAAATAGAATGTTGCTAAGGTTTTCATTAATTTTTAAGGTTTTAAATGTTTATTGCAAAATGCGATATGGAAAGGTCAGGTAAAAACTAACCCTTAGCTAGTTCGAGGTTAGTGCACATATCCCAAGCCTACGCCTATTACGAATAGGTAATAAGAAGACTGATCCTTAATGAGAACTAAGCTTACTTACCTATGTGCAGGCCCTTATCCAGGGGAGGATAGGGGGGGGCACGTGCCCCCTCCGAAATGTAATTTGCGAATGATTTTTTTACTTTACTCCCCCTTTGCTCTTTTAGCTTAAAATCATGGAAAATTTTCGGTATTTCGTGCCGCATTTTGCAAACGTTTGACGACCGCTAGAACTGTACATTCTGTACATTTTGCTACCCAGATGCCTTTAATATAGTGAGAATTCAGTTGACACCCTCTTGAACAAATCTATTTTTTGCATAAAACTTGTGCAAAACAGGAGACATAGATGAAAAATACGCTTTAGGTTGTCAAAGACTGAAAACGGAGTGTTCAGATCGCACGCTTGGGACTATGGCTCCAATTATCATTCGAAATTCAGGGCGAAGCGCCGAAGATTTTATGCGATTTTTGGCTAAAAAAGCAAAGGGGAAAAATCATTCTCATCCAAATTTATTAGATGGTGAGCTTGTATCGTCATTTTTATGACCCGATCGTCTCCTTTTACTGTACGTTTTTACTTTATTGACCGTACGTTTTATTACTCTCTTTCACCCTTCGTAATTGTCGCGTTTTCAGCAATAAATGATTTCACTTCGGTTCAGTTCATATTATATTTCGGGCGGAGCATTCCCCTATTCCTCTGGATACGAGCCTATTTATAGGTATAAGCTAAAGCGTATTTTGCTTCTATATCTTCTGTTCTGCACAGGCCTTATGCAGAAAATGAGATTCCTCAAAGAAGGAAGAATGACAACAATTTTTTGGCGACGATTATGATTTTGCTGATGATCCTTGATCATTTTTAGGGTGAATTCAAAACCATAATGTGGCTGATTTTGTAAAATATAAATGTTACGACTCAAAATTGAGGTGCTCTTTCCAGCCCCGGACCCTGCCGGGGGTGGGCGCTTTAGCGCGCCACCGCAGACCCCTGCCCTAGAGTAGATAGTTTCCATCGGATTTTTACCTTACATAAGGTAAGGCAAAGTGGGGTAGGTAACTTTGATAGGAAAATGGCTTATTTGACTGGACGTTCATACCATCAGAACAATAAGGATGTAAGATGTGTAAGTAGAGCCAATCGATTGAGCTATTCTTGCTCTACTGATTCCAAGCAAGCTTGTCTGAGGATTATAATCGAACTTTAAGCTGGGGGCATTTATATACGAAACCTATTTTCGCTATTATTGTATTCCACTACATGTGAAACTTTGATAAGCACACAAATTCATGCATTAAACTGTTTTTCTGGGCACAGAATGCTTGCTTTTGCGGCCTTTTACTTGCACAAACTATGATTTTTATATCTGCTTGGGTAGTGCTCTTAAGCATCAATGGTATTGCGGAGTTTTGCTTTGCAAACAAAAGTCGTTGGCTTTGCAAAAGATTTTATGACTTGGCACATTAACTTCTATTCGAGTTTGGAAATTTTGATTATATTCTTGTTTTTGTGTTTATACACGGCATTCCATAGGATCAAGTATGAGCATATCTTCAGATTAAGTGCCAGGATTGCGTTGAACAGCATACAGAAATTTCCGCGCCACGAATTCGGTTATTTAAAAAAATTATATCGGCTGTCAAAGTTACCCGCCTAGATATTTTCAGTAAAAAGTGAATATGACGTTGCCACTCACATTAGGTACCAACATGACTCTGATCAAGAAAAAAGGAAGTCAGTAGTTCTAGAGAAACCCTAATTTGAACATGTAAATCCTGCACCTAAACGTTTTGCAATAAAACCATCAAAATAAGACAAATTTCTGGAGAATATGACTAAAATTCCTAGAGTGATTAGAACAAACATTGTGAAACAGTTTGCAGAAATAATCACTTGATTGTCTCTTGCAGATATTATTTGGGGTTCAAAATAGCAGAACTATCAGTTTCCCGCTATCAAAGTTACCCCACCCAAACTTACCTTATCCAGGTAGCGAATCTGCAAACTGAAATTAATTCTTTGGTTCCCCTTACATTAAAAAAATTTGGTCGCGCCCCTCTGAAACAGAATCTAGGATACGGCCTTGCTTACGTGCATTCACGTTGGTACCAGGCAGAAAATAAACCTGAGCTCAGGCTCGTATCCAGGGGAATTGTGGGGGGGGCGTGTCCCCGAAACGAAATTTTTAGCCAAAAATCGCAAAAAATTTACAAACTTAGCAATTAAAAGTCTATTCAGTCCCAAGCACGCGTTTTAAACACTCTATTTTTCGTCTTTACACGACTCAAAGCACATTTTGCATCTGTGTCTTCTGTTTTGCACAGGCTTTATGCAGAACATGAGATTTGTTCTAGAGGGTGTCCGTTGGATTCTTACCATATTCAAGGGTACAGCTCGGCATAGTTTATCTGCCTTCAGGGGTGGATAAATTTTTTATTGTTCGCCCCGAGGGCGAATATTTTTATTATCCGCCACTGAGGGCGGATGTTACCATTGCAATATTCGCCCTCGAGGGCTGATAATTTTTATTATTCGCCCCAATAACAGTAAATATATGGCATCGAGAAAGTAAGGCCCTTACCCGATTGTTTACGCCTACTTTTATTGAACCAATCAGAAACGCACTTTCAAGGCATTGTTCTGACTAGCGCAGCGGTTGCTTTCTTTTGATAGGCTCATTTCAGTGCTCCCGTTTCTTCGCGAAATTCCTCATTGTATTCGCTATTCATACATGATCTTCAGGGTAGTTTCACACCCCAGAATTTGCGATTTTGCGAAAGTTTCCACAAATTTCCTAAAAATTGGTAGAAAAAGTATTTTTAAGTATTTATAGCTATTTATTTGCTTAAAAGTGTCAAAATTTTGGCGCTTCGCCCCACGGTTCTTTTTTGTATATTTGGCAAAGATTTTTTGCGATGTACGAAGACTTTTTGGGGACCGTCTTTGTACATGTACAAAGATTTTTTGGAAGACAAAAACTGCAAAATAGGTTCAAAATTCGCAAAAATCCTCGGCGCTCCGCGCCAAAATGAGCAATTGTTTGTTCTATATATCTTTATAATTTCAGAAATTGCATTTTGAAAGGAAAAATGCCAATTTTTTGGCGCTTCGCGCCGTTTTGAGACGATTATTACTGATTTTTGCCCTCAGAAACCTAGAAATTGCTAAAATACGTAACCAAAGGTCGAACAACTCTGTTTTTGCCACACTAAAATCGCTACTGTACCATATTATAGTACCCAAAAATTTGTGTGTACGAAATGTACAAAGACTTTTAGGGACCATCTTTGTACATGTACAAACGGACCTTGTACAAAAAAAACAGTGCTTCGCCCCATATAGTACTCATTTTTGACTATATTATGTTCAATTTGGTCGACTTCTATTGATCTTTTTTGAAATTTCGTTTTGTTTTTATGTTCTATAGAGATAGAGCACTATCAGAAACGCTGAAAAACGATGTTCTTGACGCGTTACCCACCATTTTTGGGCCTAAAAATGGCATTGTAAAATTTCACCCCTCCCAGGTTTCTCATGCTGTGGAATAAAATGAGATTCTGATTGAAAACTGCTATTAAAGAACTTTTGAAGAAGGTTGCATTAAGTAGAGCCTTACCAGGGCCTGTCTGTCCCCGGCCTCGGGCTGGAGCCAGGCTGGCCCCGGCACCGAGGCCTAAAAATTTTAGCATTGTTGTTAGATGTAAATTGTTGCATTGATTGATTGCAAAAATAATTGAAACTGATGCAGTTCCACCAGTCACACATTTATTTTGTTATATATCTCAACCAACTAAGGCATTTCACTCTTTTGAGACAGCAAAACTGAATGTAATTGATAATTAGTTCAATCAATGAAGCCAACGAGATTGCACCCATGTAATAACAATCATTGTTGAATGGTGTCGAGTTATGTCGTTCAGTCACAGTTGCATGTGCTTAGCATTTACGTCCTGGGGTCAGTCTGATCTGGGGTTTATCGAGTCTTTCCGAGCTGCAATGATTTAAAAAATGACTAGAAAGGTTCAAAAAGTGTAATGTCTACATTAGTTCTCAGATGCTGGTCGATTACAATCATTTTTGCGAAAAAGCTTTGACTTTTGTCCGTTTCTGACCTTATTCTCACCAACAACCCAGGAAATTCTCCCTTTCCCCGAACCCCAAGCGTGCGTCTGCTTGCTGCAGCTCTAGTAAATACGGGAGCAAATCACTTTATATCTTGCTGCATAAAATCGTAGCTGAAAATCGAATTGTTCTCAGACAATGCCTCTGAAATTCTCAAGTTCGTCCGCTTAATCCCAGCAATCACCTGCTTAGTCAGAAACGTAGGTGGGCAGCACCAAAATTCTGGGGGGTTAAGATCCAAAAAATGATTTTGAAAATGGTGGTATGGCGAAAAAACACTATTTTCAACGTTTTTTTATCGAGCACTATCCATTAGTATCGAAAAATTGAGAAAAAAAACAAAACAAATGTTCAAAAATTGAATTCTGAGGGTATTTTGGTTTCTGGGGGAGGGAGTGCATACCACACCTGGGCATCGGGGGCTCGGGGGTATGCAACCCCCCACGAGAAATCGAAATGCCCCCCCCAGAAACCAAAATATCCCCACAGAATTCAATTTTCAAAAATTTTTGTTTGTTTTTTCGCAATTTTTTGATGCCAATGGATAGTGATCGATGAGAAACGTTGAAAAATGGTGCTTTTCGCCATACCGCCATTTTTGAGGCCATTTTTTGATCTTTGAAAAATCTTGCAGCCCCAGAATTTTGGTGCCGCCTACCTATGGTGCATACCCCCACGCCCACGTGTGGTTAGAAAGCTGAAAATCTGAGTGAAGAAAGTTACAATGAAATTGTAAATAACTTACAAGTATTCACCATGAGATAGATAAAATTCATCAACTAAATATGATCTTCTTTTGAGTAAAGGTGATATCTTATAGTAATTATAATTATTTTCATTAATAATAGTAATACTAATAATAATAATAATAATAATAATAATAATAATAATAATAATAATAATAATAATAATATTATATTATTATTTATACCTGCAACTACTTGGGCTTATTTTTTGCCTGGTTTCAATATGGATCCGCAAAGAACTTAGAGGATAATTTTTTTAAAAATACTGATCTGCGTTGAAATTGGATGTCAGTGTCACATTCGTGATCTAGGTATGAAAATTGAAAATAAGTCGTAAAAATTAGAAAAAAGTGGAAAGTTCTTATATTTTTTCAATAGAAAACAATTTTGGAATTTCAATAATTGAAGAATTATTAATCTTCCAGAATGGATGTCATAGTCGTGATCAGCGCGCAAAAATTGACCTCAATCTGAAAAGATTGAAAAAACTGAAAAAATCAAAAATAAAAAAATTACAATTTTCTGGAAATGACTGGTCTACGATGAAATTAATAGATGTCACATTCGTGATCAGCGTCTGATAGTTGATCGTATTTTATCAAATTTCGAAAAAAAATTTGAAAAATTTTCCCAGTAGGTATATAGGTATACTAATCACACGTGGGCGTGGAGAGGTACATATGCACCCCCAGAAGGCCGAATACCCCCCCCCAAATCAAAATACCCCCAGAATTCAATTTTCGAATTGATGCCAATGGATAATGCTCGATGAGAAACGTTAAAAAATGGTGTTTTCTTTGCCATACCACCATTTTTAAGACTATTTCTTGACCTTTGAAAAATCTTGCACTCCCAGAATTTTGGTGCTGCCCAAGTATGATACTAACCCACCTACTTTGAGGCCTAGCCCTAAGCTTCAAAAGTGCCCATGAAAGCACATATTCTCAGCCTAGTTTTGATTGAAAATCAGTCTTTTAGTAACTGGAGAATCACTTACTTTCAAAACGACCTATGCTTAGGTATTGCGAAATCGGCAACTTTGGATGACTGTAACTTTCAAAAATTTCGACCGCCGAAAAATTTTTTATATTGAAATTAGCTCGCTGAACTCTATCGGTCGACGTATATATAGTTTGTTTATATTCGTTTGGTTCATATATTCGCTCATTAAGTCTATAATTATTAGTAAAAAGCTGAATTGGTGACTTTAGGAACCGCAAATCGTGTGATGAACAATACGAGTTAGGCTGTTTCTTGCGGTGATACATCGATACGTTATTGTGGCTAGATTTATTCAATATTTCTTTTTAGCATACCTTGAACCTACTCGTCATATGGCACTGCCGAGGTCGAGGTTCTGTGTGGAATGCTTAGGTACGATGGAATAAATTGTTGTGCTGTGCTTTGCCTTGCTTAGAGTAGAGACTGATCTCAAATGTCGAAGTTTTTATTGGGCTTATGAGGTTTTTTGCTTGATTTTCACTTCGAAAATTAGCTTATGTTTAATTTTTATACTTTTTGTGCATTAAGGTGCGAATGTTTTTTTAAAAATCCTCCTATTCTGCTCGTGCTATATTTATGTAGGAGCGTTTTATTAATTCGAAAATATGTGTGTAGAATATGATTATTCTGTGCTGAAAATTCTTAGAATTTCTACTGAAGAAATCTTAAATAGCATCAGGATTGTATATCGTTTTGCCCAAAAGTTTGTACATTCTAGAAAGATGGCTATGGAAAAATCTGTGTCTGAGTCCCTGTTATTCTTAGCAATTCGACGCTTGAAACCAAATTGTTTCTATTTCGCACCGATTGCTCGACGTTTATAAGATTAGCTAATATTAGCCTTGTTTCCACATCGGTTGTCAACAGTTTTGGCACTTTTCGTATATTTCATAACGTCTTGTGGTTTTGTAATTAATGTTCACTGCACACATTCCGATAGGGGAGGTGATGGGGGTATTACCCATACCCCAGGGTCCAAGACTAGTTGCTGTCAGACAGGCTCGTATTCATGATCCGGCCAAGGGGGTGCGGCCCAACATAAATTGGTCTATATCTCGGGAAATTCGTCGGGATAGCACGTAAAAATCGTATTTTTCGACGTCTTTCGACATGTTTCATCCGTTAAGATTATAAAATTCAAACTTTTCCAAAGCGTTTTTTCCTTACTAAGAAGAACGCTATAAAAAGTGTCGTTTTTCGATCGCAACTGCCGAAAGTTTGAAGATTTAGCGACAAATATTGCGATTTTTCCATCTTTCAGTGCATTATCCTATTATTCAAATTTTTTCAGCTAAGGGGGGGGGCGCCTCCCCGCTCTGCTTAAATACGGCTCTGCTGTCAGACAATTTTAAGCTATCAAAAATTTTCTGCATTACTCTTGGGGACGAAAGTACAAAAGATGCTAAAAATTTTCGGCACTTCGCGCCGAGTACTACATTTCTGTTTTGTTAACTCATTAAATGTCTAGAATGAAATTGAAAAGATCTAAAAAATCAAAATTTTCAATAAATTCTTATATTTTTCATTTAAAAAAGTAACGAAACGAGTCAGGATTGTATGAAAGTTTTTAAAAATGCAGTTTTCCATATTTAAACATTTTAATTGTTTTATTCATTTTTCATATTTGACCTGCAAAAAAGGCTAGGTATCTAAATTTAATCATTTCGAAATTTAGGATTTCACCACCCTCTCCTGAAATTTTGACCGTAGGAAACTCTGGTTCACTGGATAATTTCTTTGTCGAAAAATAGCGACTCATAGGTACGGCTAAGAGCAGACATGCGCTGCATGAGAAAACTTTGGGGGTTGAGATTATGAAGTACCCTTTCTGGGCTTAAAAATCGTGGGTATGCGTCAAAAACATCGTTTTTCGGCCTTTCTGACGATGCCCTATCTTTCTAGAGCATAAAAACGCAAAAAATTTTCTGAAAAGAAATCAAAAAAGTCGAAGGATTTGAACAAATTGTAGTTGAAACATGAGTATGGCGCGAAACGCAGCTTTTCTGTGAATTTTCAGGAAAATCTTGGAAACTTTTGAAAAATCGCAAATTCTGGGGGGGTGAAAAAATTACTGGGATTGGGCATAGGTGCACAAGGTCAGGGTCGACGGGAGGGGGTTGAAATCCCAAAATCAAAAACAGTAAATTTAACATTCACGATATTATTTGCTGTTCTAGCGATTAAAATGGTCAAAATTGTCTATAAAACTTTTTTCGTGGTAATATCGCATTTTAAAAGCATGTTTAGTCCATCTTGACTGCATTATATCACTTTTAATACTAAAACATGCAAAAATTTATCAATTTAGGTTGCATTTTGAGTAAAACGTACATAAAAGTACTAATGTGACGCGAGGCGCCGGAAAAATGTTGACGTGCTTCCTGCTTTTGACCTCAAAAATGATGCAAAAAACGTTCCATGAGCTCAAAATCGCCGGACAGTACCTGTCCGGCTGACCTTTCAGGGAGGGGTTATACCCCCTCTCACCTCCCTCTTATGTGTATGTATGGGAGGGGGGTGGTTGAAAAATTTGCTGGGGGTAGGTGAAAACTTCCCTCCCAAACATCGGGGCACAAGGTCAGGGTCGGAAGGGGGGGGTGAAATCCCAAAAAAGTTAATTTAACCTTCACGATTTTTTGCTGTTTCAATGATCAAAATGGTCAAAATAGCTTGCAAAACGGTTTTTAGTGGTAATATCGCATTTGAAAAGCATTTTTACTTCAGTTCGAATGCATCATATCTTTTCTAACACTAAAAAATGCAAAAATTTATTAGTTTTGGGCGCTTTTTGAGTAAAAAGTACTTAAAAGTACTAATCTTGCGCGAAGCGAGGAAAAAGTTAGACGTTTTTACTGCTTTTGACTTCAAAAATGATGCAAAAAACGTTTTATCAGCTCAAAATCGCCGGACTGTACCTGCCCGGCTGATCCTTCAGGAGGGTAATATCCCCCTCACCACCCTACATATGTGCATGTATGCTCCCAAACCCCAAAGATCATGTATGGCTGAGAGATAAAAAGTCGACAGCTTGCTATTTACATCAGTGCACTAATTACTGAGTTTGACCATACAAATTCGAAGAGACATCCTTGATCAAAATAATTTAAACTTGAAATTGGAGAAATAAAAAATCAGTTATATAGCTTAAAATCTATAGGTAGGTACTTGTAGGTACCTAACTACGTTTTTTATCCTTTGAAATATGATTTTAACGATTACAAAAAATTGCTAGACTGACTCCGAATAATTTAAGCATCTTTATCATAATGTTAAAGTCAAATGTTATAGCTTAGAGTCTCTAAATTGGCGCAAAGTGCTGGCTGGTATATCTTGGCTGATTCAATGTTTTATATTCAGTGCTACATGATAACGGAGAGAAATGACTGAGTGAAAAATCGACGTTCTTGCCTTTTTAAACCGAATTTCTGGCATTTCAAAGCCTTACTGGACAGGAAATTAATATGTACATTCTGCGCGGAACGCCGGCATGTATATAATTGTTACATAATTATATCTTTTAATCAGTTATTACAATCAATAGCTAGGCACGTTTTTTGAATTTTCTAAATTTTGATTAAATTTTTAATATATATATTTTTTTATGTTAACGAATGCATTCTAGGGCGTCTGCATAGATCGACCGTCGCTGGTATATCAAAAACATTTATCCGTCGTTTGACCGCTTTACCCGAAATTTCCGAAGCGCCAGAATCAACGATTTCTGCGATTTCTGATAAAATTGATAATGATAAGAAACAAATCTCTGATGGGAGCGATTTTCAAGTTAAGACAACATGCGCAGTTCCGCCCGAACTTCGGTACGCTTAGGATTTTTCCGTTCATTCTGTGACAATAACCGTAAGACATGAAATGTGAGATGCCCGAAAGTCAACTGTCCTTCGCTATGTCCAAAATTAAAGATTTTGGTCTCGGTTTTTCCCAAGACAAAAAATCACATTTTTAAAGCCTTTTCGGCATATTTCGTCTGTTTAGTGCAAAAACGAAAGGTCGCTCTCATAGATGTACAGCACGGCCGGTTTGATGGGGTGGGTCAAAAATTGAACTTTTTGGACCAAAATGACCTCAAAAACTGATTAATCGCTCAAAGAGCGATAAAACTACGCTTTTATATAATTTGTGGACAATTTGAAGCACTTTTGAAGAAAAATTTCGATTTTCATCAATTTTGGTCTTCATTTGATCCTATTTTCCGCAGAAAACTTCCCATTTCTACATTTTTTGAGGTCTAGACCCCATAAACCCTTCCCACGTCTACGGCTGGTCACCACACCTGGTCGTGGGGAGCGGGTTTGAGGGTATACAACCCCCCAAGTAACCGAAATACCCCCAGAATTCAATTTTCGAAATTTTTATTTGTTTTTTTCCGCAATTTGTTGATGCCAATGGATAGTGCTCGATGATATACGTTGAAAAATTGTGTTTTTTGGCCATACCACCATTTTTAGGGCCATTTTTTGATCTTTGAAAAATCTTGCACCCCCCAGAATTTTGGGGCCGCCTACCTTTGCTGGTCACTACCCCTCCATGTCGAAGATTTTTGGCCGGGTTGGTGAACCCCTTTCAGAGTCCAGGGGTATTACAATATGTGCGCCAATAATGAGCTATTGAATTTCTCCGGAAATGCCATATGATTCGGATAAGTGAGAAAGGCGAAAGGCTAATAAAAATACAGCGTTTCAACGAAATGGTTTGTTTCTGGATTCGCAGGGTAAAATTTTTCGGATCTCGCGCTTTTCTAGTCATTTCGTTTGTTTATTTTATGAGTATAACTGATCATCCGATAAAAAAATTGAACAAGTAACAGTTTTTAAGGCTAGTTTTGCCCGATTTTATGCCAGAACCCGATTTTAAACGACGCCATCCTATAGCGGAAAAATTGGAAAGAATGGATATGCTCAACAGGCGTCTCGTCCTAGATATTCCCGAATTTTACGTCGGTAACTTTTGTTCTATGCAGTGTTTTTTTTTTGTATGCAGCAAAGATTTTCCCCGATGTACAAAGACTTTCGGGACCGTCTTTGACACACGCACAAAGATTTTTGCGAAAGAAAAATTACAAAAGGTCTGCAATGTGCAAAAATTTTCGGCCCTTCGCGCCGAAATGAGTAAATGTGTGTTCTATATGTTTACAATGGCAGAAATTTTCAAAGGAAAAAAAAGCAAATTTTTCGGCGCTGGCACCGTTTTGCGCGTAGAGACCCCATAAATTTGCTAAATACACTACTAAAGTCGAACAAGTCTGTTTTTGCCTGCTAAAATCGCTACTGTACTTTATTATAGTACCGAAAATTTGTGTGTACAAAATGTACAAAAGATTTTCGGGAAGACAAAAACTGCGAAAAGGTGCGAAATTCCCGAAAATTGTCCTTCGCACCGAAATGAGTAATTCTTTGTCTATACAGTGTTTTTTTTTGTACAGGTCCGTTTGTACATGTACAAAGATAATTTAAAGTCTTTGTATTTTGTACATGCAAATTTTTGTGTACTACAATATAGCACAGTAGCGATTTTAGTGTGGTAAAACAGGGTTTTCGATCTTTGGTAGTGTATTCTAGCTAATTTATGGGTTTCTGACGCCAAAAGTACTAAAATTATCTGAAAACGGCGCGAAGCGCCGAAAAAATGTTGACATTTTTCGTACAAATGCAAATTCTGCTGCATTTTTAAAGATATATAGGACAAATAATTTGTCAGTCCGGAGCGAAGCGCCGAAAAGTGTGGGAATTTTACATCTTTTTACAGTTATTGTCTTCCTAAAAATCTTTGTACATTTTGTACACACAAAATTTTAGGCACTATAATATAGTATAGCAGCGACTTTAGTGTGGTAAAAAACAGAGTTCTTCGACTTTTCGTAGTGTGTTTTAGCTAATTTCTGGGTCTCTAAGGGCTAAAATCACTAAGAATCGTCTCAAAACGGCGCGAAGCGCCAGAAAAGGTTGACATTTTTACTTTTGAAATGCAAATTCTGCCATTATAAAGATATATAGAACACACAATTACTCATTTCGGCGCTTGAAGCCTGAAATTTCAGGTGTAGACCTTTTTTTGCAATTTTTGTCTTCCGAAAATCTTTGTACATGTACAATTTGGTCCAAGTCTTTGTACATCGGGAAAAATCTTTGCCGAGTACAAAAAAAAACCGTGGTCTATATGTCTTTGAAGCTGTGGAATTTGCATTTAAATGGAAAAATGTCCATCGGCGCTTCGCGCCATTTAGTTTCATTTTAGTAATTTTTAGCGTCAGAAACCCGGAAATCAGCTAAATACACTACCAGATCGAAAACCCTGTTTTACCACACTGAAAATCGCTACTGTATAAGCCCGCAGCACACAAATTTGCATGTACAAAATGTACAAGTGTGAGGACTATCACTTGTACATGTACAAACGGACCCTGTACGAAAAAACACCGGTTCTATGCATTCGTTCAGCTACAACATATGAATTATACACGTGTTAGGTCATTCAGAGAGTGTAAAATGGCTAATTTTTGGTCTGAAACGGCAAAGGGCACCTAATTATGGCTTGAAAAGGCAAATTCTTACCTAATCGTCGCGAATTATGCGGTCTGAAAGAATAAATTTTTTAAGTGCGGTTTTCGGGCTCAAAAACGGTGGATGCGCTCAATAATATTTTCGGCATTTCGGACGATGTTGTTTCTATCTTTCTGAAGCGCAAAAACATAAAAATTAAAAAAATAAAAAATTCGAATAAATTGAAAGACAAAATGTTGATCTACAGTGAGTAAGTAACGAAGCACAGAAAATTTGACACTTTTGAGCAATTACATAGCGCAACGCCTAAAACAGGACCTTTTCAACGAATTTGTTGGAAAGTTTTGAAAAAATGTGTTAAAAAAATGTCTGCAGAATGAAAATTCCTCGAACCGTCATGATCATGTTGCTTTGTGCCCGTAAATGATCTTGGAGGTTTGAGGGTTCCACTACCTAGAAGAAATCAGTTCTCACCGCCAATTTTTTTGCTCCGCCCCATCAGAATTCTTATTTTCCAAGAAAATCTAAAAAAGTGCACTCTTAAATGTTTTTAGCAATCTTTTGGCTCAAGAAGTGACAAATGTTCGACTCTTTGATTGGATACGCCTCAAAAACATCGTTTTCTGGTGTTTCTGACGATATATCTTTTAGAGCATCTAAACGTGAAAATTTTTGAAAAAAATCAATAAAGTTGAAAGAAATTGAAGAACGTGTACTTAAAGAATGAGTACATGGCGCAAAGCGCCGAAAAATTTGACACTTTTAAGCAAATAGAGTAGCTAAAATTTGCTTACAGAGCACCATTTCTACGGATTTTCCCGGGAAATTTTCGGAAAATCGCTAATTTTGGAGGAGGGGATAAAAATTCCTGGGGGGAAGGGTGAAAACTTCAGGAGGTGAAACCCCTCTTCCAAATCATCAAGATAATGTACGTGACACCATACATGCGCAGCATGGGAATTCCTGAAGTGTAATTTTAAAAGTGCCCTTTTGGGCCCAAAAAATGAAATAGTACGCGTCAAAAACATAGTTTTTCGACGTTTCTGACAATTATATCTTTCTAGAGCATGAAAGCATAAAAAATTTAAAAAATATGAAACAGTCGCACAAATTGAAAGACAAAATATGGTCAAACATGAGTATATGGCGCGAAGCGCCGAAAATTCAACACTCTGGATCCAATAGACAGCCAAAATGCTTAAAAAGCACCTTTTTTACGAATTTTCAGAAAATTTTTGCAGACTTTCGATAAATAGTGAATTCTGGAAATTGAAAAAATTTCTGGGGGTGAATTTTTCTGCGGGAGGGGGGGCTGAAGCCCCTAACCCCCAAGGCCACATCATATATAATTTAAAAAAACAGAATGTATAGAAATTTTAGGTTTCATCCCTAAAAGTTATATATGCTGGCATCTACAGTGCTCGCCATGAAGCACTATAATCGTCAGGTTTATATTAGATGATGCGTCGCGAGCGCCGCGTTTCGTCCATAATGCGCTATCATCTATTTTTTATTGTGTGGCCATGGATATTTATCGTATCATGCCGTTAATCTGGCGATGCGGAAGGCACGGCGCAATTTAGCGCGTATGTGAATACGGAAGCGCGCACGTGCCTGAATATATATAGGGCAGCATCCACATGCGTGCTTCCAGCATTCACGTGCGCGCTTCCCTCTTGTTAGCGCTATTAATAGCTAAATTGCGCCGTCCGCATAGCCAGATTAAGGCCATGATACAGATAATTATCCATTAATAATAAAAAAGATGATAGCGCATTGTAGACGAAACGCGGGGCTCACGACATGTATCTAATATAAATCTGACGATTATAATGCTTCATGTTTCATGGCGGGCACTGTATGCTCACAGGCGACTTGTGTAAACTGATTTTGCAATTGTATAACCTGGTTAGTAAGCAAAAAGTTCGTTTTAAATATCCTTTGTAATGTTTAGGTGACTCAACGAATAAAAGGAAAGTGTTTTTTAGGATCCATACTCGCTGTAACAGTATCTGATGAATTCGCGCCCAAATGCGCCAATCGGTTCGTTGGTATCTGCATTTCGAGGGACGATCGAGGATTACGTCATCATATGACGTTGAGAAATGTAGTGGATGGAATAGGTTCACAAAATGAGGCAAACCATACATGATCTGGGGGTTTCACCCCCTTATCGCGATTTGAGGGAATGTTCCCAAAAACTTGTTAAAAATTTATCTTTCTTTATATTTCTCACCCCGCAAAAATTTTTTTACCACCCCTCCCCCTGAATTGGCGATTTTTTGAAAGTCCCAAAATTTTGTAAAAGTTTGTAGAAAAGATGCTTTCTTAACGCGTTAGCAGAAGCATTCATTTGATCAAAAGTCTTAATTTTGCGCTTTCGCGCCATACTCATGCTTAACTATGTTTTTTATAATTTATTCGACTTTATTTTTTCTCGAAATTTGATATGTTCTTATGCTCTAGATAGAGAGCATTGTCAGAAAATCCCAAAAACGATGTTTTCGAACCCACCACACATGCACATCATGGGAATTCTGGGGGAAGGGGTCGAAATCCTAAAGTGTCTTTTTGGGGCCCAAAAAGGTTAAGTCATGTCAAAAACACTGTTTTTTGGCGTTTCTGACGATATCTTTTAGAGCATTAAAACATGAAAAAATTCCGAAAATAAAATAGTCGAATAAATTGAATAAAATATACTCAAAACATGAGTATATAGCGCGAAGCGCCGAAAATTTGAAACTTTTGAACAAATTGATGACTAAAAACGCATAAAAAGCAACTTTCTTACGAATTTTAGAAAAATTGGGAAACTTTCGAAAAATCGCGAATTCTGGGGGAAGTGAAAAAATTCGCGGGAGGGCTTTGAAATTTTCCTGGGAGGAGGGTGAGGATTTCAGGCACGTAGCTGGCCGTCCTATTTGGGACCAACAAATTTCGGGGGGGGGGAATTGCCCAAAAAGGCCAGGAATAGCACATAATAACGTTTAGAAATTCCTATTTTTCCGATTTTTCTGAATTTGGGGGGGGGTCCGACCCCCAATTCTCCCCAGAGCTACGTGCTTGGATAAACTCTCCGTGTCAAGATCATGAATCGTGCCCACTATTTTTACCCCTAAAAAGGTTTTAAAATTCTCAATTTTCCCAGTATTCCCACGCTGGGCATGTTTGGTGTGTAAACTAAGTGTAAACTGAACTGTATTCAGTTCTCCGCTCTGTAAAAATGTACCTAAATCAATGAAAGCCTTAATAACAAGGGAGACGATTTTGGGTGAATGATCTCGTTGTTAAGTGTTTGGGAAAAGGTTAGAAAAATCGTATCATACATACTCGAAGCATGACCCCTGCATTAATTCGCAATGCTTTCTTACATTAACGGCGAAAAAAGCGGTCTGGCTGGTCGCTGCAAGAGAAAATAAAAAATCCGATGACAGAAAATGGTCGTTGAAAGGGTCGTTGAAAGAAAAGCTTTTTGGTTTTTTAATCTAAAAATGTGCAATTTTGCATTTTTCGGCTAAAAGTTTACTAAAAGTAAGTTTCGGTATAAAATTTTAACGCTCGCACAGATTTGAAACGGTTGTATGACGGTTTTAAATTTTTATATGCAATGTACGTGTGCAGCTCGATTCAACTCGATACCAGTGCGGAAATCCGTCGATGCCAGGGGCGGATTTAAAGGGGGCGGGGGGGCGGCCGCCCTTCCATTGGCCCAAAATAGTACGCAAAATTATGGATTTTTGATTTTCAAGTTTAAACGGCTAATTTTCCCGCTCAGTTGTGGGTTCCGCCCCCCCTTAGGGGTACCGCCCTGAAAATCCTGATCCGGCCAATTTCGGTCGGTGCGAATGGAAAATTTAAGAAAAAGGTAATACGCATGAAAGTAAAAGTAGGGCAAATTATAAATATTATATTAAAATCAATAATTAATCAATTAATGACCGGACAAAAGACCATAAAACAAAAAAGGTAAACAGACAGCTAAAAGATAAAAAAGACGAATAAAATTAATAAAGATAACGAAGATAAGAAAGCAACGCGTAACCAACTAACTAATCAATAAACAAACAATTAATGACCGACCAACCAATTACAAAATAAATATTAACAGACGTGCACAGTATGGAAATCCAGGGCCCGGTTTCCGAATGAAGGAGCTAACTAGCTCCGGAGCCAACTTTGAAGCCAAGCTAGTTGGCTCCGTAATAACTTAGCCCGGCCAACTTTAGCCCGCGTTTCCAAATGAAATTTAACTCTGGAGCTAACTAGCTCCCTGGAGCTAAAGTTGGCTCCCAGGAGCTAAAGTTAGCCCCCGGGAGCTAAGTACGTTCTGTATGTACATTGTGTGTTTTTTGCGTGGTCAAAAATTATTTATCGATCGATATTGAGTGTTGGAAACGTTCAAAACAAACAGGAAATGAAATACATATGCGGAGGTTTCAAAAAAACTTTCAGGTGCGTACAATATCTGGAAACCATAAATAGTGTACGGAGCGTCAGCACTTAGTGCTATATATGCTTTTTTCAACTTATGCGCGCAATTTAAAAAATGGAATCGGATCAATCGGAAAATATGGAAGACTCTGCTAATGACGAAAGTCAAAGTCAACATAGTTTGGACACAAAATCACGTAGTGATAACTGGACCACCCAAGATTTATTTCTTCTGGCGGACGCCTACGAAAAGCATGTAAAGGTGCTGGAATCAGCTTTTTCGCCCGTGATATCGGCAAAGTTGAAAATTGAAACCTGGACGTTATTGTGCTCGGAATTCAACGCTCTATCACAGCACAAACGCAGTTTGAAGCAAATCAAATTTAAATTGAAAAAAGTTTGGCGGGAGATTACCAAACATATTGCAGCAATAAAATACCCAGCGACAGGTGGCGGAAAGCCAGTAAAACCACTTTCAGCGGCATTGGAAAAATTTGCGATTTTACGAGAGGGATCCGCACGAATGAAGGGTTTGGGGACTTACATTGAATCCGGAAATATAAGAATCGAAAATGAAATGGAGCAGTTGGAGTCCGAAAAAGAAATTGACGACGAAATTGACATTGAAGAGGAAATTGTACCCTCGACTAAACAAAAATCAGGAAAAATGGGCCATCAAAAATTGCCTAAAGTGACCAATACTATGAGTTTGCCTGACCAACAAAGGATTGTTTTAAGAAAGCAGGAACAGTACCTCGATTTGAAAATAGCCTACATTGCAGCAAAACATTCGTTTAGTAAGTGAATAGACTGAAAGTGGCGGAAACACGGGCGCCCATTTGAAAAAACTACTTATGCAATTCAAACGGTGAAAAAATTAAAAAATTCAGTAAAAAACAGTTTTTTTCAAAATTATTTCGATTTTGTTGCTGTTATGTACGACCCTCTGGGATATTTTTTTAACTAAATTAATGCACACATTTTACTTGCGGTCACCCACCCAGAATTTTGAGTTTTATTCATTTTTATTGAGCCAGCATACGATAACGCATCATATATTACATGAACAGGACCAAAACTCTGGGGGAGGGGTTGAAGCCAAAAGAGAGTAAAAAAGCGTTCTCAGGCTTTAAAAATACATTTTTAGACATTTCTCGATGTCACACATCTTTTAAAACAACGTTTTCAAAAATAAACTGAAAAAGTTCAAAATTTTCTAATTTTTTTGAGGGAAAAGTCCTAGAAAGTAATTTATGATGCTTATTTGGATGGAAAACACAACGGTATACATTTTGGCCGATTGAGTTACTCTTTCCTATAAATTGAAAAAATTTCTAAAATGAGATTTTTGGGAGGGTCAGCTCAGCAGGGACCCTTAATCCACCCACGTGCTTGTATGATTGTAAACCACAAGCTGACTATATACAAAATCAACTTTCCTAGGTCGGCTACCGATTCATTAATATCAATTCTTAAAAATTGTGTCTGCGTGCAAAAAGTTTTGGTTAAACGAACTGACCATAGCTTTTGAGGGGGCGGGGCTCTGGTGGCGGGGGTGGTTTTCCACGAAAAAACCAACTGCACTTTATAAGATCTGCGCCTTTTCTAACGTTCGCAACATGTTGGAGCTATAGCTACGTACCTGTAAAAAATACATATCTGTGGGCAGAAAAATGCTGCATCAATATCATAACATTTTGATTCTCAACTTGTTTTATTCTTAGCGGGCGTTTCAATGGAGAAAATCTTTATCTAGTCAACGTTCAGCTATTTTACTACGATCCAGAAAATTAACAGTAGATGAACATTTTATGAGATCTTTTATTATTGGCAATTTTTCTAAAGCGATTTGTTATTCTAAACTAGGCATGCCAAAAAGTATCATGTTCTCTGCAAAAAAAGTTGCTCCCGTTTCCAGGAACTCGGACGATTTATAAAATACGAAATGGCCAAGCTTTTTTCAATAAAAACTTTAGGATAAAAAAGTTACTAGCGCTCACAGAGTAGTATTTTTTGGCCCAGTCTGTAGGTATTTAAAGGACCTATAGCTGCTGCATGATGAAGATACACACAGGCATCAAAAAACACGGTTTGGAAGGAGAAAGGATTCAGTTCGAAAAGGAGAAATTATCGTTTTGAATGTGACAAACAAGCATTTGAGCGCGAAAAGCCAAGTTTTGAACAAGAGAAACTCGCGATCGAGCGTGAAAAGATGGCAAAAGACCGGGCCATGAATACAGAATATGGCGAAAATTCTGTTTACACATATTTGCATTGATTTGTTTAGTTTTTTTCGATTTCGCAGAATTCTACCGTTTAAACATTGTAGTCTAGAATCTGTAGCATTATAAGCATACGAATTTATTGCACACTCTATGCTACTATGTACGAGTATGATGTTTCAGTTATCAATACGTAAAAATCGTTCAAAAATAGGTGCGTGATATATGATTTCTTATGCTAACACCATCCTGCGGTCCTTCTTCCCCATTATATGCACGTGGATCGTCATTTTCTTCAAAGTCCTCCTCTATTTCATTGTTTTGCATTCCCAGCATTTAGCAGTGCACAACAGACTGCGAAAATTTTCGCAGCTTTTTTCGAATCCATCCGTACCGGGCTTCTTTGCCCTAAATTAGTGGCATAGCAATGAGCATGTGTCTTTGTGCCTCAATCCCCAATATTTGTAGCCTGCATTGACCTATGAAGTTGGGGCCATACATGCACAGGACCGGAATTCTGGGGGGTCAAGCCAAAAAGTGGTAAAAAAGGGGTAAAAAAGCCTCCACGCGTAAAATACACTGTACTCAGACGTTTCTCAATGTTGCGCATCTTTTAAAACAACTTTTTTCGAAGAAAAGAATTTCGAAAAAAGTTCAAAATTTTCGGGTTTTTTGAGGAAAGAAGTCCCCAGAAAGTAACTTCTATCTCATGCTTATTTAGATGAAACAACATACCTTTCAATACATTTTAGCCGATTAAGTTACTTAGTTCTTAAAAATCTAGAAAGTTTTCTTTTTTTGAAAATTTTCTGGGGGGTCAGGCCCAATTCTGGGAGGTCTGACCGGTTCTGGGGAGTCAGGACCCCGTCGACCCCCCACGTGCATGTATGGTCCTGACCCCCACCGAACTGGTCTGACCCCTAGAATTGAGGCCTGATCCCCCCAGAAAATTAAGGGGGGAGATGGCAAAAATTTAGGGATCTTTGCAGGGATTTTTGCAGCGCTAAAAGATTTTTGCAGTGCTAAAAAGATTTTGCAGTGCTAATGCTATTTTTTGTTTATATTGGCGAGAAGCGTCGAAAATCTTGGAGACTTTTAGCAGGCAGTTGCTGTTTGCTAATGCTATTTTTTGTGGATTTGATCAGTGCGAAGTATCGAAAATTTTTGGCGCTTTCATGCTTTGAAGGTCTAAATATTCACATTAAGAACTAATAAAATTGGTGCAAAGCGTCAAATTTTTTGGTTTTTGTCCCAAAATTTCCAACTTTCCCCCCTAAAATTTTTTTTGAGAGGGACGGTAAACATTTTCTGGGGAGATTAACTCTCACGCCTATTTATAGTTTCACTTCCCCCGGAAAAATTGTTCACCCCCTAAAAAATAAAATCCTGAAGGGGGTGGTGGGGAGGGGGTTAAAAACGTGGCCGGCTAGGGTGGTAGGCTAATTGCTATCCATAATAGGAGAAAATAGAACTCTTTATTGAATAATTCTGATTCGATAATTGCGTTTTTTGGAAACGCAAAATTCACTTACAATCACAAAATCTAGATCAAAATGAGGCAACCTATAAGATTGGACGATTTTTTTACAAGTTATGAATATTTTTCAACGGGTTGGTCTTGCTCCCCCAGCTAAACTCTTAGCTATGCCGCTGACCTAAGCATGCAAATTTTCGTTTCAGACGACCGAATGACCGTTCGATGACGCTTCTAGTTATTTTGTGTCGATCATTGAAAATAGTTTCACATCTCTGTGTGGGTCGTAAATAAGGCGTCAATAACCACGTTTTGCAGGGGTAGCCAGCCAGAGTCCCCAAGCAAAAATCCGCGTTTAATCTTATTTTCAAATTCAAAGTTTAACTTGCTTTCCGATAGAACACGACTGTCATGTACCGAACCCGGCCAATCTGCGTATATGCTAATAAACCGCCCATCCACATCACACACTGCCTGACAGTTTATTGAATGATTTCGCTTATAATCGACGTAGGAAATTTCATCAATCTTAGGAGCCAAAATAGGAATATGCGTACAGTCTATGCAGCCAACTACATGCGGAATTCCACATTTTTCGTAAAATTTCTGTATCATGGTGGTAAGCGTTGCTACCCTCCGGAAAAGAAATTAATTTGTCGACCATATTATACAGCAGTGAATTTGTTGTACGGGCTACAATCTTTGAAACAGTTCCTTTCGAAGATAAGCCAAATAACTTTGAGATAGCAAAATATGGACTTCCAGTTCGATAGAAATGCAATGTCACGGCTAAATCTATATCCAGTGAACATCCTGATCGACGCTCATACGGAAAGGCTGATTTCTTGCCAAGAAATTTTCTAATTTCCACAAAAGTATTTTTTGTAAATCCATAGTGAACGTAAAAATCGTTATCATTCATTTGAAATATGTCGATACATTTTTTTGTTGTTGCTGTATATTAGCAGCATCAATACCCAACACAAAATTCAACGCCATTGAATAAAACTCAGCAAAAAATATTTACGTGCATTCAACACAATTTTGTACCCAGGTACTCGGGCAGAGCTAAGTTTTCAGGCATAAAAATATAACATTTGGCTCCCACAAATTTAGCTCCGTCATTCGGAAACCCGGAGCCAAGTACTATATTTCATATGCCTATCATTACAATGCTCTTAGCTACCGGGAGCTAGTTGGCTCAGGGCCAACTTTAGCTCGGGAGCCAACTTTAGCTCCATGGAGCTAAACTTGGCTCTTCATTCGGAAACGTGAGCCAAAATTTTTAGCTCTAGTGTCAACAAATTTTGCAGGACTTAGCTCCAGAGCCAGTTAGCTCCGTCATTCGGAAACCGGGCCCAGGGGGGGCTGAAATTTCAAAGTGCCTTTTTTGGGCTCAATAATGGTGGATATGCGAGGAAAATCTTTTTCGGCTTTTTGACGATGCTCTATTTTTCTAGGGCATAAAAATAATAAAAACCTTCAAAAAAATAAAAAAGAAATTCTAATAAATTAAAAAAAACATAGTCAAAAAGTGAGGAACGGCGCGAAGCGCCCCCGGAAATTTGGCGCTTATGGCTAAAATTGCTTCTCAAAACCACCATTTCCACGGATTTTTCGGAAACTTTGGAAAAATCGCGAATTCTGGGGATGGATTAGCAATTCTTGGGGGAGGGTGAAAAAATTTCCGGGGTGGGTTGAAAATTCCGCCTGCTTTCGCCCCCCCCTCCTTAAGATCATTCATGTATTTATAATCATTCAACCAATCAACCAATCAACCGGCTATTTCGTAAAAGCGTAAAAGGGAAATCGACTGAAATTAGGGCTGCTGACTGGTAAAAATGGAAAAATGTCGTCTTTATTTATTCATTTATTTATCTATTTATTTATTTATTTATTTATTTATTCATTTATTATGAATTGTAATATCAAAAAATCCCAATTCGTACCAGGCATACCAGGCATGTTGCTGGCCGTCCGATTGGGAGGGGAACAACACCAATTTTTGGGGGACTAAGCCCAAAAAAGCCAAAAATAGCACGAAATAACGTTTAAAAAGTCATATTTTTCCGATTTTTCTAAATTGGGGGTCCGAACCCTCCTATTCCCCTAGAGATACGTGCCTGACTCCTACTAGAATGCGCGTATAAATATTGAATAGAATGACTTACGAAATTCAGCAAAGCACGTCTAAAGAATTCGGAATTAAGAAGATGCTGAGTTTAAACACATTCCAAATTCAAGATTCATTCGTTAGCAAAAATGTCAGTGAAATAATGCAACAAATTCGTCACACTGTCTTGTTGTGTCAGCACGTCCGTTCTTATGCTTTTTCTTCATCATTTATTTATTTTTGCAGCTCCTAAATTTAGTGTAAAGCCGCTTTACACTGTACTTTACATAGAATATAATCTTAAAATTTAGTTGCGATGCTGGGTAAGGAACCTGAGCTGAGTTTTTTAACAAGCTCGCAGATATGAATTCCAGGCACGTAGCTGACCGTTCTATTTGGGGGGGACCAACACAAATTTTTTTGGGGGGGGCAACAGGAATTTTTTGATGGGGGTGGCTAAGCTCAAAAATGCTAAAAATAACACAAAAAAACGTTCAAAAAGTCCTATTTTTCCGAGTTTTTGAATTAGGAGGGGGTCCGGACCCCCCATTCCCCCAGAGCTACGTGCCTGATGAATGCGCTGCTTTTTATTCAGGGGTCGAAGTGAGGTATAACATCTACAATCCTATGATACAGAAAATTGAAGTTTTAAAGCTGGAGAAGAGATTGGACGAAGAATTGCTTTATTTGCGAGACGCATTGCCCGAGTACAGCACCATTCCTTTTAACATGGAGCCCGTGATTCTGCCACCAGGTTCTGTAGTGCCTACGAATCCTATTAGGGTACGTATTTGTATGTAAATTCATTTTATTTTTTATTTTATATATATATATATATATATATATATATATATATATATATATATATATATATATATATATATATATATTTATTTATTTATTTATTTATTTTTATTTTTTTATTTATCTGTTTTGTCAATGATGCTTTTTTGGCTGTTTTTGACCGAAAATGAGTTATTCACTCGTTGACTCCTGAAAAATGGTCGTTGCAGAGATAGTCAGAAGTTTAAAGGCACGCAATTTTAGCGACCAATCTCTCTTCCTCACTTTCAGCCTCAGGCTTTTTATTAAGATTTTAGGATTTTCCGTCGTACTGTAGGTTTTTCTGTATTCATTCCTTCTTTTTCGGTACATTTCTCGTGTCTTTTTTATTTCCTGTGTAGTAAGAGCACGATTATATTTTACCTTTTTTCATTTATTATATTTTATTTTTTCTTTTCTTTTGTTTAATCTGGTTTTTTAAATTTAATCCATTTCATTATCAGAATTTTTACCAGCATTTTCATTCTTAATTGTTTCCCTTTTTCTTTTCATTTTTTCATACTGATTACTTCTATTATTATACAGTCAGTATACACTACTCGCCACGAAAGTTGACGCTTTAATATGCTTCAGAGGATGATAGCGGTTGTTACAGGATGTATCTCTAACACGTCGGTCCTATTTCCGCCCACGCATGACCGACGTGTTTAACATATATCCTTTAACAAGCTTTATCATCCTGTGAAGCATATTAGAGCGTCAACATTCATGGCGAACGCTGTATGGGAAATGCATAAAAAACATATGCAGGTTAAACTGAAACCGCCTCCGTGGTCCAAAAAATGGGAGCACCACGATTTGAAAGGCGTAGATGATTTTTGGCACCATGTTTCGTCGAGCTGGAAGCATAGACTTACTAAAGTACGTATTATTCGAAGGGTACTTTCGTTTTCATCATTTTTTAAATTTTTTTAAAACATTAATTCATGAGTGCTAATTAATTTTTAAACGTTTAATTAATCAGTTACCAATTATACGCCGTATATTACCGGGCTAGCCAAAAAAACCAACCGCATATCGTCGGTCCTTATAAATTTTCCGATATTTGGCTGATTTTGATGCGATTTCTTTTATCTGAGTTTGTTCTTTTGTTTTATTATTTTTTATTTTTATTTAACCATTTTATCTAAGTTTCATCTATTTTATCTTTTATCTAATTAATTTTTATTTTTTATTTGCTTTATCTTTTTTATCTTATTCTTATCTATTTTTATCTTATTTTATCCAATTTTTCTATTTTATCTTTCTCACCTTTATTTAATTTATCTTTTACCTTTGCAAGAATGCTATCATATTTTATTTATCCCGGTTGCGCAATTTTTGCTTTACACTGAATTAAAAAAGCAGTCGTTTTTTCTAGCATTTTGCTGATGAAATACATTGAACATCCTAATCTGTGCAACATCATAACTTCTGAACAACAAAAGCAAATCGAATGCAGTTTGTTCTAATGGAAACCATATTATTTACTTACAGTGCTTGCCATGAAACATGCCGCACTATAATCGTCAGGTTTAAAATAGATGATGCGTCGCGAGCGCCGCGCTTCGGCTATAATGCGCTATATTCTATTTTTTATTATTATAGGATATTTATCCGCATCATGCCGTTAATCTGGCGATGCGGACGGCACGGCGCAATTTAGCGCGCATGGAATGCCGAAAGCGCGCACATGCCTGAATATAGAACGGCATTCACGTGCGCGCACTCGCCTGAATATAGAACGGGCATTCACGTGCGCGCTTCCGGCATTCACGTGCGCGCTTCCTCTTGTTGACGCTATTAATAGCTAAATTGCGCCGTCCGCATAGCCAGATGAAGGGCGTGATACAGATAATTATCCTATAATAATACATAAAAAAGAGATGATAGCGCATTATAACAGACGAAACGCGGCGCTCGCGACGCATTATGTAATATGAATCTGACGACTATAGTGCGTCATGTTTCATGGCGAGCACTGTATGTAGGTCGTAAAATTATCATCGTGTTTATCGTTTTGTCCAAAAAATTAACGCGATTCCGCAAACATCATTTTTTTGAGTCTTAGGGCATTTGTCAGAAATATTTCTTGTCTTTGTTTTCCTATGACTTTGCAGTATTTTACGGCAGTTGAATACAACTTTTTTTTGTTCGTTAAGCCCTTTCATTTGGGTATCATTCAACTATTTGCTATATCGCTCATCGAATTGCTTAAGAAATTATCGAGCTGTAACCATAGGTGGGCGGCGACAAACTCCTGTGGGGGGGGGGGTGCACGATTTTTTTCAAAAGTCAAAAAATGGCCTTTAAAATGTTGGTATGGCGAAAAACACCATTTTTCAACGTTTCTCATCTAGCACTATCCATTGGCATCAAAAAATTGCGAGAAAAAAACAAAAAATTTCAAAAATTGAAAATTGGAGGGGGATTTTGGTTTCTGGGAGGGGTGCATACCCCCCACGTCCACGTGTGGTAACAACCTATCCAGGGGTTCTGCCTTCTGGATGAGGCGCAATCGCGAAATGAACGCCCAAAACCTAATTTTGGGGTTTCCGAATTATGGGGTCTATCACTCCGTTCTAAATCTTCATTCCCATGCGCGTTTGGGGCGATAGGGATAAAATTATCATAAAAACGTAAAAAAATTATAACGAAAATATTGTAATAAAATTATGTATGAAGGTAATAAAATACAGTAAATTAAACGTTCGTATTTGTTTGTGTGCCAAGTGACGAAAACAATAAAAATGGCCCGTCCAACAATCATTTGTGTAATATTAAGAAGTGTTTTTTCGACATATTTTAGCTTTCTGACCCTATTTTTGAGTTAATTGTTTTTTTCTGGTTGAATATGTGCAAAAAAAGAAAAACGGGCTTTTCTTCCGTTTTATGTCAATGAGTAGAATATATACGAATACATTGCGTAAGCTCTAGGCGACTGAAATGTTTTTAATTTTTATGTAATTTTTATTCAAGATTAGACGGTTTTCTCTAAAGAGAACTGAAAATAAGAATAATGTGGAAAAATTTTTCAATATTTTTACTTTAATTACCGAAAATCACATAGAAAACGATTCATCGCCCAAAATTGCCCATCTTACCTCTTTGGGGATTTTACTCATGCGCAACGTGCTAGGTAATAGTAAAAAACATAATAATAATAATAATAATAAATAATAAATAATAAAAACTAAATAACATTCGTGTGTATATGGGCATAAAATCAGGCATGTAGCTGGCCGTCCTATTTGGGGGGGCCAACACCAATTTGGGGGGGTCCAGGGTCCAAAAAGGCCAAAAATGACACAAAATAACGTGTAAAAAGTCCTATTTTTCCGGTTTTTTCTGAATTTTGGGGGGTCCGGACCCCCCATTCCTCCCCAGAGCTACGTGCCTGCATAAAATTGGGGTCCAGCCAGTCAGACCGCATAGGTCTCTCAGAAATTTGTCTGAGTCTCTCAAATTTCATTTCTAAAAGCTTTCCGTTTTCCTCCATTTTTTATTTTAGTGAATATTTACAACTTTATGGAAAACGTCGAAAAATAATGTTTTTCGTTATTTTAATTTTTCAACTCCAATTCGTCCTTAGAATATTTTGAGACCGTGAATTAGAGTCTTTATTTATTCAAAAGCTTGCATTTATTTTGGTGCAAGGCGTTTTAACCA
The DNA here is from genome assembly GCA_036768485.1 of Mermis nigrescens. NCBI lineage: Eukaryota > Metazoa > Nematoda > Enoplea > Mermithida > Mermithidae > Mermis > Mermis nigrescens. The sequence goes on along the minus strand of JAVLUZ010000266.1, from coordinate 1,499 downwards.
TAGGTGGGCGGCAGTGATCGACCGGGTACCCGGCCCGGACCGGGCCCGGCCGGTCATAGCTGGCCCGGGCCCGGGCCCGGCTGAAAACCACCGGGCCTCAACCGGGCCTCAAATAATTATCGTTAATATTTAACACGCTTACTATTTCAGCTGTTGTCCGTATTTCTTATGAATTTGCTAGCCTGTGATTCTATTCAAATCCATTTGCCTTACTTCTGCCCACCTGCTCATTATCATATACTTGTCAACTTCATAAGTGCATTCATCTTCTATACAACGCTTCAATCAGAGGCGTAACCAGGATTTTGGTTTGGGGGCATACACAAAAAAATTTTTTAAGACTAATTTTGCATTGAGTGTTAGTAACGTTATGTACCGATAATAAAACTGAGTTTTTCGACCTTTAGTAGTTGTAGCCTAGCTAATTTATGGGTTTCTGACAATCAGAAATACAAAAATGTTAATCAGCGCGAAACGCCTGAAATTTTTGAAATTTTTACCCTTTTCATGTAGAATTTACGGTCTTTTAATTGACAAACAGTTCGGAAATCATAAGAGGCGCAAAGCACCAAGAAATTTAGTAATACTTTTACTGTCCTTAACATTTTGTAGCCTGTGAATACTAATATTCTGTGATATGTTGCCTGATTTAGGCTATTAAACGCAATGCTGAAGCTTTACAAAAAGAAAGAACAATAACTAGCAGCGCCATGCGCCGGAAAACTTTGACGTTTTAGCTCTTTAAACACAATTTATACCGCTTAAATCATACAGAACAGACAAATTAATTTCGGTGAACCCTTTTTCCTTTTCGTCCTCCCAAAAATCCCGACCATATCATAGTCGCTGTTATGTCTGAATGCATAAATTTAATGCTCAATTTCCTTTAAATATCTACATGATACCTTGTGCTTTTTCAAACCGTGTTTAGTTGCACGTGCGTTTTAATAATGGAATTGCGCGCTATTGTATTAAAAACTTTGTTCTTGCTTGAATAATGCTACCAAAATCCTTGCTAACTACTTAATTTATTTTTAGAAAGATTGAATAATTAACAGAGCTTAGAATTTAAAAGTCTTCTTGATACAACAGTAAGCATTGCGTTTGACAATTAACAAATGTAAAATCGGTCTAAATATGTATCTTATGCATAACATTATATTGGAAGCAAGGCATATTGTTAGTATATAAGCCCGGGCCCGGGCCCGGTACCTAACCCGGCAGCAAAGCCGGGCCCGGGCCCGGTTTTTTTGAGCCCGGTCGAGCACTGGTGGGCGGCACCGAAATTCTGGGGGTGTAAGATTTTTCCATGGTCCATGGTCAAAAAATGGCCTTAAAAATGGTGGTATGGCAAAAAAACACTATTTTTAAAAGTTTCTCATCGAGCACTATCCATCGGCATCACCAAATTGCGAAAAAACAGAAATTTCTAAAAATTGAATTTTGGGGGATATTTTGGTTTCTGGGGTGCATACCCGCAAACCCCCACGCTCAGGTAT
>JAVLUZ010000265.1:0-390671 GCA_036768485.1 Mermis nigrescens | reverse complement strand
TTATACAAAGATCTCCTGGGGCACTGGTGCTTGGAAATTCCTGCCTTACAATCACACATGGGTTCGGGGGGTCTGCTGAACCCCCTCCCGACTCCCGAGAATCTAGAAGACCCCCATGAACTGAATTTTTGGTGTCCTTAAATGCTATTGTTGGCAATTTCACCCCAACAGACCCCCCAAATAAAAATGAAATAAAAGCGATATCAATAAATTAAAAACGATATTAGACTAATAACTGGAAACGATTAGAAACACATTTTGAAGTTTCAGATAAAAGTTTTAATTAAGAAGACAATAAAATTTATAAAAAACTTTAGAGTGAATTAAACAAGATAAGTTCGAAAAATAATTTTTTGGTGCGAAGCACCGAAAATGTTACACTGTAGAACAATCGTTCAACACGCTCAATACAGCACATTCTCTACGTTTTTTTTGGAAAATCGACAATTCAGAGGGCGGAAACGGGGCAATATCACTTATTGGGCTTGAAGATTCGCTATAGCCTGTTTTATAACTGTGCAATCATAAAATCATAGAAAAAGACATTTAACGTAGGAATAGGCTGTTTCATTTAACTTTGCGGTTTTCTTTTGAATTCTTAATCAAGAATTAGGCTACAAAAGTGCTTTAAAATTTTCACGCAGCAATGCGGCATAATAATAGCATACGAATCCACGTAACTCAATATACTGTAGAATATCATATTTACCGTATTAGTTTAAAGCACTTTTGTAGTCACTTTAAACATTTTCAAAAACCTCAAAGCTTAATGAAACGGACTATAGGTATCTACTGTGCTTACTGCTTATCTACGTTCGAAATCGCAAATCTTCGGCTTCAAATTCCAAGAGTCATCTGTCGGGGGCGAGGCGAGTTGTGGGGGGCGAGTTGTGTGAGGGGCGAGTTGTGGGGGGCGGGGGCGAGTTGTGGGGGGGCGAGTTGTGTGGGGGGGCGAGTTGTGGGGGGGGGCGAGTTGTGTGAGGGGCGAGTTGTGGGGGGCGAGTTGTGTGAGGGGCGAGTTGTGCGGGGGCGAGTTGTGTGGGGGCGAGTTGTGTGGGGGCGAGCTGTGGTCGGGGGCGAGTTGTGGGGGGCGAGTTGTGTGGGGCGAGTTGTGGGGGGCGAGTTGTGGGGGGCGAATTATCCGCAAACCGAAAACGCGTAAGTTGACTTGAAACAGACTAAATGTAGGTACACTAGCATGCCCGTAACGATTGTGTGCACTAGGAGCCCTGCTTTGCTTGCTATAATGCTCATAACAAAATAAAACAAGTTTAAATACAATACCCCTTAGTTTTCTATCAATCAGGATAGGAAGATAGTCAGTGTTGCTACTTGCCAGCAATTTAGAAAAAAGTAAACATTATAGATTTCGTTTATACACTCTTATCTGAAACTTTTAAAATTATTCAAGAAAGACACTTTTTTAGAGGCCGCAAAATATACTTCGATTTTTTTCGTTGCTTAGAGAAAGTGTGATTTTTAGCAGATTTTGTGACTTTAGGTAGCTTTTTCCTGTCCAAGTATATTCATCTTATATGTTCCATCGGAGCATTTTTCTTTGCTAGTACCCTACGTTTAATTAGCATGATTTGAGTACATCAGTCAGTGAACACATACAGTAACATGCCACAATAATGACAGCAGTCCAAGAAGGCGGAAAACAATATTGTTCTTAACATTAGCATTATCCTTTTTAAACAAGACAACCTTACATTATTTAAAAAGATTAAAGTTTTTCAGCATAAACTTTACGCAAATATCAAGTGTAAGGAACACTAACGCTCAGATTTGGAAGTAAAATAAATTTGTAGTATAGACTACATATTAACAACAAATGAATAGTGCAAACTTTACACAACTACTAGGTGTAGAGAAAACTAACAGTCAGATTCCCAATTCTGATTTTACGTAGAACAGTTTGAAAAAAGTTAAGCTTCCGCAAGGCTCTAGAACTAAAGTTAATATGCAGTGCAAACTTTACACAACAACAGAGTGTAAAAAAGATTTTAGTCGGATTCGTAATTCTAATATTACTCTGATATTACGATTAAGTTTTATGAAAAAATTGAGTCTCCACAATAATCTGAGAACAAAGAAACATCAGTTGTAGACTACTTTACACCACTGTTCAGTGTAAGCAAACGAGCTCATCTGGCGTCTCACATTTGATTCCTGGTACATTTTTAGACTTTAGAAAAAATTAAGCTTCTGCAAGGCTCTAAAACTAAAGTTAATAGGCAGTGCAAACTTTACACAACCACAGAGTGTAAAAACAAATTTCAGTCGGATTCGTAATTCTGATATTACTCTGATATTACGATCAACATTTATAAAAAAATTAAGTCTCCACAAAGGCCCGAGGACAAATAAATATCAGATGTAAACCACTTTACACAACTGTTGAGTGCAAACAAACTGGCGTATCACATTTGGGTTCTGCTTCATTTTTAGACTTGAGACTATTTCCAGACTCATAACCCAGAACTTGGCAAAAAAAACAAGACAGAAACACGTTTAACGCCCCCATTTTGTTGACTTTAAACCTCCCGAAAACGCTAAATATTGATGTAAACAAACGCAATTCGCTGTGACGCGTACCCCTCAGAAAGTAGCATGCCCGTAACGATTGTGTGCACTAATCAATCGCCCCTGCTTTGCTTGCTATAATGCTCATAACAAAATAAAACAACTTTAAGTACAATACCACTTAGTTTTCTATCAATAAGGATACGAAGCTAGTCAGCTATGCTACTTGCCAGCAATTTAAAAAGTAAACATTATAGATTTCGTTTATACACTCCTATCTGAAACTTTGAAAATTATTTAAAAAAGACACTTTTTAGAAGCCGCAGAATATACTTCGATTTTTTGCGTTGGTTAAAGAAAGTGTAATTTTTAGCAGATTTTACGACTTTAGGTAGATTTTTCCTAGTCCCCTCCTTTTACATCCTTAATAATCCACAATTCCAAGTATATTCATCTTTTTTGTTCCATCGGAGCATTTTTCTTTGCTAGTACCCTACTTTTAATTAGCATGATTTGAGTACATCAGTCAGTAAACACATACAGTAACATGCCACAATAATGACAGCAGTCCTAGAATGCGGAAAACAATATTGTTTTTAACATCAGCATTATCCTTTTTGAACAAGAGAACCTTACATTATTTAAACCGATCAAAGTTTTTCAGCATAAACTTTACGCAAATATTAAGTGTAAGGAACATTAACGCTCAGATTTGGAAGTAAAATAAATTTGTAGTATAAACTACATATTAACAACAAATGAATAGTGCAAACTTTACACAACTATTAGGTGTAGAGAAAAATAACAGTCAGATTCCCAATTCTGATTTTACGTAGAACATTTTGAAAAAAGATTAAGCTTCCGCAAGGCTCTAGAACTAAACTTAATATGCAGTGTAAACTTTACACAACCACAGAGTGTAGAGAAAATTTCAGTCGGATTCGTAATTCTGATATTACTCTGATATTATGATCAACATTTATGAAAAAATTAAGTCCCTACATTGGCCCGAGGACAAATAAATATCAGATGTAAACCACTTAACACCATTGTTGAGTGCAAACAAACTGGCGTATCACATTTGGTTTCTAGTTCATTTTTAGACTTGAGATTATGTTCAAACTCATAACCCAGAACTTGGCAGAAAAAAACAAGACAGAAACACGTTTAAGTCCCCCATTTGTTTGACTTTACACCTCCCGAAAAAGCTAAATATTAATGTAAACAAACGCACTTTGCTGTGACGCGTACATCTTAGAAAGTACTTCATTTTTATCCTATTCGACCTTGCCCGACTTCTGAACAGAGAAAGTGGCGAACAAAAAAAATGGACAAACACGTATTTTCCACAGTCCACCACATTGCAAACTTTAAAAATCTGAACCTAACGCCCTATTGAGTGTAAATAAATTCGGTTCGGGCCAGTTTGTAGCCCTTTGATTTTAGTACGTTTGTATGTGCCAAACTTATGTTCCGCAAAATATTTGATATGATTTACCAATCAAAATACGAAAAAAACCTTTTTTTCTCCCATTTTACACCTAAGATTTCGAACTTTACACCCCCATAAACAACTCAATATAACGTTTTTTGAACGCGGCTTGCTTCGACGTGTAGCCCTTAAAAGTTACTTTATTTCTATTTTATTCAATTCATCCCAACTCATTACCGAAAAAGTTAGCAGAGAAATCTTGGACAAAATCTGTTTGTTTACTCATCCACTAGCGTGTGAAGTTTAAACCCCTGGTACTAACTGCATACTGATTGTAGAAAAGTTTGCTGGTAAGCAGAAGATAGCCCTTGATCCGTAGTACATTTCTGTCCGAAAAAATTTCTTAAAAGTCATAACCGAAGTTGTTGGCAGACATAAACAAGTCAAAAACTCGACTAAAATGTGTCTTTTCACCCCCAGATTTTCGTACTCTTTACACTCCCATTCCAGAACTAAGGCGAAATTCAAAAAACAAAAAGTGTCATCTACAGAACCTAAATAGATGAATAAGTCAAATGAAGTGCATGGTTTTGCCAGGAGAATTGAAAAAATGAAAAAAGTAAGTATTCAGAAGATTTGAACCCATTGTTCTTTTTTGAATCCACATGCGAGAACGGATACGTCAGCCTCTGCACCAATTCGACACAGGCCCGTAGCCAGGATTTTGGTAGGGGGGTGCGGCCACACGTAGGCGTGAGGGTTTTGGGGGGAGTATGCACCTCCCCCAGAAGTTGCTATACCACCAGAATTCAATTTTTTGAAAATTGTTTTTGTTTTTTTAGCGATTTTTGATGCCATTGTATAGTACTCGATGAGAAACATAGAAAAATTGTGTTTTTTTTCATCATACGACCACTTTTAGAACCATTTTTTTACCTTTAAAAATCTTTTCACTCCCCCTCTCCCCAGAATTTCGGTGTTGCCCACCTAAATAAGAAATAATGAGGATGATGATAACCTACCAAAACCGAAATGTTACATTCGTTTTGACATTTCATGCTTATGCTAGTACACTAAAAACGATTCTTTTCTACAGGAAAATATCAAGATTCTCCTTAATACACAGACAGAATCTATAAAATATTAGAAACGCAAAACTGTAGTCTATTTCATTTAGCTTTTAGGTTTTTGAAAAAATTAAAAGTAACTACAAAAGTGTTTTAAACTAATACAATTGATATGATATTCTACAGTATGTCGAGTCACTTGGGGACGCATGCCAGTGTAAAGCTGCATTACTGCATCAAAAGTTGAAACCGCTTTTGTAGCCTAATTCTTGTAGGAAAATTTCAAAGAAAACCGCAAAGTTAAATGAAAAAGACTATAGATTAATTGTCTATTTCAAGATCACAGAAGCTTATTGAGCATGATACCTGACTGCTAAGCAAGTACTACTATAAAAAATAACCTTGCATTCATGCAAAAGAAAAAGTCTGGTTATGAGGATATAAAGCACACTAATAAGTTATTGCAACAATGTGTCTAAAATCTTTGCAGTGCCCTATTAATCAGTTTGACAAATACATGACCCTCCGGAAGGGGGGTGCGGCCGCACCACTCGCACCCCACCCCCTGGCTACGGGCCTGCGACATATCAGCGGATTTTAATACTTAGTCAATTATTGAAAAATATTCATCATTCTACCGAAGTTTAAGAATAGTGCATTTATGATAATAAAAATAATTATTTATTAAAGACGAGTCAAAAACCTCTGAAATAAGAAAATCTGATCAAACAATATGCAATACGGAGTTATCTATCGGCATTAGAAAATAGATGTATAATTCAAAGTTCACCTCTTCATACCTCAACAAACACTGGCTGTAGAAAAGTTTATAGGTCAGATTCGTTATTCTGACCTTATGGAGAATATTTTTTTAAAAAATTCATCATCCACGACGCTCTGGATGGAAAAATTTTTTCAGTGTAAAGTTTACACCTATACTAATAACGCAATATTGATTGTAAAGAAACAGAATAAATTTTGACGTGTAGCGCTTAGGACGAGGCACATTTTAAAGATAATTTAAAGATAATTACCACGTTCTGTCTACTAAGTGGAGAATATGGCAGGAAAAAAATTTTTTGTCCCAGACTCTTTACAATAAACTACCTCTAAATTGGAAAATATTACCTAAAAAATAAAAAAGACTCACCTAGATTTTTTAACTGTCTACCTTTTGAAACTAATCAGACTGCATAGAATGTAAAACTGAGTTAGATATGCTTGTGCACATAAAAACAGTAAAAAACCGTCTAATTTACACTCTTGCGCAACAACTAATCAGTGTAAAGAAATTTTAAGACCAGATTCGTAACCTACTAATCAAAGGAAACATTTTTTTAAATCGGCACTAAGCAAATCCTTTAAATTTCTGGTGTAAACTTTACACACTCACGACTAGCTCGGTATTGAGTGTAAACAAAAAAAGGGGTCCTAAGTTTTTTTATTATCTACCTTTTGAAAAAACCGCACTTCTAAGATGTGTGCCGTCATAGCTGTGAGGGGGGACATATGTTGGGGGTACCCAACATACGTGGGCAGCAAGAAAATTCTGGGGGGTGCAAGATTTTTTTGAAGGTCTAAAAATGGCCTTAAAAATGGTGGTATGGCGATAAAAACACCATTTTTCGACGTTTCTCATCAAGCACTATCCATTGGCATCAAAAAATTGCGAAAAAAACGAAAAAAATTTTCAAAAATTGAATTCTGGGGGGGTATTTTGATTTCTGGGGGGGTATTTTGATTTCTGGGGGTGCATACCCCCCAAACCCCCACGCCCAGGTGTGGTACCCAAGTATACTATAGGTACGCGCTAACGCGCTACCTATGATATATGCTACATATGTATGTAGGTATATTAATATCTCTACATAATATGAAAGGTGCTTTTTATTACCATCTGTATCATAATCAGCTGAATTATAATTTTGCTATCTTCACTACTAATTCATTATTTTAAACTAAAACTTAATTTTTCAAAGGACTGTAGTGTGTGATATTGCATAATGTTAGTATATTTTCTATGTATACCTATGTATTAAATGCACAGAAGAGGCATGTGTGCCTTTTACATAATTGAATGTTTTATGCTAATGTCAAACATAAGCCACAAAGATTACTAAATTACACCTACATATGCATATTGTAGCTTTGCGCGCAGTTTCCAAATTACAAAAGCATCTTTTACGACCACTAGATTTAATGTATGCATCTGAAATAGAAATGTTCGGCCGATGCTAAACAGCTTGATACATACATATATACACTCATCCATATGTATTCTACTAAATCTAATTATTGCTACAGTAAGCGTACAAAAAACCCTCAGTGAATTATGCTCGATTTTGTAGATCGTACAAACATCTCAGGATAAAACGACAAGAGAATAATAAAATGGAAAACAAATTTCATTAACGTTTTCATTTGATTCTTTAATTTTTATTCGGCCAGAATTAAAGTAGAGAAATTCCGTGGAATCAAGCGCATGAGCTCATGTGGATAACACGTATTTCCGTGTACGCTGTCAGTATAGATAATTACTTGTTTCACGATAATTACTGTAGCCAATAAACATTGGAATGAATTTAGCTTAAGTTGCACTTGGAATACGAAAGTTCTGACTTGTTCGTAGCCTGTTCATAATTTTTAAAATTCATGACAACACGTAAAGCGCAAATGCGATCTGTATGATGATATGGTCTCGAAACTTATCTTTGGATTATTAGCACATTCGTTTTAATACGAATTTGTGGTTCATATTATGTATGTATTATGTATACCTATATTGGAATTCATCTAAATGAATAAGTCTAGCTTAGTCGTGGAGCCAAATATTGTTTTATCTTGTTTTTATTATTTCTTACTCACTTCTGTATACCATACACATATTCGTAGTTAGTGCGTAAATGTTAAGAGCAATCATCAAAATCTAAACTTACGCGCAAATACATACGTACGTACACACATAAAAAGTCAAATCCATTAATAATTGTTCATGCAATAGAAGATGCAATTTTTCTCTATAAACAAGATAATTACATTTATTCGAAAATTTTCAAGCGATTCGCTAATATAGCGAACGTGAGCCTTTATTAAACCGAAGATTTTAATGAGGTCCCTTACGATGTACCTACCTGCTTATTCAGAACCAAGCACTAGTTAACGACAATTAATTTTATTCCTAATTAATAAAACCTTTTGTTGATCTGAATCTACGATTTATCGTAGGCATTCATACTATTTGTTAATAAAAACGGCCGGTACGCAAAACGAGGCGGGTGCACAACGTTTGAATAATGTTCTTTGCTAAGATTTAACAGTCGCTTGAACAGCAACAGAATCGACATTCTTAACATACAGTCGCATACAGTAATCACTTGCACGTCATACCGTAATCTTTATTTAGTTAGATAACTCCGACGAGGCTTCGTTAGCGCCGCTAATTAAAGAAAATTATCAAGAATGACCATTATATTCAAAATTTTGATCGTTCGCACGCTCACGATCTGATAGCGCACATGCAGTTATACATATAATTCTTTATTGAAATCAAGCTAGAAGATATTTCGTACTTGTACTGTAGCTTTGCGGAAAGAATGATCCTGAATGAATATGTAGTATTTTTGAAGTTAATATTACATGTGCTACTGTAGTTACGTTCGGACATGCACGTGGGGGTTTGGGGTTCAGATCCCCAAAATTGAACAATGGGAAATTTTATGGAAAAAATGAGGCAAATAGGATAAAAATTGAAATTTTTTTCACAAAAGTACTTTAAAATGATCAGAAACTGTAGAATAAAGAAGTTTTAGGGTGTATACAAATTTTTGAGGTTATTTTAAAACTAAAAATGCCCAATTTTCGCCCCCTCCCAGATAGGTGACCCTCACATCGGCCATGTTGTGCTTATCTTCTATAGTTACGTTTATTTAAACATTTCATTTAATGATTTTTCTATCTAGTATTATTTCACTCTGCAAACGAACAACATGGCTTGCACTGATGATAGCAGTAGCAAAACAAAATTGAATGTAGAAGAAGCGGAGACAACTCATGCCCGACAAAATGTTATTACGAAGGTTGATCTGCTGGTATTACTTTTAAGTGATTTTTGTAATGTCATATATTATTGACAAGTTTCTGAGTAATTAGGCGCGTCACACGATTCCCGTTTGCTCGGGCGGTTCAGACCCGGACATGCACGTGAGGGTTTGAGGATTTTGAACCCGAATTCGAAAATAGGAAACTTTTTGAGGAAATTAGACAAAATGACGGCAAAAACTGAGGAAAATCAAAAATTTTCAACAAGCGTGCTTGAAAATGAACTGAAAATGTTATTATCACAAGTAGTTTTAACGATATTTTAGCATCAATAACAGTTTTTGAGATTATTCTGGTATAAAACGCTTACTGATTGACCTCAGATCGTCTGACGGCCTCAAACGGGTCATGCTGTGCATCGGTGTACATATGTTTGTAACCTACTGACCACATGTGGGTGTGGGAGCTTGGATTCCAGAATCCAAAAGGTCCACGGAAGCGTAAGATCCCCAGTTTTGCCATTTCAGACCCCCAGAGTTTTAAAATTTATGCCCGAAGTTATGTGAAACAGATTTATAGTCGCTGCCCATGTATGCTGCTGACCTTCACAAAATGCTGCTGACCCCCTTAATTTTCGATTTTCTAAAAAGTAAGTAAAACACTGTTATGTTGTTTAAAGATCTTTTGCTTCAGTTTTCGGCGCTGCGCGCCGAATAATAATTTATTAGTGTAATTTTATTAAATGTACCTACTTGAATGCTTTCGAAAATAGTGTTTTTGATGCGTACCCATCGTTTTTTTTGCCTGGAAAGCGCTTTTGAAAAAATATTGGCACTGAACCACATAAGCTCAGTGCTCTACCACATGTTCTTCGCCCTCAACATTTCAGAAGCGAGAAAATTCAGCATCAAGACATTACAGTGTATGTCAGATTAGCTTGCATTTTTACTTACGAATTTTAAATATTCAGTTTGATCTGATAAGTAGATACTGTTGGCTGCCAGTTTACTGTCGGTAAAATTTCTTTAAAAAACTGCAGAGTGTTCGTCGGCAAATGGTAATTACGGCTCAATTCAACGCAATTGTAGAAACATATAGGGTTTTCATTGAAAATTGATAGTGGAAACTGTGAGCTTATGGGATGAAATAGACTTAGCGAAGCATTCTTGCATTATTGGTATATATGTATCTTCCAAATGTAATTTATTAAGTAAAATTCACTAATTTGGCGCATAAAAAGCGACTCTCCAAAATATCCCAAATTTCTAAAAAATAATAATGCTGAAGCATATTGCTAATACTTAAAGGAAAGTAGTAACATTAAAGTTCTTGAATAATGAGAGATTCTGCTGTTAAAAATGGTACCTGGCAACAATTTCTTTCACAAGACGTAAAAACGTAGCGAGCGTGCATGTCCGTCAAATTCAAAATTTATATACGCACTTTTGTCTTTTGACGAAAAACAAATCTTCGAAAATACCAAGTTATTTATAAATTTCAGCTTCGAATTTCGTAATCGCTTGTGAAAAGAAATTTTTCACTTCTGATGTAAAGACATCAATATGTTTTTTAAACGAAATTTTAAACGACCAAAGTTTTAGTGAACTATTGCAGATAGTCGATCGAACTTTTATGAGCTAAATGGTATTTAGCAGTTGTATACGATAAAATAGCGTAAAAACTACTTTCTTAATTGACAGTTTTCTGGTAAACTTCAAGCACTGTTGTAGAAAATTGTAAGTCCTGTCCTTTTGAATATTATCTTTTCTCTTTGAGGGTGTGAACACTCCAAACGTGCATGTCTGACCTGCTGACCCAATAAATACAGCAGAAAAGGCCTAAAGATATTATGCAACATTAAGAAATGTCTGTGTTTAGACGTGCACGTGGGGGTTTGGGGTGAGTACCCCCAGAATGGAAGAATAAGCAATTTTTTCGGAAAAATGAGGCGAGAAGGCCAAAAAATGGATGAAAATTGAAAATTTCCTTTAAAAATGCTTTAAATTTACAAGAAACTGTGTAATAAGGTAATTTAACGCCATTCTAGCGCTCTAGTCAGTTTTTGAATTTATTTCGGTCCAAAAAAGTTCAATTCTTGACCTTACACCACCGACTGACTGACCCCCAAGATCGGATATGCTGTGCTTCTAAGCCTGTATGAAATATAAAGAAAAATGTGCCTCCCTCAGGGCGTTCCTATCATCGCATTGCTAATAGATGGCCAGGAACGCCTTTGTTTGGCTCAAATTTCAAATACGCTACTCAAGCAGTACAGTTACAATGAAGTGCACAACCGGCGCGTGGCTCTGGGCATCAATTGTGTTCAGTGCACCCCCGTTCAACTTGAAATCCTTCGACGTGCCGGCGCCATGCCCGTTTCTTCCCGCCGTTGCGGCATGATCACGAAAAAAGAAGCTGAGCGCTTGTGCAAATCATTCTTGGCTCAGAATCCGCCTCCCAAATTACCGGATGATTTTATCTTCTCGGTCAAACATAAGTGCGCCTGGGGTTGTAAGGTAAAATTATTCTTGTCAGTGCTTAAAATGAGGAAGAAATAACCGTAAAAAGTTTAAGTCTCTTTTCGCCAAAACAACTTTCACTTTTTTTCGAAGCAACGCTGCATTAGCGGACGTATTTATTATAAGTGTTCTAAGTTATTGATTACTTTCCTACCTGCATTTTAAATGTAATCAAATTTTCGATTTTGGAGATTCACTACGTAGCGAGTCCGTTCTCATAGCGTAAAAACGTACTAAGGGATAGCTGGGATTTTTCTAAGGGGGGAGGGTGATCCTATAATTTTGACATAATAAATTGAGAGATAACTGTGGGCACTCAAAACTAGTTGCTTTAAAGTATTTATCAACTATCCATTTGCACAAAATTTCGAAATTCTTTTAAAAATTTTTTAATTGGTGCAACATTTAAAAGCCTTCACTACAAATGTCATAGACATAATGTTGTGTAGCTAAAGTAGTGGTTTCTGTACCAGGCCCCCTATGAAATTGTACAAAGACGGTAGTACTCATCAAGCAGTATCTTGTACGTAATACATTTTTGTATACTATCACAGTAATGCATTCTGTGCTAAAAATGCGGTTTTTGACTTCTGTCAAAGTGCTTCGACAACAAAAAATGCAAAAAATTCAATACGGCGACGAAGTACCTGAAAATTGTCTATGTTCACCGTTTTCGGGTAGAATATGCATTTTTTAATGACAGATAATTCAGAAAAAATTATCATTCCTACAGTCGAAAACACAACTTTTGAGCTTTGTTGAGATAAATAAAACGAAAAATTGCCAAATTAGTGCAAGACAATCTTCACATTTCTACGATGACAATTTAGGCATTAAATTACAAAATTAGGTTGAAATACTGGAATGTTTTGGCTGATTTAAGTTACTCAATGCATGCGCTAATAAAAAAATAGCAGTATCCGATGAGAGCTTCCGGAGAACACTAGAATTTTCGCCCTTCTAAACTTTATTTTTGGCATTATGAAAGCATGAGTCTGGCGCGAAGCGCCGGAAGTTTTTGAAAATTTTCGACATCCAGAATGGCTAAAAATAGTCATTAAAACCTGTTCACGTTTAAAGTGGCATTTCTCAATGGTTTCGATTGGTAGGACCATTTCTGCTGCGCAACGCTTTTCAGCAATTTTGAAATTCCCGAAAATTATACATAAAAAGTATTAAAAAACATTAATGTCATTATTAAATTATTCGTCGTTACGTAAATTTTAAAAAGTATTATAAAAGTAGTAAAAAGTATTATTCGTATGCTGTCCAAATTTCGGTAAAGAGGATAATTAACTGGAACCACTCAGTTCCCTTCCATATGTCTCATGCATGAGGAAGTCCTACTAAATTCACGTATAATCCTCTAAATGACAAAAGAGAAACTTATACGGCAAATATAAAGCAAAATTAATGTCATTGATGGACAGTAACTCGATTTTTTTGGGAAAATGCCTACGCACAACAAGAAATTATCTATCAATATTGTGATGCTGTTTTATCACTTATAGACCCTTTTTAGAGGCTACCATAATCTGAAAACTTGATACTTGATCACGCAGACCGACTAAGCTCTTAACATTCTAAAATAGAATAAGGAAGCTGAGAAATCATGAATATAATACTCAACAGTGAACGTTTTTAAAAAGAGCAAATCTAGGGCAAAAAATATTACAAAATTCATTGAGTTACCCCTGCTATTGCATTTTTAGTTTACGTTTTTGCAAACACCACTTTTTGATAATTTATAAGGGAAAAAGGTTGTTAGCTAGTAGTTTTAATCAATAAATCTGTTTGAAACATATCTAAAACGTTTTTGATAAAATAGTCATAAAAATGTAGTTATTGTACCCGTATTCTTTATTGATTTTAAAAATTAAAAAATGAAAAGTTTATTTAAGTTCATTTTCGCGAGTTTTCTTCGTGTAACACTTCAATTGCATTTGTATTCCACAAAAAAGTTGGGTTTTTGAAGATTCATTGCATTTACTTCATTCTGATAATCTAATGTACTAAATTAGAGGTCCGTTAGCCATAGCTTTTCTCTGCCCAATCATATAAACCGCATAACTATTAGTCTAGCAAAGCTAAACTCATGAGGATGAGTTCTTATACCCATTTTTATTCGGCCGCCATGCATATCAAGTTATCTTATATGTGTCAAATCCATTATCTAAAATTCATAAGTATTTCCTATCACCATTTCGAAGCAAAATGTTCTTTAGGATTCACGTATGTACTTACCTACAATTTCAAAGTAATAGTTACAACATTTTAAATACCATTTTTGACTTTGCAGTTTCAAACTCTTAAATTTGTTTATATATTAATTGGTTTGTATCAAGCTTCATTGTTTTAAATTTCCTTTTTTTGTTTTTCTTCTATCCGCGATCTACATTTTCTGTGTTTATCTTCTTTCTGTGCGGTTTATTGCTGCCTGATTCCCCCTTCAGGCAGTTCGGTTGTTTTGAAAAGTATGAATAATTTAGGGCTCGTTTATGCCATCGCGGTACAACAGTTCTCGTGCTAAGTGCATCCAGTGCGCCCACTGTCGACTGTTTTTTTCGCCAAACAAGTTTATTTTCCATAGTCACAGGTTTGCAGATGGCACCTACACGCAACCGGATGCAGCCAATTTCAATAACTGGCGCCGGCATCTGCTTCTTATAAAGCACGGAAACGGTGCAGACAATGACATTGGTAATCAAGAAAACTTTTCAATTATCCGTCAATATCATACATTGGGGTGCATACTTGTAATGGCTCAAAATTCGGGTGGGGATCCTCGGTCAATTTTTGGGGGAGGGGGGTAAATGACCTCTAATTTTTAACAAAAATGGCCAAAAAATGCCTAAAAACGGCCAAAAAATTTGATTTTTCCAAAAATTGTGGGGGTGGGTCAAAAATTTCATGGCTCCGAGGGGATTGGGGGACGACTGACATTGGGGATTCCCCCATCCTGCCTCTTACACGTATGTTAGTGTGGCCGGTGGCGTGGGGATCCAGACCGAAGAACCCATAGTCCCCCATGAGTACAACAGGACCAGAATTGAATTTTTGGTGCTTTTTCAAGAATTTCCTCCATGAAACCCCTAGAACTTGGTTGCTGCAATAGTTAGGCACCGGCCGATTTCTGGGAGGGTCCGACGGGTGCAAAATTACCGAAAATCGCTGAAATCAATTTGAGGCTATCGATTGAGGGGTCTACCGGATTCTTGAGGGATCCAGACAACTTGGTGATGTCTCAACACCCCCACCAGTCCTAACAGCCCCACCATCCCAACAGCCCCACCGTCCCAACACCAACAGCCTCACTAGTCCTAAAAACCCAACATCCCAACTGCCCCACCGATAATCCCAACAGCCCCACCAATCCCAACAGCCCCACCGCCCCAACAGTCCCACTGTCCCAACAATCGCACCAATCGCTGCAATGGCTATTATACAAGAGATGCGTTTAAAATCAGGCGGATGTACATTTAAACCTTAGAAATAATACGGGTCCCCGTTTAATTAAAAAATATAGTAATTAATAATGTGAAATAAACATACTAAAAACATTGCTTTGATATCTTTTTTTCGACGAGGAGCGTCGGGAAATGCGGTTTTTACTAGCTATCCAAGCGGAGTTTCCGAGATATAAAATTATTCTATGTTGGGTACGCCCCTTCCCACTTGGACGAATCCTGAATACGGGCCTGTCCGAAGGTATACGACGTATATAGTAATTATGGACTATGCGGCGGTTCTGTACTGTGCGGCGGAAGTGAACTACGCAGCGGTTGAGCATCCCAATCTTTAAAAACACTCCGTTGTCATAAAATAACAGCATGTAGGTACGTAAAACTCAGATAGAAATAGCCAGAAACTGTGGATTAGCGTAGTTTTTACGCTATTTTAACATTCATACCCGTTTTTGATGTCATTTTCGGTTCAAAATTCCTTGCAGACCGGCCATGATTGACACAGTGGAACAGTTGGGACCAGATATGCACGTGAAGGGTTTGGGGGGTTTAGACCCCGAGAATGGAAAAATGGAAAAGTCTGTTGGAAAAATGAGGCAAAATGAAGGCCAAAAATAAATGAAAATTTCAAATTTTCTCCAAAAAGTGCTTTAAATTGACCAGAAACTGTATAATACTGTAGATTAAAGCTGTTTAAGCGCTTTCCTCCCAGACCGGCTGAGCCCCTCCCCAGATTGGACATGCTGTGCATCTACGGTATGGGACCATACATTGGCGGAGACTAAATTCTGGGGTCTGGTGAGGTGAAGAATGTACTAAAAGTAAAATAGTGTTCAGAGGGTTACCATAATTTGGGGATTATCCAGATTCTCAAGGGAGTTTAAACCCCAAACATCCCCTTCCCCACGCCCATGTGTGGTTAGGTAGGACGGTGCGACTATTGGAACGTTTGAACTGTTGAAACGGTGGAACTGTTGGGATTTTTGGGTTCTTGGTACTGGTGGGGCTGTTGATTTTATTGGTGGAGCTATTGGGACAATGGGGCTGTCAGGATTGGTGGAGCTGTTGGGACTGGTGGGCTATTGGGATTATTGGTGGGGCCGCTGGGACGGTGGGGCTGTTGGGACTGGTGAGGCTGTTGGGATCATTGGTGGGACTGTTAAGACGGTGGGGCTGTTGGGACGGTGAGGCTGTTGAGATTATTGGTGGGACTGTTGGTACGGTGGGGCTGTTGAGACTGGTTGGGCATTTTATACACCACTTTCACACAAAAAGCCATTGTGAGCCCAGCTGCAACTAAAACAAAAAAATTTATATTAGCTAATGCAAGGATTATAGTAGATAGGTACTTTCAAAAAATTTTACTTGCACCAGACGAATGTTCCGTCTGATATACACTTTGAACCATGCAAACACTTGAGTTTTTGGCAAAGTGCCTTTGCATTGGCAGCTACGTCGCGATGGACCGCTGTACATAAAGCGACTTGTGAGGAAACGAAGAGAAAATTCCAAATTGTTACATTAATTGTCCTGAATTATTTAATAAACCGCGAAAAAGGCGGAATATAAGCTTTTATATTTATCGGATTACGTTGCTACAATTTTGTCTTCCTAAACTGTCGACCTGGATCGAAGTAATTATCTACACGAACAAGTACAGGTATTCTTCAGGTCAGCCCCGAAAATTACTACTAAAGCGCGCTTTTTGGGCTCCAAAACTATGGCTCACGTCAAAGATAACATTTGCTAGCGTTTCTGACAATGGTTTTTTGCTTTTTTTCCTAGAACATAAAACCTCGGAAAAATTTTAAAAACTTTGATGAAATTTAACAAAATGCATATGGTAAAAAACGGTCAGGAAAATTTATTATACTTTTCAGTCAAACAGTTGCAAAAACGCTTAAAACAGCATTTCTGGACAATTGGAATTTCTCGGATTTGCGGCATTGTGACAAGGGGATCCCTATGATCCGGTAGACCCCCAGAATTTGATTGCTGTCCATGTATGGCTAGCACCTATTTAGAGAGGAGGTCCAACTCCCCTAACCCCCTCCATGAATACGTATTCATAATCCACTACCTCTTGCGCTTTAGCCCAATTTGTTAACTACTTTGACAATACTTTTCTTAAAATCGAGGCAAATAGGAACCATTAAAAATAAAAACTGTAGAAGTAGACTGAATATCATTCTGGAATATTAGTGTTTTGTATATTTAATTTGTTACATAAATATTATGAATATTATTCCATCTACCAATTTTATTCTTTTATTTCATTTTATTGTATTATTTTATACCCTTATTCTTTTATTCAGTTCACTTGACTGCTTATTACATTTCGAGCCGCACATTTTTTGATAAATTATATTTTTCACTAAACTTGTCAACACTCCGAAGAAATGTCTCCTGAGTAGGTTTCTGAATATTTTTAAACACAAGCAAAAAACACGAACACAATTAAGTGTTGGCACTGCAGCCATTAAACGTCACGTTTCAAGAGCAGATAATGCTTAAAACCTGTGATAGAGCGTCTATTATGTAGTGAATTCGCCTGTCTCGAAAAATAAAAAATTTTTCTTATACATGTACGTCATCCTATTTACGTTATAATTTTGAAGACTTTAAAAAAAGTTGTACGCAACCTATGCAAAATCAGCATAGGAGAATCTAAGAGGGGGCGGGGGACAGCGGCCGCCCTCCTATTGGCCAAATTGATTGGCGTGATAAAGAATGGGTTTATAATTTGAAATGATTTTTGAGAATCATTGATAATAATTTCTCAGATTTTTACGGCGCTTAGCGCCGGATAATACGAGTACCTACTGACCTATTAATGACATTTATTTACTTTATTGGCGGCTCGGAAGTCCTTTGCTCAAGGAATAGGTTTTAAAACGATTTTAAGAGCAGAAACAGCTTTTTCAACAATTTTATTCTATTTTCAAGCATGACTTTAAAAAATTTTCGACGTTCCACGTCAAATGCCGCAAGTGATAGATCTATAATTCAAGCTTCTAAAGGTTCTTCCGCTTTAATTTAGCAAATTTTCAGGCGCTTCAATAAAATTTTTCAAAAATTCTTCAGAAATTTAATGATGATTATTGAGTTTCTGTAATTTAGTAATTTTTGTTGCGCAATATAGTCAACGAAGAGATCGGAAACTTGTGGGAAGAGGTGAAAGCAATGTTCAACGGTGGCACAAGGAAACGTTTTCCGGTAACATTGCGGCCAATCGGCTCGGCAAAGAAACTTGGGTGGAGCGCTTTAGATTTTGTCACATCGAGTGAAACACAAAATGCAGGCGCAGCAAAAAGCAGCACAGAACGCAATCAAACTTCATTTGTCGCATCCCAGAATGGTAAGACTTCAAGAAATTATTATATTTAAAAATTTTTGATATTCACATTTGATTCGGCAGAAGCAAGGAGTAGCAGGGAACGTATAAATGTATCAAATGGATAAAGTCGGCCAATAAATATGGTATTTTACAAGGGGAATTTTTTCTTTCTGTTTTCTACCCTCAAAAAACGTAATTTCACCAAAAAATGCAAAGAAAAAATTTGTTTCTTACTGCAACTTTAAAAGGTCGATGTGTTTATGATTCTTAGCTCCGTGCCTTTGGAATTCGTATTACATTTTAAATAACTTTGTACCTTTCTTATGCTCTTTCTAAGAAATCTTGATTTGTATGGATTCATATTTTACAAGATAATTTTAATAAAACTAAAAATGGTAATAAACGAATCAGCAAGATGTTGAAAATGTGAATAAATTATCATTCGACAGGTAAAATCAACAGTTATAAATTGGTTTAGAGCTCTTTCTCCGCAAACAATTGCAAGCACTCTTTTGCCACAAATTAATCGTAGGTAGCGTGATAGCGCTACCTATAATATACTTAGCTACCCTTTTTTCTTGTATGTTTATCACAGCGAGTGAGAATTTTATGTTCCCACCCCTCACAGCAACAACGGCACACACCTGGGAGGTGCGGTTTTTTGAAGATAGATAATAAAAAATTATATTTCAGTCTTTTTTATTTCTTTACACTCAATGCCCAGTTCGTAAAGAGCGTTTTACACTTCAAACAAAAAATCAAATTGCTTGCGGAGAGCCAATTTTTTTAAAATAATTCAAAATAATTATATTAATAATAATAATAATAATAATAATATAATAATAATAATAATAATAATAATAATAATAATAATAATAATAATAATAGTAGTAATAATAATAATAATATAATGATAATATTCATAATAATAATAACTATAATAATAATAATAATAATAATAATAATAATAATAATAATAATAATAACAACAACAATAATAACAAAAATAACAATAATAATAATATTAATATTAATATAACAATAATAATAACAATAATAATAATAATATTAATAATAATAATAATAACCATAATAATAATAATAATAATAATAATAATAATAATAATAATAATAATAATAATAATAATAATAATAAGTCATTAAACGTTAATCACAAATTTGCATGTGTTACACGGCGTCAGTAGACGCGCACATTAAGTAAAATAAACGATATATAGTACACTCATGCAAATATTAATAAGGAACAGGAACGTGAATAATACAGCACACACGTTATACGAGGCTGAGTGTATTAAAAGAAACAATTCCCATTACATACATACTTAAATGAGTATAATGATTCTAAGAAGCTATCTTCTATGTAATCAAAATTACTGGCTCCAACTCTCGCTCCTTAGAAGCTTTTGCTCAGTTTCAGAAGGTAACAATAATTTGGCACCCCGTTACGACTCCACTCATCCCTTGGCGCCCTCTTGGCTGTTCAATCATTGTGCTTCGTCCGTGAACTTTATCGGCAGCCCTTCTGGTTCGATCTCCAGATTTGCCCCGTTTCCGTTTTGGTCACAGTCGTTTTACAATCCATCAATTGTGGCACCAAATTTTGGCTATTTACCGACGCCCCCATTCCTTGGTTTCGGACCACGACCGAATTCGGCATGCTTTTCAATTGATAACTTGACGCAGCCCTTTATTATGCGTAGGCATAAACACATTTTTTATCTATTATACATTTAGCGCTTTTAATATCATTTTATTGATTTTTTATTATTTTAGAGTCCATTACGGTCATAGTCACTCATGGGCGTGGGGATCTTGGGGGGGGTGGTCTGGACAACCCGCTGGCGTGGGAGTTCACAATCTCTCAAGAAGTTGAAAAACCCCTTACAGATTACTGTACATAGATCCCTATAATTCTATATTTGGTAACTTTTTTGCGATTTCGCCCAACTAGACTTCCGCAGAGTTTTCTTGCTGTCCATGTATAGTCTGGACCATACGTGGGCAGCAAGAAAATTCTGGGGGTGCAAGATTTTTCAAAGGTCAAAAATGGCCTTAAAAATGGTGGTATGGCGTAAAAAACACCATTTTTCGACGTTTCTCATCAAGTACTATCCATTCTTCTGGGGGATGCATGCATACCCTCAAACCCCCACGCCTAGGTGTGGTGTCTGGACCCTCCAGAATCTGAAAGACCCCCCAAAAATTGATTGACCCCAGAACTGTATTTTTGCTGCTATTTTGGCAATTTGGTACCATCAGACTACCCAGGATTTTGTTGCTTCCCATGTGTGATTTTAGTCACCTACCTAGTGTCAGTAGAAAATCGAACTTATGTAAAACAGACTGACTAAACATAATTCAGCTTTGAAATTTTCTTAGCTCTCAACAACCGCCACGAGATTGTTGAGGAAGATACAGTGAATAATTTGGCAAGTTCCGACGCCAATTTTCCACTATCAGCAGAAGCATCTAAAATCAGAGAACAATATGAATATCACAGCGGTGTAGCGAAGCGATCGAATCAAAAAACAGACGTGCTTTAAAGAATGATGAAGAAGTGTTTCCGGAACAAGTTTTGCTGGAGACGAATGTATCAACGATAAAGATGTTTGACTCTAAAGGATCTGCCGAAGCCCATTCCGTACTCCAACTTGAACTCGACCGAATTTGATAACATGCATACATACTTACCTACTGCAACTTAGATCGAAACAACTCAATTTGCTTTGGTTATTGATTTTTTTTGATCGAATGACAAAACGAGATAAAAGGTATTTTAGCCACTCCGTGTTATATGAACAACTTCGCCAACCATGAGTATTTTCCAATTTTTTGAATATAGTTAAGTTTATAGGAAAATAACTGACAAGGTTTGATCGGTTTTGCTTATTCGTTGTGTAAACTACAGAACTTGAGATGTAGCAGCATAGATTTTTGATAGTAATTCCTTTTGAATTAATGTATTTTGCGATCGATGCATAGTCCACGATTAAGGCACTCAAGCAATAAAAGATTACGCATTTTGAATATCTGAATGCTTGTGAATCAATAAAAAAATTGTTGAATGGTTCTACACAAGTCCATGAGAAATAGCTGTCAAAAGTCATTACGACAATTTTGCATAGCCGCGAAAGTGACTTCAGTAAAAATGTTACATTTTAAACAGTAGGTATATTATCAATTCATGCCAAACTTTGTCAGTCGATGGCCTCTTAGACATTACATAATCCCTGGGAGAAAGTTTCTAAAAGTAATAAGATTCAAAAGAACTAATGCGAGATAAAAGTTCGGATACTCAGTTGGGGCCGCCTGTAAAAACTATGGTTTACACAAATTCCTGTAGCTTATACCATGAACAAGCAAACGAAACCAAATCATTTTATCCAGCCGCGAGTTGTGGTTTGAGAGGTAGCTATGTACACACACGTGGGCGTGGGGGGTTGGGGGTATGCGCTCCCCACAGAAGTTGGAATACCCCCCCCAGAATTCAATTTTTGAAATATTTTTTGCTTTTTCAGCGATTTTTTGAGGCTATTGGATAGTGCTCGATGAGAAACGTCGAAAAATGGTGTTTTTTCGCCATACGACCACTTTAACGACCATTTTTTTGACCTTTGAAAATTTTTCACCCCTCCCCCAGAAATTTCTGTCGCCTCCCCTACTATGTTTGTACATACCCTACTCATACGATAGACGACGACTGTTACAGTTTTGCTTCTATTTTTCCAAATTATTATAGAAGAAAGATCAAAGTATGATAAAAGTATGGGAATCACTTTTCAAAGTATACCTACTATATTTCGTTTCACACAAGTTTTGGCATGAATATTAAAAATCAACTCCGACGAAAAGCTGGCAGATTGCGATCAATGCATTGATCTGATGTATAATTATCGTAATTCGCCGGCTTACTGTCGAAGAAAATTCTCTAAATTTATACCCAAACTTATGTGAAACAGACTATAGGAGTAATCTACTCCTAGAAAAAAGGTTTTCTACTCCTAGCTGGGCACAGTGATTATAGCCTACAATTGAGGGCCGAATCACAGAACGTTGGGTAAGGTAAATGTAAAGGTAAAGGTTGGGTAATGTCTAGGTAGCTATCTAAGGTTTACCAGCCTTGGTAAGATACCTATGGTTTGCCAAGCTCTGGTATCACAGACGGTTGGGTGATGGCAAGGTAAGTACCTAAGGGTAAACGTTAGGTAGACAATGTATCATTTTTGTGCAAATCCGTTCAGTTTAGCGTCTGACATTCTCTGAATTATTGTAAAATACAAATTAAATTGATTTGTATTCATTCAAAAAAGGCAAATTCATATGTCAATATTTTCGAACTCCGGTGATTAAGATGGCCACATTGCCTCGACCAGCCAATATTATCAATTGTAAAATTATGTTGCTTCTTTTCTAGCGATTTTATGTAACGTGCATACGCTTATGAACTTCTGGTGATAAGAATAATGACGACGTGTGCTTCTTTGTTTCAAATAGGGTGAAATCAGAGCACTGTTTTTGTACGAGCCTCTTTGTACATGTACAAGATCTCCGAAAAAGTCTTTATACGAAAAATTTTTGTACAGATAAGGTATAGATATGCTATTGAATGTACACATTTTTACATACTACTAGATTGTTATCTGTGACCGCACGCTTCAAAAGGTGTAACTTTGTCCTAAATTCAGCTGGCTATATTAGTTCGGCCCGAAACGCCAAAACACCAAGTCTTCCAGAAACATACTTCACGCGGCGCGGCGAACGGCGCAAATTCGCTACAGCGGTCGCCGCGCCGAATTCGCGCTGACCCATGGCATACTTCCTGGCGCCGCGCGGCGAGGCGCGAAGTTTGCTGCGCCGCATTTCAAGGCATACTTCAAGCGGCCCAAGGCATACTTCAAGCGGCCGCCGCGCCGCAACCAAATTCGACAAAGTCCAATTTTTTTGCCGCTTTTCATGGCATACTTCATCGCGCGGCGAGAAGCAAATAATGTCTATTTTTAGCATTTTTTCGAATTTTTCGCCGCGCCGCAGAAGTCCAAACGTTTGGACTTTCCTCGCGAATGCTAATGAGGTGCGCCGGTATCGATCTGCTCTGAATCTATAATGAAGTACGTATCTGCGTGAGCGTAAACGATCTTCGTCGATTTTGAAATGTCATGGAAGTACGTATGTGGCAGTACTGGATTTGTACGTTTTTGATCGGACTTTCTCCAATTTGTTGTGTAGCTTTTAATTATTGCGTACATACCTGTCTTTTGAATAAATAGTGTTAAAAAATTCATGCAGGATGCAAGACGTTCAGTCATTGATTCTGGAAGTTTTGTCATTTCTTGTAAAATAAAGGTGCATGAATCCTGAATGCTTCTGACCACTCGGTTGTGTGATTTTATTTTTGCTGCATTTTTAGCTTAGGATCGTAGATTTCGATACAACACTGATAAATGAGGTGCATAATTTTCCTGCACTGTGAAGATGACAAGCAAGTGTAAAACAAACTTCCTCCTCCATCTCTTTCAGAATGATATCGTGTGATTCTGCTAACCAGCCGACATCAGTGGTACATACATTCATACAGGCCCGTATCCAGGATTTTATTTCGGGGGGGGCCGAAAATTTTTGAGATCTCGAAAACCATTAGGAGATAGGCGAAAATAAAGGCAGTTTTGAGCGTATCTCGGCGAGCTCTATACGATGGTGAATAAATGTTCAAAAAAAATTCAAAAATTTTTCACTCTATTATATATTGATATACAGCAAATTTATCATTTAACTTGATTTCTCATCACTTAATCGACGAATTATTTCTTATCTCTTGCCTTTGCACTTAATCATTCTGCTTAACAGAAAAAAACAATGCAGATAATGAATAATTCGGCGCCAAGGGACGGAATAATTGACATATTCTGCATGCCAAGTTCGAATTTGAGCGGTTTTGAGCGAATTAGAAGACAAAAAACGTATATAAACAATAAATTACGGCGCGAAGCGCCGGAAAAATTTCATGTTTCCCATGTCAAACCTCAAATTTGAGCTGTTTTGAGTGAGCTAGAAGGCAAAAACTATAGCTGAACAATGAATCCGGCGCACAGCGCTGGAAACAAATTGACATGCTCTCTATGTCTAAGTCAAATTTGAACGATTTTTAGCGGTTTAGAAGACAAAACTATATATGAACAATAGTTTACTTGCTCAAAAGTACGCTAAAAACCTGTTTTGGCGGTGTTTTAGACGCACTTCGCCAATTTTTAATTTTTCCCCTTTGGGTGACCCTTGGGAAAAACAAAAATTTTTCCCATTCCGGGGGGGGGCTCCTGGATACGGGCCTACATACATATGTACATGGTGTCCTAACATGGTAACCTACATTGTAAATGCATAAATGAATTTAAATGAGCTTTCGCCGATTTAAAAAAAATCGATTATTAAAGAAATCAACGGGCTATTATTGCGGCAATTCGCGCGGAGTATGCCAACATCGAGCGAAGCGGCAGCGAAGCGGCGAAGGGTCGCCCAGTTGGCGCCATTTTTTCTTGCCGCGCGGCGACTGCGCCGCGTGAAGTATGCCTAGGTGACGCGAAGCGGCAGATGAATTTCGCCGCGCCAGTTTCGCGCCATGACGTTACATTTTTGGGTATACTGTAGCCGCAAACCCCCTCTGCGGCGCGAATCACGTGAAGTATGTTTCGGGCTTTAGGTTGAAGTTACACATAAAATTCGACTCGGTAAATTAAAATAACTAGTGTTACGTAATTATAAATAATAAAGCGATTGCACTGTGCAATACGAGTGAATCTCATAATAGACACCTTAAATTTGCTTATGAATTTAATGCAACACAAAAGATAAAAGAGTTAATTTTTATCTTCAAACGGTAGAAAACAGTGCAAAGTTGTTTAATAGTTCTTTTTTCTGCATAAAATCTTTATAAAACAGTAGAAATAGATGTAAAAGAGTGCTTAAATCTGTACAAAGATGCTTGAAAGATAGATTTTGGAGTGTTTAATGACAGCGCCTGGAGCTAAATACAATATAATTATGATATTCGGCGCGAAGCGCCTAAAATTTTGAAATTTTGCTAAAAAATACTCAAAAAAGTGTTAAAATTTTTATTACTTTGCCCCAAAAAGTCTTTGTACGTTGTACAAAGATGGCCCTGAAAATCTTCATACGAGCCTCCAAAATCTTTTTCTCGTACAGAAAAAAACAGCGAATCAGAGTAATTAATCGATGGGCATTGACCTTGCTAAATCTGTATAGCATATAAAATTGTTGGTCATTGTAAATTTCAAACGGTTCAGTCCGTTTAATGAGCCGGTGTGCATGAAAGAATAAATCTTTCTCGTTTTCACTTGCGTCATCCAAAAATTCGATCAAATCCATTGAAAACGTAGACTAATTGAATGTTAACAGACCTTTACCTCTGCTCTTAGCAAGGGTAAGATCATTAGGTAAATTTGTCTTTATTTACCAAAGCTTTACCTTACTCAACCTTCTGTGATATGGCAATCTCTAACCTAACCTAGAAGTTTACCTAAGGGTAGCTAATTAAACAAAAGGCAAGTCTTACCTAACCTTCTGTGATACGGCTCTGAATTACTAGACATCTGTAACCCAGTTTACTCCTTCTGTAGCTCCTAATTTCAAGAACTCCTATGCAAGCGGGCCGGCCCTACATGAAGAAAGCTTATTTCACGGAGATTTGTATATGGAAAGTACATAATGCAGCGTAAGCTACGAAATGCTTTCAGACAGGCAGACTTGTAGAATTTTGAACAATGAAACTTCAAAAAAATAATTATTACTTATTGGTTTTTGGGAACAGTCTGCGATCGATTGTCTTTGAACGCTTCATGTAGCTTTAGTAGCAATTATCTTGCGAAAAACCTATGTACGTATAATTTTCGATTAATCAAAGCTTTATTCCCATTTCAGCTGAAAATTAACTGAACTGCTAAGACGAGATCAAACTGTATGTAGTACATATGAATGGAAGAAAAGACCATTCTCTGACATCCGTTGCTATGTGATCTTTAATTCGTTTGCTTTTACTTAAAAACGGAAGTCGACGAATAAAATTCAGGAACAATACTGATTCGTCAAGTGGTTCCTTTATTTTCAAATGCACCTGAATTCGAAGACAACCTGATCTTTTATGCAAATTTCATTTTATACATTTCAGTTATGTGTACCTACATCTTCAGTCGAACTAAAATTTACAGCGTCTAATCTAGCGCAACAAATACCGATCACAAAGTTATAAAATCAAACACGTTGTATTCTTACCCGAGGACTTTGAATATTCTATTTTTCTGAAAAATTTAAGACGCCAAGTAAACGAATGAAAATTGACAATACAAAAGACAAAGTATTCTTCCTTTCACTTTATAGCACCCCACAAAATCTTTTCTTCCCCTTTTTTGGAAACAAAATTTTTATTTTTCGGCTTTTCAAAGTCCTTCTATTTTGAACTGAACACCGAAAAATCGGTGATGTCTCAATACCCCCACCAGTCCCAACAGC
This sequence comes from Mermis nigrescens, assembly GCA_036768485.1. Classification (NCBI taxonomy): domain Eukaryota; kingdom Metazoa; phylum Nematoda; class Enoplea; order Mermithida; family Mermithidae; genus Mermis; species Mermis nigrescens. Next base: position 363,747 of record JAVLUZ010000265.1, on the reverse strand, counting down.
CCCACCGTCCTGACAGCTCTACCGTCTTGAAAGCCCCATCGATAATATCAACAGCCCACCATTCGCAACAGCCCCACCATCCCAATAGCCCCTCCAATTATCCCAATAGCCCCACCAGTCCCAACAGCTCACCGTCCCAACAGTCCCACCAGTCAATGTAATACCGGAAATGCGTTTTAAAGCGGGTGGATATACATTCAAAGCAGAACTTATACGAGTCCCCGTTTAGTAATAATTATTAATAAGAAATAAAAAATACTAAATTGCATAAAAACTGCACCATTTTGGGACTAAATCACTCGACTGTATCTTATATCTGGACCCTTCAGCGGGGTTAATAAACCCACCTACCCTAATTGCATGTGCGGGTGAATACTGTTTTTTATTGTTTCCAATCTTTTTTAAAGATCCTGCTGCGTCTGCATTTTTTCAAGGCTAATTAAAATGATTTCTAAGACCCGAATGACAGAACGTGGGTTAGTTTAACCTAAGGTTAAGGGGAATACTAGGGTTAGCTAACCCACGGTTAAATTTAACCTAAGGTTAAATTTAACCAGTATGACAGAAGGCGGGTTAAACTCGGGTAAGCTAAGCCAGGGTTAAAGCAAGGTAACCCGACTTTTTTATTACTTTAACCCGAGATTAACGCGTATTTTCCAATGCCGAACATGTATCAAAGGAAATAAATGTTCATTTGAACTGCTGAAATGATACATTTAGTGCTAAGCGAACCGTTCAATGGCCATGTTATGTAATATGCAGTAATGCTGTAACTGATTCGTCGACCATTGCGTATGCGATGAAAATAAGAAAATAAAAATCGGTCAAAGTAATAAAAATAATTAGTAAAGACGTAAAATGAATAAAATGATTAAAAATAAAATAAGAAGTCCCTCAATCTGAATCAGCATTGTCATACCAAAAGGGGCTCAACCCGAGATTTTAGCTGGATTTTAGATACTCCACATTCTGTCATTTAGGCATAATTGATTTGCTTTCTTTTGCTTGGCGGTCCGCCAGTGTTATTCCACATTTTCACATAGCGTTTAAGTATTATCCTAACTAAATTATTTTTTATAATTATATTAAGCATATAAAATTTTTTATGAAAGATTTATTTTCGACTATTTTTCAACTTCGACTATTTCATTAAGATCATACATGGGCGTGAAGGTTTACATTGTCAGTATGACTCCACCTGAGAAACCGGTAAAACCGCCTGAATTGAAGTTTCAGCATTTTTGTGCAATCTTGGATTTTGCCTCATTCGAATCATCTCGCAAGAATAGATTCCTGCTCATGATGGTCTAGATTGCCAGAAAAAAATTTAAAATGTTATAGTAAAAAAAGACTAGATAAGTATTAAAAGTAAATGAAAATTAAACTTTCATGCAAATCTGCTCCAAAATAGCCAGAAACTGTAGATTAGCGTCGTTTTTATGCTATTTGAACATTCATATCCGTTTTTAAGGTCATTTTTGGCTCAAAACTCCTTCTTCAGACCGGTCGTGCTGTGCATCTATGATTTGCACAGTGGGACAGTTGGATGGAACCATGCATTGGCAGCGAACAAATTCTGGAGGTCTGGTGAGGTAAAGTGACCAAAAAAATGCTAAAAATAGAATTCTGGGGGTCTACCATAAATGAGGGAATTTTTCCAGATTTTCGAGGAGGAGTTTTAAACCCCAAACATCCCCTTCACCCCACGTCCACGTATGGTTTGGACGGTGCGACCCTTGGAACGGTTGGATTGTTGGAACGATGAAACTGTTGGGATTGGTGGTGCTATTGGGATTATTGGTGGGCTGTTAGGACGGTGGGGGCTGTAAGGATAACACGCCGGCTGGGCTGTTGGGCCGGTGGGGCTTTTGGAATGGTGGGGCTGTTAAGACACAATCGAAAGATCGATCCCGCCCTTCTAAAGCTGTAAATCATAAAAGTGTCAAACAAGTGGCTTTGTTGCGGATTTAGCCGTTTTATTTTCACATGCGCGGTCAGAATTCAGCAGTCACGTAGCTGGTATTATAAAACTGGGGTAAAATTATTATTTCGAAGTCAGATAACTCAACAATTACTAGTAAACAGGCAAAAATCATGGAGTTTTTTAGCGTTTTTTGCTAGCTCTACATTAAAGAATAAAAAATTTTCAAAAAAATTTAGAAAATATATCTTGATTTCAATCATATTCAAAAAATGTGTCGTATAGAATGGTCGCGCAAATGATTTTTGAACATTTGGCCCCGGTGAAAAATTGTTTAAGTTGCTTTGTATTCAATACTGTTATATTGTAAAGAACAGCGATAGATTCGTGGGATTATTGGATTATAAGCGAGGTTGAAATTAAAAGTTCAATATTCCGAGAGGAAGCATGCATGACAGAATGTTGAAAAAACGTTACAAGTTCGTCACCTAAGCAGACGATCGAAAAGTGAAGTCTTTGTTTGATGCTTATATGGTGAGTATCACACATGAGGTGGAGGGTTGGGGGTTGTAGACTGAAGACCCTTCACAATTTTTGGTCTTTTCTTGGCGATTTTGCCATATCCAGACCCTCAGAATTCGGTTGCTGCACAAGTATGGTGAGCATTATTAGCGTCTTAGAAAGCAAAGCGTTTTCTTACAAAGTCTGTCGCTATCTTCGGGATGCGCAGCAACTTTTTGCCTTTGGAACGTTTCGTAATAGCCATTTTGTCCTTTTAATATTTGATCAGTGTTTGCTAGATGTCCATTTAATTTATTGCCTGGAGCATCTAGTTTAAGGCGAGGTCTGGGTAGAGTACTGGATGTCCTTATATTAAGACTGGATCCATAATAATTCGCTGGATCAGCGTAAATAGCTGTTGAATCAGTTTTGTTGAACGCCTCGACATACCTCAATTTTCGATCCAACGGATCCGCTTTCTGCTCTTTTCTTAAAGATTTCTTAGTCATTCAGAAAAAATCAACGAAAATAATAATTTTAAATACTTTTTGATGGCCAGCTTTGAGCATAATAGTATGTTAAGACAAAGGAAACATATGAGCAAAATCCCTGCGCCGATTAATCCAAGTACGAGATATAGCGGTAATGCTAAACAACAAAAATTATATATCAGACTTAATATGTGTTGAACCAAAATTGATTCCTAGCATATATCATATGTTATTATTATTAATAATAATATTATAATTATACATAGTTAGCATACATCATATGTTAGTATTATTAATAATAATATTATAATTATATATAATATAATAATGATAATAATAATAATAATAATTATTATTATTATGATTATGATTTATTATTAATAATATTATTATTATTATTATTAATATTATTATTTGTATAATAATAATAATAATAATAATAATAATAATAATAACAATAATAATAATAATAATATAATTAATAATAATAATAATAATAGTAATTATTATTATTATTATTATGATTGTTTATTATAATGTTTTAAATCGAAGAAAATCTAGTACACATCCTAGTACACATCTCAAGCAATTGCATATGGAATATCGATTCGAATTTATGCGAAAACATAATCTGTTCAACAGCGAAAAATCAATGCATTCGCACATTAATGCTTAACTAAATGCATTGTGAGACTTCAAAAAAGCTCTGAAAAAGCAGTTTACTACGTTTGGAAGTACGTACAATGTACAGGACACCATATTTTTTTTGTTGTGCAAAAACTCACCACTATCACACAAAAAGCCATTGTGAGCCCAGCTGCAACTAAAACAAAAAAATTTATATTAGCTAATGCAAGGATTATAGTAGATAGGTACTTTCAAAAAATTTTACTTGCACCAGACGAATGTTCCGTCTGATACACACTTTGAACCATGCAAACACTTGAGTTTTTGGCAAAGTGCGGTTGCATTGGCAGCTACGTCGCGATGGACCGCTGTACATAAAGCGACTTGTGAGGAAACGAAGAGAAAATTCCAATTTGTTACATTAATTGTCCTGAATTATTTAATAAACCGCGAAAAAGGCGGAATATAAGCTTTTATATTTATCGGATTACGTTGCTACAATTTTGTCTTCCTAAACTGTCGACCTGGATCGAAGTAATTATCTACACGAACAAGTACAGGATTGAAATTCTTCAGGTCAGCCCCGAAAATTACTACTAAAGCGCGCTTTTTGGGCTCCAAAACTATGGCTCACGTCAAAGATAACATTTGCTAGCGTTTCTGACAATGGTTTTTTGCTTTTTTCCTAGAACATAAAAACCTCGGAAAAATTTCAAAAACTTTGATGAAATTTAACAAAATGCATATAGTAAAAAACGGTCAGGAAAATTTATACTTTTCAGTCAAACAGTTGCAAAAACGCTTAAAACAGCATTTCTGGACAATTGAAATTTCTCGGATTTGCGGCATCGTGACAAGGGGATCCCTATGATCCGGTAGACCCCCAGAATTTGATTGCTGTCTATGTATGGCTAGCACCCATTTAGAGCGGAGGTCCAACTCCCCAAACCCCCTCCATGAATACGTATTCATAATCCACTCTTGCGCTTCAGCCCAATTTATTAACTACTTTGACAATACTTTTCTTAAAATCGAGGCAAATAGGAACCATTAAAAATAAAAACTGTAGAAGTAAACTGAATATCATTCTGGAATATCAGTGTTTTGTATATTATATGTTTTTTATTATTAATTTGTTACATAAATATTATAAATATTATTCTATCTACCAATTTTATTTTTTTATTTTATTTTATTGTATTATTTTATATATTTCTTGTATTTTGTTTTTACGTGTTTATTTATATTTTATGTTATTGTTACTGTCGTCACCACACGTGGACGTGGGGGGTTTAAGGGTTACGCACTCTCCCAGAAGGCCGAATACCCCCCCCCCGAAACCAAAATACCCCCAGAATTTTTTTTTCGCAATTTTTTGATGCCAATGGATAGTGTTCGATGAGGAATGTTGAAAAATGGTGTTTTTTCGCCATACCACCACTTTTAAGACATTTTTGGACCTTGGAAAGATCTTGCGACCCCCCTGCACAAAAATTTGCTCTTGTCAGAAGTATGCAAATTTATTCAAACTTCATAATTTTTTTATAAAAGATTAATTCTCATCCTTAGCACTTACAATCAATAAAAAGGGGGCACAAGCATACATGGGCAGCACCAAAATTCTGGTGTGTGTGTGTGTGTGTGTGTGTGTGTGTGTGTGTGTGTGTGTTGTGTGTGTGTGTGTGTGTGTGTGTGTGTGTGTGTGTAATGTTTTAAAGGTCAATAATGGTCTTAAAATGGTGGTATGGTGAAAAAACACCATTTTCAACGTTTCTCATCGCGCACTATCCATTGGCATCAAAAAATTGCGAAAAATCAAAAACAAATTCAAAAATTAAATTCCGACGCCCAAATCCCCCTCCCACGCCCACATGTTGTCTGAACCATAGATGTACAGCATGGCCGATCTGAAGGATCAGCCGAACTGGGGGGGTCAAGAATTGAGCTTCTTTGGTCAAAATGACCTCAAAAACTTGTATAAGTGCTAAAATAGTGTTAAAACTATGTTATTACACAGTTTCTGGTCAATTTAAAACACTTTCAAGGAAAATTTTAAACTTTCATCCGTTTTTACCGTCATTTTGTCTCATTTTTCCGAAAAATTTCCATTTTTCATTCTTGGGTCAAGAACACTCATGGGCGTGGGGAGGTGTACAGTCACCCCCGCAGAAGTTGAACACCCCTGCAGATTGCTGTAGACCCCACATAATTCTATTTTCAGTAAAAGTTTTGGCGATTTCACTCCCCCAGAATTTTCTTGCTGCCCATTTATAGTTTTGACCCCCAAACCCCCCACGTGCATGCCTGGTTTGGACCCCCCACCAAGAATCGGGCAGATCTCCCTAATCTCGATAGACCCCCAAAATTGAATTATTGGTGCTATTCTTGGCAATTTAGCCCCATCGGACCCCACAGAATTTGATTGCTGCCAAAATATGATCATACTGTTTTTTCCAAATAAATTGCTATTTTGACCGATTATTGTACTGCACCAGACATTGGCAGAACCCAAATTGTGGGGGTCAAAGCAAGGTCCGAAAGTTTCCGAAGGCTGAAAAAGAATTGAATAATTGATGGAGGGCAAATAGCACCATTTCTCGACATCAAGCTAAGTCTAATGGCATCAAAAACATCGCGCATGAAACAAAAACATGTAAAAAATGCAATTCTGCGGACCTTTCGAATTCTGTTTGGGCCGTTTGGATTCTATGGGTTAACCTCCACGTCTATGTATGTTACTTTGCTGTTTTTCTGACAAAACCTTCCAACAATGAACTTTCCTAACTTCATCTATTTTTCAATACCCCGCATAAATTATAACCTCGATAACTCAAGAAACATACATATGGGGTGAAAGCAGTTCGTTTGCATTGTCAATTGTTTTTGAGCGCATTCACAACGACAAACATCAAAAAACTCGTTTTTTCCAAATTCTTTTTTATCTGTCTCTAAATTTTTTTCGCAATCATTTAATTTATACTTACCATCGGAACCCCTTAGGATATTTAAAGCTTCTTTTTCAACCTCTTCCTGCGATGTTGCTGAATGTTTCTCAGGCAAGAATAACGACGAAGACATAGTCGTTCCAATCAAATCTTCTATCAGGTACATTTGCTTACTAGAAGCGCTAAAGTAACTCCCTTCGGCGGTTGTAGCAATAATATTTTCGTCGTCATCACCCGAAAAGTTTCCGGACAAATTCGGAAAATGACTAACGCCATCAGAGTAGACAGAACCGGTTTCCTTTTGGGTCCAACGATCGCTATTTTCTTTAGAAATCTCAAAGTTTTTGTCCACTTCGGCGTCAGTTTTTAGCGTAATCTTTCGCCGCGTATCGAAGTAATTATACCGCGCTTCGTCAACATTACTCGTCGCATTAATCGTCGTTGAATTTTTATCCAAATTACTACTCAGCGTTTCGGACAATACTTTACTAGCTGAATTTTCAACATCTCCCGGGCTGGTAAATGATGCCCGTAAGGATATGTCGGCGCCGTCTACTTTTCCACCGTCTTGTAGGACAATAACAAGCGCAACCACGATGTACAAAACTAAATTCATTATTCGAAATGCGCGTCAACAGAAGTGAAAGCAAGCGCAAAATGTGCGCAGACCAAAGTAAATATTTACAAGCAACGCAAAATCCATAGACTTTATGCCGTGTTTCTGCAATAAAAAGAGATGCTCGACGAAAGTAGGTACATGGTCATTGCTTTTCAAAGGTAAACGGCGAAGTTTTGAGCTCAACCGTTTGCAACGAATTTAAAAAACAGCACTTGAACAAGAACACGAATACATACATAGGTAGCCTACTACCTGTTATCTGCTTAGAAAAGTGCGAATAGGGAAGCAAACGGGGGGGAGCGGTTGTAAGTGAAACCAGCTCAATTAATACAGGGACAAAGTTACACTTTCCAACGATGTTTTCGGCTCACTTTTTAGCTATGCAAAATGTTACTGTATAGCCTAACCGATGACGTTGCTTTGAACCAGACATAACAGTTTTCAGTGTGTGTACTTCGAAGAATGCCATTAAAATGACACTGAATAGGGGCATTCAAGATTCCCTAAAGATTGACAAAATGAATGCTTGCGTTATCCTTTCCAGAGAAACTATTTTAACATATGTAGATTTCGGCATGTATTCTTCCATCTGAATTAATTTACCTGATATTAGACTTAATTCTTAAAAGCATAAAAACGAAAATCAGAACATTGTTTCCCTCTTGAACAGACATTTCACAGTCAGCAAGTCAGAAACATTGGTAGTTATAAATCAAGCTCGTCTCGCTAGCCAAAATTGTCCCTATCCGTCGAAGACGGCGCGCTCTCAAAACAAACTTAAGCATATTAGTTCAAAACTTTTTTGTATATAAAATTTGTTCAAAAATCGCTAAGATAAATAAAATGGACTACATAGTTGTATATAGATCACCCAGCCTTGGTGGTCTACGCGGATGGTCGGACCATGAAACTGTAGTAGGGTTTACGGTCATCCATTAGAAGGGAATATTTGATAAACTGATAAGAAATATGATAATTCGCTGCTGAATGATGCGCCGAAAATATGTAAGTAATCGAAGCAGGAGGCACATATAACATACATTATGTTTAGCTTAGTGTAAGGTTGTGCATAGGGCTTCAGTGGTACTCAAAAGTTCTTATTTTTGTACATAGTAAGCAATTTTTATAGACAAAGTTATTACAAACTTTTTAGCGTGATCAAAAGTGCCACTTCTATTTGTAAAGAATGATGGGTGGCTAAAAATAATCTGAAGCATCCCCGTATTATTTGAAATCGTGCACTCAATGCTATTTTAGAATCTAATTTTATGATTCAGCACTAAATAACAGATATTTCCAGAATTTTTCGCACAAAAACCTGATAAAAATGTTATAATACGTTTTCGCGCTACTGAAGGATCAATGTTTTGTACCACCACATATCATTCTTAAATCGGAAAATTGGAACGGTTGAATAGAAAAAGTTTTTTACTAAATGAAAGACCTATTGTTTCTCGAGAATGTGTTGTCACGAAAATCACACTTAGACCTTAATAATTAAATTCTCGAATTTTTATCTTTCTCTCCCGTTTCTTTGACGCCCAAGAATAGAGCTCGATGTGAAAAATCAGAAAAAATTATTTCTCTGAATTTCGGCGCATTTTTGACCACAACTTTTTAAACCCTCCCAGAATTTTGGCGCTTACCAGTCATCGCTGCGCAAAAACTCGCCGACAAGCACCTAAAGAGTGGTATGTAACAGATAATTTCCAAAACAAACAAACGTTTAAGATTTTCTTTTTATAAGAAAGGATCAAATTTTACCTATACCAAACCAATGAATATTCGTGAACGTGTAACGAACGCATGTCAAAAACCGACCAGTTTTATTCAATTATCGTATCCTACAAGTTTTAATATGATTGAAGATGAATAAGGCGACTAATCCGTTCTTCTATACTTAGAGAAAAAGAAATAGCATAGCACAATGAACCTACCTTCTGACTATCTGTGCGACTTAAAAATGAAGGTAGATATTATTCCCTGTCTTTTGTATGTGGTATGAGATTTGTATATATATCTCGCTGCAGATTCAGGTTGTTCGTGATCATTTCACGCTCGATATAATCATGATAACCTCCAAATTTCAGTGTGCGCATCTATTATTATCTTAGGTAGGCAACCTATATGCATGCACTTACATACCTATCGATATTTTTCAAAAATAAGCACGATATAGCCATCAATTTTCGGACACTAAAATCACACTTAGAAATAACTTGAGAAAAATCTAGAAACTGGCACGTATTTGAGTTGTGTACATCAGCGTAAACGTATCAGGAGTGTCATGTATAATGGATATACATGTGAGTAGTACTTGCTGGGAACCTGGATATCATTTTATAGATCTTACGTCAAAAATGCTACGCTCAAGCATAGGCGAAGGGGAGGGCGGAACCCCTGGCTTTTTGCAGGGTGCATATAAAATTGGTATACGAAAATTTGGACGCGGTCAGCTCTAATTGCCGCATTGACTCGTCAAGTCACAGACATCAAAATTTGATGATTTTCAAGTTACTCGACGTTTCATTGAACGTCTCTTGCTGAAAACGTGTTCATTATATTTTTCATTCTTTCCTCATGATGTTAGATGATGAGATTCAATAAGTTAATTGTAGTATTTAACAACCATTTTTTATTAGAGGATTTTATTAAGAAAACATCCTGACCTTCTAAGTCAAAATAATCTAATTTTGATCATTACTCAGCACTTCATGTTCTCTTTTAATATATGTAACTCAAAAATAAATCCTCCTATGTTTTTGATTTTTTATAAAAGTCCCTAATAGTTTTTGACAACATGTTACAATGTGAACTGCGGCCCACATTCTTAGAAGTAAGAAAAAAGTATCTTGACTTTGCCTGTCAAATTCTCATAAATTTCATAGTTTTTCAGCACACCACGTTCCCGTTCTGCTAGGTAAAAATTGGTCATTTTTACATGTAAATTTTTCATTTAATGCATAAGCCACTGATGATAACAATCAACGTCACGATGCAGTATAAAAGATCGCCCGAATTTATTAATGGTAAAAGTTTTGACATTCTGAGGCCAATGCGTCAAATTTCAACAATTTCTTGGTATTCTTTTTATTTTTTGAAATTTTTTTATTATAGAAGGCTCTAGTGATAAGCTAAAAAATATTATGATATGAAGGAGGGGCCACGTATAGAGTATGCGCATTGAAATTGTCGAAAAAATTGAAGATAAAATTTTTGATGTTTTATGTTTCTAAATATATTAAAAAATATTGAAGGGATACTGTTAGTTTGAATTAATTTTACAGAATGTAAAAATTATTCATCTCTCATATAAAAAAGAATTATTGAATTTGATCGCGTTGATCCTTAGTTCTGATGAAAAACGTTAGACCCTGTAAAATTTGACAAAAGCGATGATTTTTTGATAGTATACACTCACGTTACAAATCAAATATTTGTTTTCAGGAAAAATGCTTTGCATCATTAAAATCAGCGTCAAAAACTACATAATGTATGTTAAAATCAGGGGAGGTTAATTTTTGACTTGTTTAACCTCGAGTCGAGTCTTACAGAAAGTGACTCTTAAAAGGCCCAAGGGTCTCTGAAAACGATAAGAACAAAATGTTCATTGATAAATCTTTCTATTTCTAATTGGCAACGACCACACGTAGGCGTGAGGAGGTTTGGGGATATGCACCCCCAGAAGTTGAAATACCCCTCCGGAAATCACCCCAGAATTCAAATTTTTAAAATTTTTTATGCTTTTTTAGCGATTTTTTAATGCCATTGAATAGTGCTCAATGAGAAACTTCGAAAAATGGTGTTTTTTCGCCATACGACAACTTTTAAGACCATTTTTTGACCTTTGAAAATTTTTTTACCCCCCCAGAAATCTTTTCACCCCCCCCAGAATTTTGTTGCTGTCCACCTATGGCAACGAACCGTTGCTGCATTTTATAGTCTGTTTCACATAAGTTTTTGGGCACAAATTTTAAGAATTTTTTCGAAAGTAAGCCGACGGAGTAGGTACGATAATTGTACATATATCAAAGGAATGCTATAATCGCAATCTGTCGGCTTATTGTTGGGCATGGTTTTTTAAATTTATGCCCAAATTAGTGTGAAACGGACTATAGGAGAGGTCGACAAACGTATTTCAGCTCAGAACACCTTTGACAATTTAGCAAGCAGTTGAGAAGTTGTGTGCATATGTAGGAGTTGATCGCTGTTAACTATTTTAGGTTTAATTCAGAACCAAGATTTTCCCAAGTTTGCGAAAATTTTATTGTACTATTGAAGATTGAAGTGCTTTTTACAAAGTTTTCCAGGGCTCTACCCTGGACGCCGCTGGTGGGCGCTTGAGCGCGCCACCCCAGACCCCTCAGCTGTAAGATTTCGCTGTTGTACATATATATACAAAGATTTTTGGGAGGACAAAAAAGGTAAAAGGGCTAGGAATTTCTGAAAATTTCCGGCGCTTTGCGTCGGAATTAGTTAGTCTGTTCTGTGTGATTTCAAAACGATATAAATTGACTTCAAAGAGTTAAAACATCGACATTTTCTGGCGCTTAGCGCCGGTTACTGTTTTCTTGTAAAGTTCCAGCATTGCGAGCTTGAATCAGTCAAAATATTCTGAGGATTCATACTGAGTTATAGGCTGTTTCGCATGAGTTTGAGTATAAATTTTGAGAATTTTTCGAAATTAAACTGACGGATTACGATAATTATATATAAAAATCAATGTTCTAACCGCAATCTGTCAGCTTATTATCGGAAATAGTTTTTGAAATTTATGCCCAAACTTGTGTGAAACAGACTAACTATAGTAATTCACAATGTTTTCCTTAAACTTATGCCATTATGTCAAAATTGGCGCTTTGCAGGACTTATGATTTCTGGACTATTTGTCGATAAAAGGCTGTAAATTTGTAAGTATAACACTTTACACTTGTAAGTATCTCAGTTGGTAAGAGCAGCGGTCCGGTCGACCATGGTCCCGGGTTCGAGTCCCGGTCGCAGCTACTATTTTTACACTGGAAGTCTCGAGTAGAAACGGCTCGGTTGCTATTGATTCAAAGTCCAATTCATCCAAAAGGGGGAGGAGTGTAAGTAGAACACTAACATTTGTAAGTAGCTCAGTTAGTAAGAGCAGCGGCTCGGTCAACCATGGTCCGGGTTCGAACCCCGGTCGCAGCTACTATTTTTACAAATTCTACCTAAAAAACAGTAGAATTATCAAAATTTTTATCGCTTCGTGCCGCTTTACATTTGTTGTATTTTTGATCGGCAGAAACCCATAAATTAGCTATGCTACACTTACTAAAGGTCGAAAAACCCAGTTTATTTAACGCGTTACAGTACCCAGGAGGGGTGGATTTAGGGGGGGCGGGGGGCGGCCGTGTAACTGCGAGAGTTACACGGTAGGCGAACCTGCCTTAGCAGTTCGCGATAGCCATCACATAGCCAATACTAGTAGCTATCTATGATAGTGCACTGTGGGCTATGCCTTCGGTCTTCCCATTATTTCCCCAAATTTTCAATAATAAAAAACATCTAGATACTTGTCCGGTAACGGTAATGGTAATGGTAATGTAATGGTAATAATAATATAATGTAATGGTCCTTGAGGCCAATGTACTTAACGTTGTAGTGGAGTCTGGCGTTTTTGGCTTTTCGTCTGCCAGTCGTACGTTTGTATAGTCCATACGTTTTCGTTTTGCTTGTTGTCCGGCATCCAGGCCGTGAATTCTTCGTTCGGAATAAAATATAGAAAACCTACCCAGTGGTTTTTGGTTATACCGAGGGTTAGGTCGGGCATCTACACGTCGAGGACTACCACCCATCTTAGTGGACTGATAGGTAAATTTCGTATGATCACTTATTTTATTTGGCAATCATAATTTATTTCTCAAGCCAAAAATTGATCAAAAATATTATTTAATCTTTAAGGATGATTGATCAGCATAGAGCTCGTTGTTGTTGTTTTCATAGTTCTGCATGCTACACATATTAGGAACCAAAAAACATTTCGGATCAGGCACTGATTGAAAATAAGTTAAATAAACAACTTGAGCTTGAGATAGGTCAACTGACCTCCGCGGCAATTACCGAGACTAGGTAGGTAGCCTTAGGTCCTAGGGCGTAGCTGATGAGATCACCCGACATAAAAGCGGCCAGCAATATTAGGGCTGAGGGGATCGAAGCCGTAAGGTCTATAAGGGTCCAAAGATCGAAAGCCATCCAGAGCCGCGCGATCGGGGCCAGCACTAAGCGTAGACTTAAGTACCTACGTACCTAGGTAAATCTCGAAGGTAATGTACCAGTCCCTACGTCGAGTCTCTAGACGTTAGGGGCTCTACATTTACAGCCGCCCTCCCCACTGGTCCAAAATAGTACGCAAAATTAAGAATTTTTGAGCGATTTTTAAAGATTTTTGGGTTAAATCGGCTAATTTTTCGCCCAAGTCAGGGTTCCGCCCACCCCCTTAGGGGTACCGCCCCCCCTTAGGAAAATCCTGGATCCGCCACTGACAGTACCATATCAAAGCATTATATGCAAAAGCAGTCTTGAAAAATTTTGTGTGTGTTCCTTGAATCTAAATTCTGGCTACACCTCTGATTTCACGAAATCTTGTTCACGAAAAGCAATTATGTTTGCGCTTGTGACCACAAAAGGGATTTATAGACAGTTTGTTTTATTATAATTTTTTACTTTAAAGCCTATGTATAGCTGTTTATTATTATTTATAAGGTGATAGTCGTTGCTTCAATAACGTATCGATTTATTTATGTATTTATCTCTTTATTTATTTATTTATTTATTTATTTATTTATTTATTTATCTATACTTTTAGGCAAGTAATTCATTCGTTGTATTTATGATATCGTGTGTATTACTGTATGTGATAGGACGGACGATCGTTTAAGAACAAGTTAACAACGATCCCGCGCCCCATTTGGACTTAAAGTGTATAAGTGTCGGATATTTACCTAAGCGGGAGCGGCACTTGTTCAGGGCATCATTTATTCGCACCCAGGTGTGAATACTTTTTTTAGGCTAAAGTAGAGGAAATTGGAAAGTTCCAGAAAGTTATGACAAGGACATCAGGGTTGGCAAGGCTGGGTTTTTTGAGCTTGGGTTTTTTGGGTGCAAGAAATCGTTGGGTTTTGGTTTTTTTGGGTTGTTTATCCACAGGTTTAGAATTTTTTTTAATGGAATTAAATACTGTGTATTGTCAATGTTCTTTGTATCATGGTTGTTCCTTTTACAATTGCTTGCGATGAGATGCACGAGGTTAAGTGTCCATCCATTCTCATCCTCTCCTCCTTCCTGTTGCTGTTTTTCTCCTATGCATATACTTTTCAAATGAGAGAAGCCGCCCAATAAAGGCTATGTGGCAATTAGTGATCGACCGGGGCGACTTTTTGGCCGGGGCCGGGGCGGTACCGGGGCTGGCAAAAAATCCCCGGCACCGGCCGGGGGCCGGGGCTGGCCGGGGTCAGACAAGGAAAATATTATTGCATGACACATACTTCGGGTGGGCATAGGAAAAGAAATAATGAGCGACTGCTCCATTCAGTAGTAAATGGCAAGCGCAAAGTTAGGTGCGCCTTTTCATATCAAGTTTTATTACTATTTATGTCACAAGAAACAAATTTAGTTCAGTGTTTCATTGTCTGAATCATCAATAAAGTCTATGTCGCTGCTATTAGCACACTCTATATCATTTGAATCTTCGCTACTGCTACTGCTGCTGTAGCGATTGGATGCAATAGGTATTGGATGTAATAAATCAGACATCACACATTCCCATAAGGGAGGGGTGTTACCCCCCCCTCAGGGTCCAAGACACAAGTCACTGTCAGACGATTTTTCGTGAAAACCTTTTGAAATTTTTGAACTCAATTTTTTAGTATGGCAAAAGTGTACCCAACTATTAGAATTTCACGAATTGATACATTATTTTAGAATGTGAGCTAGAGTAAATAGATAAACTATCACTATAAAACATGCGTGTGATCGCTTAAAAGTTTATGAGGGTCCCTCAGTATACATGTAACGGTTGGAAATCTAGGGTAGGGAGGGGTCCCTCGCCATTTTTAGAAGGAGGGGGTTAGCGATTAGATCAATATGGTAAAAAACATAACAATAGCCAAAAAAGCGCAGGTTTCCGCCAAAAAATGGGGGAGGGTGGTCAAATATTTTCTGACTTTCAAGGAAGTTCGGGGCTTCAAAGCGTGGATGGGGGATGGCCCAAACCCCCTGTCACATGTATATTTCTCGGCCATTTTCAGGGGAAGGGGTAAGCGGCTCCATTTTTGCAGCCGCTTACCCCTGAAAATCTTCAAAATGGTAGAATTCGCAATAAGTAATTCTACACCTTTATACAGTTTTTGTTCTTCAAAAATCTTTGTACATGTACAAAGACGGTCCTGAAACGTCTTTGTACATCAGCAAAAATCTTCGCCGAATACAAAAAGACCGTGCTTCTAAATGTGATAATTCGGCCTGAATTTAGTTCATAATCTTAGCTCGGCGCGAAGTGCCGAAATTTTTATGAGCTTTTGATGGAATTCATACATAAAACTCGACTGAGAAAGCTAAAGCAACTTGTACTACAAAATCAGAAATATTACTAAAATTGTAATATGCGAATTAAATCTTGTAATAGGCAACACTGCGCTTAGAATGGAAAAATGGAAAAATTTCAAATATTCAGAAAACCCAAAAATTAGCCAAATATATACACAAAGGTCGAAAAACTATGTTCAACCACACTGAAATCGTTACTGTACCATATTAAAGTATACAAAAATTTGCATGTACAGAACAGTGTTTTTTGTATTCGCCGCCAAAGATTTTTCCCGATGTACAAAGACTTTTCAGGACTATCTTTGTACATGTACAAAGATTTTTGGGAAGATAAAAACTGTAAAAGGGTGTAAAATTCCAAAAAAATTTAGGCGCTTTGCTCCGATATGAAAAATTATCTGTCCTTATATATCTTTAAAATGGCAAAATTTGTATTTAGAATGGAAAAATGTCAAATTTCTAGGCGCTTCGCTCCGTTTTGAGACAATTTTAGTAATTTTTGGCGTTAGAAACCCAGAAATTAGCTAAAATATACAATCAAAAGACAAAAGACCCTGTTTTACCACACTAAAATTGCTACTGTACCATATTATAGTAACCAAAAATTTGTGTGTTCAAAATGTACAAACATTTTTGGGGATCATCTTTGTACATGCACAAACGAATCGTGTACAAAAAAACACTGGTACAAAATGTACAAAGACTTTTGGGTACCATCTTTGTTCATGTATATACAAAGGTACATTGTACAAAAAAACTGTCACATACTGATAGTATGCGAAAATGTGTATGTTTAAAAATATATTTATATAATATAGCTACAAAAATTTGTTAGCTCATACAAAAGACCTTTTCGGAGATTTTTGTACAAGCACAAGAAGCTCGTACAACAAAATAGAGTCGGCTAATAATAGTCCACCACTTAATTTTCTGGTCCTCCAATGTGGGATTCCATCCCTCCCTCAATTGTGGACCTTAGGAAACTATTTGAGACATATTTAGTTTATTGGATCGGACGCAATTCTGCAGCGTAGTTTACATTCGCCTATAATTAACCTCCATCCTAATAACTATTACACAAGAAACGCGTTTTAAAGCACGCGGTTCCAGTGATTGTACGAGGGTCAGATTTTCACCCCGATCAGGGTCGGGGATGAAAAACCCCAGTTTTCGGGTCGGGGTCGGGGTCGGGTCGGGGTTGAAGATTAACAATTAACATTGCATGATTACATACCAATTTGGAAAGGATAAAAACGATACCTTCACTTGTTTGTAGAGCATACTAATAAAGCTGGTTATGTTCAACATTTTATTTTCATTCCAACTTCAAACATGGTTTTAGCAATGCAGCATTACTTTCAATTTTAATCACTAATCGCTCTCGCTTTTTCGTATTCTTCCACAGTTTTTCATAACGGTTTTCTATGGCGCACTGATTGTAGAGGAGCCAATGGCGCGAAGCGCCGAAAATTTTCGAAATTTTTACTATTTTCATGTAGAATTTACGCCTTTTTATTGACAAACAGTTCGGAAATCATAAGTGGCGCAAAGCATCAAGAAATTCAGTCATATTTTACCGCCCTAAGACAATAATCGGCGGTGCTAAGCGCAGGGAATTTTGACGTTTTCACTCTATAAACTCAATTTATACAGCTTAAATCATACAGAACAGATAAACTAATTACGGCGCGAAGCGTCGAAAATTTTTAAAAATTCCTAATCCTTTTACCTTTTCTGTCCTCCTAAAAATCTCTTTCAACACGTAGAACGAGATTGTACGGCTGGGGGTCTGGGGTGGCGTGCTCAAGCGCCCCCAGCGAGGTCCAGAGCAGAACCCCCGAAAATTTTGTAAAAAAGCACTCTAATTTTTAATTAGTAAAGTTAAAATTTTCGCAAATTGGCAAAATCTCGGTTCTGAATAAAGTCAAAAAAAAAACTTAAAATTGATGAAGACCTACACTGCACAAAACCTCTGAGCTGAAATGCGTTTTTCGACGTCTGCTAAGTATGTAGCGCAACAACGGGTCGCAACCAATAAGTCATTGAAAGATGTATCAATGAAAATTTTGTTCTTACCATTTTCAGGCCCATTTGTGGCCTTCTTATTAACTAGTTCAGAAAACAGAAAATGCGCAAAAACACAAGAAAATTTGGCCTTTTTTTCATTTAAAATAGAATTATGTGTCCTTGTAAAGAAAGATAAACAAAGCAGAGAATAGACAAATTAATACGCAATTATTTTCGCACTTTTACTATTATGTTCAACAAGCATGTGCAGTTTCATTCAATGAACTAATAGTGCATTAAATCACTAAAGTTCTGCGAAGTGCTGGATTATTTTAACAGATTCAAGCTTTTAAATTCATTGGATCTGTATAACAATAAATAATACATAATGACTCGGCGCGAAGCGCCGGAAAATTTTGACGTTTGTGCCTTTTTAAACTCAATGTTCTGGACACATTGCGCCAGAAAAATCAACATAATTTCTGGAAAATTCCAGGGGGCATGTGCCTCCATTCCCCCGGCTACGCCTGTGATTCCGCAGTAATTTCGGCGCACTTCATAATGGAAAATATGCGAACATGTATGTACGTCTTAACAACTTGGCGACCAGGCGTACTTTTTATGAAATATCGCGAGTGTCGAGTTTAACATATTAATTTTGCTGGTGAATGAATCGTCCTTGTTCCGAATTTATTTGATATTTATACAATTCTTCTATCTACCAACAAATAAAATACTATACTTCACCCCGAAAAAAGGTTCAACCCCGACTCGAAAAATCATGCCCCCGGTCGGGGGTTGGGGTCGGGGTTTAGGCCGGGTTTTTCAGGGTCGGGGTTGGGGTCAGGGTCCCCGTACGATCACTGCGCGGTTCCCATTCAATGTAAAAGTGTTTTTTGTAAAAATAGTTTGTTGAGAACGTACAATTTCCAACTAGAAATAGAACGTATTTGTCAACTCTAAATCTTTTAGCCATAGCTATGAATGAAAAAGTAGCATTTAGTTTAAATAAGTTAAGTGAAGGAATCGAAAACATGCAGATTTTCCTAAAAATTTATTCAGTAAAAGCTCATTTATACACAGTAGCAAAGTTATAACAAGGACAAAGTAAGTATACATATTGTCTAATCAGTACAGTTCTCAAAATTAACACTTGCTCATTGATAAATAAATGCCAGTATCACAGCCTGTACAAAATACGAATTACATTAAATTTTTTCCTGGCCCCGGCCATTTTTTGACCTTGCCCCGGCCGGGGCCGGGGATGCTTAAAAATGGCCGGGGATTGCCGGGGCCGGGGCTGGGGCCCCGGTCGATCACTAGTGGCAATGTGGCATGGATTTTTCTACTAATATGGCAAATTTTTTTGTTTTTTTCTTGAAGCAGAGCAGAATTTATGAAGAAATTTCAATATTATGCATTTAAAAATGGCTCCGCCCAATTTTTCAACCTGTTCACACAGCAGACAAGCAAAACTCGTGAAAATTTGCGAAATGTGAACGTCCAAAAATACTGAATGACCAATTTTGTTGTTGAATTTTGTGTATTAGCTGAATAAAGTTGTTGTTTACTTGTTTTGTTTTGTGTCTTGAAGCTGTTGAAGTATTCTCAGCTACTATCTATAGCTCGAGCTAGGGCGGAGTAGAGAATACTGGAAAGTCTCAAATTTTCAAAAAAATGTTTTTATGCCTTTTCAAGCAACAATCCTTTACATAGAAGTCGAAAACATTAGCGGAAAACCATGTGAGTGAAAAAAATATTCAAAAAATTTTTTTTCACATCACATTTTACCGCTGTTTTTGACTTCCACATTGCCGATTACTGCTCGAATCAGCTATCGAATTTTTTCTATGTTTTTTAATATTAGGGTATAAACAGGGTGAATTTTTTTCCGTCTTTTTTCAACACCAGAGTTCTCACCTAAGCATCTATACATCGACCTTAGCATCTATACATCGACCTAAGCATCTATACATTGACCTAAGCGGGAGCGACCTCGAACTAAACAGCTTAAAACACCTTTTCAGATATACTAAGCCTAAGCCTAAGTATATTGGTAGCAAAAACGTACATTTTCCTATATCTTATCAAGTAAATTATTGCAAAAGTTGATTATGAAAATGGAGAAAAAAGAAAAAAACTGAAGAAAATCAAGGATTATATCATATGATAGATATATCATAATGCTGTATATACCCTAATGTTAAAAAAGATAGAAAAAATTCGATAGGGGTTAAAGTGAATAAGTGCCCTTTTTTTCGCCTATCCCTAAACACATGAATTTCAACAGCCTGTAACTCGGTCAATAATGCCGACCGTCGCATAATTCTTTCAAATATGAACTCCCCAGCCCAAAGTCAATTAAAAAATGTCCTTGTCATAATTTTCTGGAACTTTCCAATCTCCTCTACTTTAGCCTCGAGCTATAATTTTTATAAAAAAACCCATAAAAAACCCTTAAAAAACCCAAAAAACCAAAAAAAACCCACAAAAAACCCAAAAAAAACCCAAAAACCCAAAATTCGAAATTTTCAAATCTGGGTTTTTTCCATCCCTGAAGGACATTTTCTAATTGAGTTTGGGCTAAAGTTTCTAATATGGTTTTGTCTCCGATTTTCCTAAAAATAATTTTTTCTGATAGATTCGAGGACGCTGAGTCCAGAAATGAAAAGCGTTAAGGGGGCTGACGGATATTTGTGGAGATAGAGCCATTCAAACTTGCAAAAAACGTGATTATTTCGATGTTCTTAGGGCTCCATCTCCACAAATATTCGTCAGCCCCTAAACGCTTTTGTTTTCTGGACTCAGCGTTGTTGATTCTATCAGAAAAAATTATTTTTAGGAGAATCGGTGACAAAAAATTTTTTGAATAAAAAAATTATGCCAAAAAAAATTATGCTAAACCCCATTTTTAATATTTCTACATTACAGTTCTGACGTTAAAAAAGCGTAAAAACACTGTTATCGGGAAAATTTAGAAAAAACCATATTAGATAAAATTTGGTGATTAGATCCATGCGAGCTAAATTTTTGGCAAATAGATACTTGCCCACAACTCACCAGCTTGCTTATACGAACATCTTAGGCTTAGGCTTAGAAAGTGTATTCACATTGGTGCCAGCTGATGGTCTAAGCCTGAGACAATTGGGGCGAAAATTGCGGAGCGAGCGAAGCGAGCGGAGCAATTTTTGCACCAATTGTGCCTTAGGCTTAGACCATCAGCTGGCACCAATTTGATATGCACGGCAAGTCTAAAATAATAACCGTGATGAATCGATTACACCCTGCTTCGGCTTTGTTAACGTCAGAACTGTAATGTAGAAATTAAAAATTGGGTTTAGCATAATTTTTTTCTGCATAATTTTTTTTCAGAAATTTTTTTGTCACCGATTCTCCTAAAAACAATTTTTTCTGATAGATATGAGGACGCTGAGTCCAGAAAAACAAAGCTTTTAGGCGGTTGACGAATATTCGTGGAGATAGAGCCCTTAGAACATTGAAATAAACACGTTTTTTGCAAGTTTGAAGGGCTCTATCGCCACAAATATTCGTCAGCCCCCAAACGCTTTTCATTTCTGGACTCAGCGTACTCGAATCTATCAGAAAAAAATAGTTTTAGGAGAATCTGAGACAAAACCATATTAGAAAAAAATTCCTGAGTTTGGGCTGGGGAGTTCATATTTGAAAGAATTATGCGACGGTCAGCATTATTGACCGAGTTAAAGGCTGTTGAAATTCATGTGTTTAAGGATAGGCGAAAAAATGGCACTTATTCACTTTAACCCCTATCGAATTTTTTCTATCTTTTTTAACATTAGGGTATGTACAGCATTATGATATACCTATCTATCATATGATATAATCCTTGATTTTCTTCAGTTTTTTTCATCATTTTCATAATCAACTTTTGCAATAATTTACTTGATAAGATATAGGAAAATGTAAGTTTTTGCTTCCAATATACTTAGGCTTAGGCTTAGTATATCTGAAAAGGTGTTTTAAGCTGCTTAGGTCGAGGTCGCTCCCGCTTAGGTCAATGTATAGATGCTCAGGTCGATGTATAGATGCTTAGGTCGATGTATAGATGCTTAGGTGTGAGAACCCTGGTGTAAAAAAAGATGGAAAAAATTCACCCTGTATATACCCTAATGTTAAAAAAAGATGGAAAAATTCGATAGCTGATTCGAGCAGTAATCGGCAATGTGGAAGTCGAAAACAGCGGTAAAATGTGATGTGAAAAATTTTTTTTTGAAGATTTATGGTTTTCCGCTAATGTTTTCGACTTCTATGTGAAGGATTATTGCTTGAAAAGGCATAAAAACATGTTTTTCTTGAAAATTTGAGACTTTCCAGTATTCTCTACTCCGCCCTTTTTTATTATCCGACCCGAGTGCGGATAATTTTTTTAATATCCGCACCTGGGTGCGAATATTACCATGATTGATAATATTCGCACTCGGTGTGGTGTGGAGTAGATAATTTTTCACTATTCACCATTGTAATGATAAACATAGGACATGCATTAAATTATGTCCTATGTATATACATCTTCGCGGTGACGGATACATTCATGTAAGAGCGTGATCCCCATTCCCCACCCAAAGTCGGCCGTCTCCCTACCACCGTTTTTTCCACTTTTTGGTCTATTTACAACCAAAATCACTTTAACCCCTATCGAATTTTTTCTATCTTTTTTAACATTAGGGTATGTACAGCATTATGATATACCTATCTATCATATGATATAATCCTTGATTTTCTTCAGTTTTTTTAATCATTTTCATAATCAACTTTTGCAATAATTTACTTGATAAGATATAGGAAAATGTAAGTTTTTGCTTCCAATATACTTAGGCTTAGGCTTAGAAAATGTAATGTTAAAAATGCGTTTTAGAGAGGTAAAACTTCGAAAATTGTTCGGCGCTTCGCGCCAAATTGATATAATTCATATTTGTTATTAATGTTTAAGCCGCGCCGCACCAATTGCAGCATTTTTATCGACAATCTGGTCCTAGAACTTCATTACGATTGAAAATCCTCACCTTATGCACGGATTTGGTTAGTTTTTGTCATGCAAAAATGCGTTTTAGAGAGCTAAAATTTCAAAATTTTTTGGCGCTTCGCGCCATTTGATAATATATATAGTTTTAATTGTCAAAAGCGACTTAAGAATTGGCTGAAATGCTTCACTGAAAGAGGGAAATTCAAGTTTCAACAGCAATAACGTATACTAATCGTGATATTTCCTGTAGAGCGCTAAATTTTTTTACAAAAAGTGCATCAAACACCGCTATTTCATGTTTACATAGGATTTTTCACTAATAAAACACTGATTTTTCAACACAGGTGCTCTATTTTTAACGTTTTCAGACCTCCCAAAAAAGGTGGAAAAAGGTCGGAAAGAGTGGAAAAAAATTTTGGGTCTGGTCTATAATGTCAACCAAATCGCTGGGAAAATAACGTTGCTCCCTACACATACCCCGAAGCCAGAAAATATTTGACCCCGAGTTTTGGAAAAAAAAACCGAATTTTCGGCCGTTTTTAGGCGTTTTTTGGCCGTTTTTGGCCAAAAATGAATGAAAGAAAGAATGAAAATTTATTCGGTGAAAGTATTAAAAAAGAAACACATATAAAGTAGGGCACTTATGCAGTTTAGTCCCCACCCAATTTTTCCATCTTTTTCAACATTAGAGTATATACAACATTAGGGTATATACAATATTAGGGTATATGCAGGGCCGAATTTTTTCTATGTTTTTTATGCAGTTTAGTCCCCACTGAATTTTTCTGTTTTTTTAACATTAGGGTATATACAGGGCAAATCTCTTAATCATTTTTTTGTGCTTACCACATGCTTAGGCTTAGGCTTAGTTTATGTGCCTTCACATAGGTGCCAGGGGATAATCTAAGCCTGAGTCAAATTGAGCGAAAATTGTGGAGTGAGCAGAACAATTTTCGCTCCATTTTTAGCTTAGGCTTAGATCATCCCCTGGCACCAATCTGAAGCCTCAAACAGCACGAAACAGCAATTTTTGGGTTTCTAATCATCAGGAGCATTAATACTGGGCACTTATTCTGAGATGTGGACGAAATAAACGATGGCTTAGCTGAGTGGTAAACGTGTTGTGTTGTCGAGCGAGAGGTCGGAAGATCGAAATCTCGCAAGTGAAAATTACTTTCAAATTCTGGAAAAGGTTTCGGAAAAAGTCATGTGTGTACCCTAATGTCAAAAAAGATAGAAAAAATTTGCCCTGTATATACCCTAATGTTAAAAAAGATGGAAAAATTCGGTGGGGACTAAACTGCCTAAGTACCAAAGTAGGTTGAAATGCATTGTAAATGTATACATAATACACTATGTGCATAAGACAAAGTATGTATATAAAGAAACACATAATGCAATGGTACCAGGAGCATAAGGCACAAGGCTCTGACGTACGCCCCTTAAGAAAAACACTAAAATCAATTTCCGAAATCATATTTCTGAAAACTATTGGATTATTACAATCTACTGTATTTTGCCGGAGAATGTTCCAAATTTTAGCCACCCTGTTCGCAAAATCATGTTTTCTACAATCTTTTCTACGATTTTCTACAATTGTGTTTAGTGATCGACCGGAGCGGCCAAAATGGCCGGAGCCGGAGATCCGGCCGGAGCCGGATTGAACCATGTTGCTCCGGCCGGAGCCGGAGCCGGAGGCCGGAGCCGGAGAAATATAATTTTACACATGCGGATAGATAGGACATCTTTGTGACCAAGACCTAGACCATAGTGCACATGCATCTTAACTGCATATCAGCTAGTTAGTTACATATAGGAAATGCAGGGGCGGATTTAAGGGGAGGGCGGGAGGTGGCCCCAGCTTGGCCAAAAATATTTGGCGAGATAAAGAATGGATATGCAATTCGCAATGATTTTTGGCCGTCAGTGACAATAATTTCCCAAAATTTTTCTAGTGCTATGCGTCGGTTGATATCTATTAATGAGATTTATTTACTTTCTTGGCGACCTAAAAGCCATAATCTGTTCATGTAGGTTTCAAAACAATTTTTACAGCAGAAACAGCTATTTTTGCATAGTTTCTTCTATTTTCGATTGAAAATTTCGATGTTTCGCATCAAATGCTATAAATACAAGAAATCTAGCAGTAAATCATGCTTCTAGACACGATTTTTTTCGTATTCGGCAAAAATTTTTCACGATGTACAAAGATTTTTGGGACCGTCTTTTGTACATGTACAAAGATTTTTGGGAAGTCAAAAATTGCAAAAATATCTAAATTCGCAAAAAAATTTGGCGCTTCGCGCCGGAATGAGTAATTGTGTGTTCTATATATTTTTATAATGGCAGAAATTGCATTTCAAAAGGAAAAAATGTCAAATTTTCCGGCGCTTCGCGCCGTTTTGCGATTCTTAGTGATTTTTGCCCTAAGAGACCCAGGAGTTACCTAAAACACACTACCAAAATTCAAACAACTCTGTTTTTACCACACTAAAATCGCTACTGTACCATATAATAGTACCTAAAAATTTGTGTGTGGAAAATGTACAAAGACTTTTGGGGACGATCTTTGTACATGTCCAAACGGACCTTGTTCAAAAAACCCTGACTGCTTCTAGACGTCTATCCGCCTTGATTTCACAAGTTTTCCGGCGCTTCGCGCCAGATTTTTATAAAGTCAAAGAAAGTTAATGATTTTCTCGCACAAAATTGTCGAAAATTTCAAAATTTAAAAAAAAATTGCATTAAAAGTGATTTTATGTAAAAGTACACAATATAGAACACCGAAAAAACGCTAGTTCGCGCGTTAAGGGCAAATCTTTGTACCCATTTTTAACTGTTTTAGGAAAACTTGGGATACCGCCCCCTTAGGAAAATCCTAAAGAATGGATATGCAATTTGCAATGATTTCCGGCCGTCAGTGACCATAATTTCTCAAATTTTTCCGGCGCTACGCGCCGGATGATACCTATTAATGACATTTATTTACTTTTTCGGCTACCTAGAAGCAAGGTTTTTTATGTTCGGCAAAGATGTTTCCCAATGTACAAAGACTTTTTGGGGCCGTCTTTGTACATGTACAAAGATTTTTAGGAAGATAAAAACTGCTAAAAAGGTCTAAAATTCGCATCAAGCAATTAATCATGTTTCTTGAACATCTATCTGCTTTAATTTCACAGATTTTCCGGCGCTTCGCGTCAGGTTTTTGTTGAAGTCAAAGAAATTTAATGATTTTTTTTCGCTTAAAATTGTCTAAAATTTTAAAGTTTTTAGAAAAAAATATTGTGTCAAAAGCGATTTTATGTGAAAGTATATAACAATGTAAAACACTGAAAAAACGCTATGTCGCGCTTTGAGGGCAAGTTTTTGGGCCTATTTTTAGCTGTTTTTGGAAAAGTAGGGATACCGCCCCCCTTAGGAAAATTCTAGATCCGCAACTGGTAAAATAGACTACATTCAACAAAATTTTATTCAATGCTTTTATTAAGAAAAAAGCTGTCGTCTCCTTAGCCTGCCCTAAATAAAGCGTCAATAGGCAATATTTGATGTTAAAGCATGATTGTATATGACCGTATATACATAGGTACGTTACATACTATATTATGTTCAGTGAACCGCGAATATGACGTACAGAATGGACAGCAACATTATCCGGAAAATCAGTATAGCATGTGCAGTGCAGGCCAGACTGCATCTTCTGCTACCCTATGACTTCCAGTGTTAATAGGAATTTACTGCAGCGATTTTCACAATTTTTGTTTCATTTTCATTTTCGTTTTTTCCTAAAAATAAAATATTTTACGATTGTGGTGTTGATAGACATTTTATTTGGCGTTATTTCCTTTTTCTGCTATTATATTGTGCTCTGACTAAATTTAATAAGCATAATGTCAGCAATTAGTACGTTCGGTCACTATGCAAAAAACGAAAAATTCTCCGGCCTCCGGCCGATTTTTGGATGTCCTCCGGCCGGAGCACCGGAGTGGAAAAAATGGCCGGATTTGCCGGAGGCCGGAGCCGGAGCCGGATCTCCGGTCGATCACTAATTGTGTTTAACAATTTTAAAAGCAAAAACAAGATCAGTATGGATATGACGGGTTTCGAGTCGTTCTAAGTTTAGGATATTTAATCTTTCATCATACGATAAAGTTTTGTTCCAAAATAATTTTTTTATAAATTTTCTTTGTACTTTTTCAAGTCGTGTAATATCTCCAATTCGGAATGGATTCCAGACAACAGATCCGTATATCCGTATTCAAGGATAGGTCTAATGTATGTATTAAAAGCTCTTATCGTCAAATCGGTATTTTTTGAGAAGAATGTTTTGTGTATTAAGGAAGCGACTCTAGCAGCTTTAGACGCTATATTTGTACAATGAATGCCCTATGATAAATCATTAGATATGTAAATACCAAGGTCCTTCATACAATTTTCGGCATTTTTAAACTCAGATAGACCTAACTTATAGCTCACTTCCGGATTTCTGTAACCCAAGTATAACGTTGCACATTTTTCGTAGCTAATTTTCAGTTGTCATTTTTGGCCTAAGAATGCAATGAATCCAGATCAGACTGTAACAGGACGGATATGGGGCGGTTAGTAAAAATTGAGCGCTCGGTGCGTAAAATCATGATGACAACACATGGGCGTAGGAGTTTTGCGGGTTTAGCACTCCAGAATCTGAATCCCCCTTCAAATATCGATAACTCCTTCAGAATAAAATTTTCAGCTTGTTTTTTTGTGATTTTTGCTGATTGCGACCCCCACAATCTGGCTGCTGCCCATGTATGATTATATTATATGCTTATCATTACATTGACGAATAGTGGAGAACTATCCGTCACCGGGTGCAAATATTATGGTCATATTTGCACCGGGTTTCGGATATTGAAAAAATTAATCACCACTGGTTGCGAATATTATGGTAATATTCGCACCCGGGTGCGGATATTAAAGAAATTATTCGCCCCCTGGGGCGGATAACCGATGCCTTTGTTCAGTTTAGGTGATACTGGAGGTCAACAAATTAATGATCGATTCTATTCATATTTGACACGCTGATCACTAATATAATTGTTTTTCACGCTAATGCGTAAGTATATCTAATTACTTATATTTGCGAATTTAAGTGAATTTTAGTTTATTCATGTTAGCTATACTTTTTTAGAACCCATCGAACTTTTTATAGACTCCGACTTTTTCTATGCAACCTCAAGTTCAGAGTTGTAAGTGACGGTTGAAAGAAACAAAACATCGAATCTGAGACCTCTCGTACTATAGATTGAGGAGCTATACACTTGGCCAATGACTCGATAATTTCGAAAGTTTCTGGAATTGCTTGAGAATTCAGATTGGTGTCAGACGTGGGCTAAGCCTAAGGCATAAATGGGACAAAAATTATTCCGCTCGCTTCGCTCGCTCCACAATTTTCACTCCATTTGTCTCCCCATGCGCTGTCACCAATATAAATGCACATAACTAAGCCTTAGCCTAGGACATTAGTAATAACAAGTCAGTGTCTCTTTCTGAGTAAATTTGCTTATATCATTAGTTATTTGTCTCGGCCTGAAAAGTGAATGTCATATCAGTGATAAACGTGGCAAATATGACTATAATTGTTCATTTTTGTAATGCTAAAGTATAGTCAGTTTTTACACTAAATCTTAATTCTCTGTCTTTTCCTCATGATTCTTAGGCTAAGGCTTAGTTTAGATGCTAAAAGCCTTAAAAATGCTTAGGTCAATATACTCCCGCTTAGGTCGACATACTCTCAGTTAGGTCGACATACTCCCGCTTTGGTCGATCGACTTCCTCCCGCCTTGGTCGACTTACTCCTGCTTTGGTAGACAAACAGCCAGAAACATATTTTCCACAAAATTGTTTCCATAGTCGTGCTCAGCGTGTCGAATATGCTAAAAAAGGGAATAGGAAAACTTCCCCAGATTCTTTATCGCCTATTTTTGCAAATGTGTCAAAAATGGGATATTTTAATGCATACCTTGAATTTTTCGTAAAGTAACTGTTGGTTTTCGATCAAACTTTTTTCCGCGCTCTGTTTTAAGGTTATCTATCTGGAAAAATTGCTTTTAGGACATGTTTCTAGGATTTTTGACAGTTTTGCTTCAGACCATGGTCTAAAATTACTCTTTCAGCCAAAGTGCAGATATGGGTTCTGTCAGGCATGGGTAAAAATCAGTTAAGAAAGTTCCGATTTTTAGCGAAACTTACAGAAAAGGTGAAAAGAATGCGCGGAAAAGAATTTCATAAAAATCTGATGTATTGAGAGAGCTATAGGTCTTTAAACTTTCCAATCGACAGTGCTTAAGAATAGGCAGTTTGGTATTTATCCTGTAAGTCGGTTTTCTCTTTACATTCTTCTTAGACTTAGGCTTAGTTTTAGAAAAAGTAGAATTTTAGGCTGCCTGAGTTGGTATTCCTTCGGCTTAGGTCGACATAGCTGCTTAGGTCGACTTTTAAGTGTTTGAGTGGAAATTTGCAAATCATGTTTGAAAAAAAATTTTCAAGCGAGTCGATTAGTATATTCATCATCAACGTATTGTAAATGACACGAAAAATTGTTTTTTGGTTAAAGACTTATGATTTTTATGTACTAGTGCGAAATCACGAAAAACACGAATTTCGCAATAAAATGAGAAATACTTCGGAAAGCAATGACGAGTTTTTAATCTGACTTGTTTTCGATTTAGGATGGAACCCATACTCTGCATTTACTCCCTTGTTTTCTCTTATTTTCTAGTATGAATTCTAAAATTGCTTAAAAAATTGAATTCAAATGCTTCAATGGGCTTGCAAATATAGGAATTACTTCAAGTGCACTAATACAAGAAATCGAGCAGTAATTTTAGGTCTCTGAAGGTTCTTCTGCCGGCATTCTCGGGTTAAAATTATTATAATTTTAAGACTTTCGCGAAAAATTGTCGAAAATTTTGAAGTTTTCTGAAATTTAAACCAATATTTATTAAAAATAAAAGTTGTCAATAATGTAGTAAGGCTAAAAATCATTATTTTGCAAGAGAATGGGGGAATTCCGGAACCTATTTGTGACTGGGAAAATTTGTTAATGATTTTTAGAAATTTGGTACTCGAATATTGCGTTTTCGCGTAAATTCTTCTAAGTCATTGGGATTTTCGAATCCTGGATCTTAAGCTCAATAGTCGAGCGCTCCAACAATGAGCCATCCGGTTGATGATTCAAATGTTGTGAACAAATTCATATTAGTAGAAAAAATTAAGTTATCTAAGGCGTGGTGGCTTTTAAAGCTTATATTATTGATTTCGTTTTCTTCAGTTTTAACAATTAATCAAAAATTATTCTAAGTGACAAGGTTTCTCAAAAGATAACATGATCTGTACATGATTTCTAGCTTTTTTTGCATAAATATTGAAGTTCCTTTCGTCGTTCAGCATCATCAAATTCTTATGGGGTTATCCCTCAATCAGGACTTTTGGAAAGCATACCCCCATTAGGCCATTTTGGACCAAAATCGATTGCTTGAACCATGAAAAATCGTCAAATTTCTAACAGTGTAATTCCAAGTTAACATATTTATTTTTCGAGCAGTGCTGAATTAATTCACCCAGACTTTTTTCTATTATCATTTCGTATATATTTTAAGTTACTTACAGGCCATTCCATTGCCCTTATTGTTATTGTTTTCATGCAAATTTAAACATAAATACTCATGAGAAATCAAATACGACTTATTGAGTACGCAAATTTGACATTAAATAAATGAAAAATTACTCACTTACCCATATTCACGTAATGGCCAAAGCTTCAGCCCGTTCAACCATGGGCTCTCAAAGGTTGGTCGGTCCCTATTTGGGCTGAAAATGGATTAAAAAAGGCAATTTTCTTTGATTTGGCACTGTTTTCTCTTATTATTTTCAAAATCAGCCCATCCAAATGGACCCATCAGCCCGTCCAGCATCTGTGCTAGTCCGTTTCATGGACGGGCTGGGTTGGACTATTGTCCAGGTGTGCACTCTCCCCCAGGAAACTCGATTTATCTCCCCTCTCTTAGTTTTTGACCGTTTTCCGCACCTCACTGACTACGTGCATGATATAAAATCATGCATGCAGCATTAAGCTCTTTATGTATTTAAAATAACTTAACCTCGATAAAATTAAGGATAAATACAAAAACAGTGATGTAAGTTACATATGTTGGTAACTATTCTGTCTTTTCTAATAATGCTGCTTTCGCATTTTAATGTACTCGTTCGTATATCTTTCACATTAATCTGCGGACTGCTGCATTTCATTCAAGATTTCGTATTTTGACTTGAACTGACATTAGTTCGTTAACCCTTTTTCTGTATTTTAAGGAAAATGAGCCGTTCGATACTGCAGGAAGTGGTCAGAGACGTAATCCATTGGCTTGATGCGCTTTTGCACGGTATGTGTAAATTACTTTGCATAAAAGTTGTGCAATGTTTGTATTAATGTAGATCTCGCAATACATACATGAATACTTTTACCTATTCGATGCTCCAGTGAAGACCATAGATGCACAGCATGGCCGATCTGGTTGGGCTAAAATGACCTCAAAGATTGATATAAGCGCTAAAATAGCGTTAAACTACGTTATTACACAGTTTCTGGTCAATTTGAAGCACTTTTGAAGAAAATTTTTGATTTCTTCCCTTTTTTGCCTTTACTTTGCATCATTTTCCCGAGAAAATTTTCCATTTTTCTATTTAGGGGAGTCATGACCATAGGTGAGCGGCACCAAAATTATGGGGGTGCAAGATTTTTCAAAGGTCAAAAAATTGCCTTAAAAGGTGGTATGGCGAAAAAACACCATTTTTCAACGTTTCTCATCGAGCACTATCCATCGGCATCAAAAAAGGCGAAAAAACAAAAAACAATGTCAAAAATTGAATGCTGGAGGGTATTTTTGGTTTCTGGGTGTATTTCTGGTTTCTCGGGGTATTTTTGGTTCTTGGGGTTATTTTTGGTTTCTGAGGGATATTTTTGGTTTTCTGGTGGTATTTTTGGTTTCTGGGGGTATTTTTGGTTTCTGGGGGGTATTTTTGGTTTCTGGGGGTATTTTTGGTTTCTGGGGGTATTTTGGTTTCTCGGGGGGGGGGGTTGCATATTTTCCGAACCCAACTCCCACGCCCAGGTGTGGTCAGAACCATACATGGGTAGCAAGAAAATTCTGGGGGAGGGTGAAATCACTAAAACTTGCCAAAAATGTTACTAAAAATAGAATTCTGTGGTCTACAGTAATCTGCTGAGGTTTTTTCAACTTTTCGGGTGTATACACCCAGACCCCCACGCCTATGTGTGGTCCAGGGCCCCCGAACCCCCCACGTGCATGTCTGGTGAAGATTGTTCAGAAAGGCGGGCAGATATAAAAAAGAGTAAAACAAAAATTAAATATTTTTGCATTTAGCGATGTCTTAATTTTTGCAAATTGGGATATTTCATTTTCAAAATAGATTGATTTCCTGGTGATATCATTTTAGTTTTATTCTCATAAATCCCGAACAATTAAAGTTTTATTTTATGCTTGTTATGCTTTGGCCCAAAAATGGTGGGTGTACGCGTCAAAAACATCGTTTTTTGGCGTTTCTGACGATGCTCTATCTTTCTAGAAAAACATTTCGAAAAAAATCAAAGGAAGTTGAACAAATTGAACAATATATTGGTCAAAACATGAGTAAAATTTGACACTTTTGAGCAAATAGATTGCTAAAAACGCTTAAAAACACTTTCTACGAATTTTCGGGAAAATTTTGGAAACTTTTGAAAAATCGCCAATTCTGGGGGTGAAAGAGGTTTTGCGGGGAGGGAGTGAACCCCCAAACCTCCCTTCCCAAGATATGTATGTGTAGCACATTGCCAGTATGGCCAGAGAGATGTGATGTGGAATTCAGTATCCATGGTCGGGGGAAGATAATGCACTTATATCTTTTTTCGAAGTAATTCCGTACTTATATGTATTAGCCATGCATGCATTATACATGTATTATATTATGTACATTATATTATACATGTAACTATACATGTATTACCCCCTGAAGGGTCAGCCGGACAGGTACTGTCCGGCGATTTTGAGCTGATAGAATGTTTTTTGCATCATTTTTGAGGCCAAAAGCAGTAAAAACGTCAAAAATTTTTCCGGCGCTTCGCGACAGATTAGTACTTTTAAGTACTTTTCACTAAAAAAGCGCCAAAAATTGATAAATGTTTGCATTCTTCAGTCTTAAAAGTTATATAATGTAGTCAAAATGGACTATATATGCTTTTAAAATGCGATATTACCACGAAAAAATATTTTATAGGCTATTTTGACCAATTTGATCGTTAAAACAGCAAAAACAAATCGTGAACGATAAATTACGTGTTTTGGATTTGTGGGATTTCACCCCCTGCCGACCCTCACCTTGTGCACCTATGGTATTAGCGCAATATTGATTTATGACAGATTTTCAGTGCCTTGCCTTATGACCTAAAAGTGTGTTGCAGCATTTGCTAAATTGTACGTGATTCTCGCATATTTCTGATACCGGCCGATAAAGCTATGTGAGAAGTATAAAGTGGTGTTTTTTGCTCTAAATATCAATTTTTGCCCATTTCGCCGTTGAATAATACTAGATCCCCTGAATTCGATCCTTGCATACATATGTGTGCTGCTAGGAACCAGAGCAGGGTCTAAATAGATTTTTATTTGAATCGATGTTAATGTCTTGTTGAGATACATATATGTATTGAAAAGAAATTTCCATTAATTTACTTCGCCTAACTTGGGCAATTCTGATGCATTGAGATCCGTTTAAGGTTGGCCAAAGCCACCGCATTGCTGGGCAATATGTGCCCCTGTCAGCATAGCACATACTCCTCGGTTTATTGATTCGAAAGGTATTCTCGATGAAGGCATACTTTGGGGTGTCCCAGTACACAAGACGTGCAGACCTAAGACGATACTAGCTTTTTAGCTGCTCAATATTCAACTAGGATTTATTACGTATTTTTGCAGCTAAAAAGATGATGAAGCGGTATGGCTTATATAAAATATGGCGACCGCTCAAGAATCTCGTTATGTGCCAGCATTGTGGATCCTGGCATCAGCTTCACACTATCTGCGGTACGTAATGACTATGGCTATTGCCCCATCTCTTACCTTTGAATTATTGTTGCTAAATTTGAATTTTGGTAATATTTCCATAGGATCTGGCAAAATATCTAGATTTGTATTAGTACGTTATTTTTTAAATTTATCCTGTAGCCGCGGGTAGTCGACCTGCTTCTGTTTTAAATTGTTCATAATTTACTGACTTTTGATTCAAGGTATCTAATTAAATTTAAACCAGCTTTTTATGCAAAATGTCATTGTGACGTTATGTATTTTTATAACTTTTTTAGAATAAATAATTTGCGTCCGAACAATAAACATTAGTATAAGTTTGACTGGAAATGGAAAACGAGCAATTTTTTTAGATATAAAAATGATGCAAAATCACTCGACAGAATTTGACATTCATTCTTTTAAATAACCTTGTTGTCCTTTTCGTAATAACTAATATACATATCTAATACAGGAGTTCTTACTTCTGATTTACTGAATTGCTTTTATGGCAACTAATATTATCAAAGAAATTTGTTTAAAAAAGTGACTTATCGAAAAATCTTACGCAAAAATATATGACGATATATAATCTAAAAAAATTCAAACTTAAAATGCTAATCATTGAATGGTAATTTTCCAGTCATTTATTCAGAACTTAATAAAATAACATCTAAACCAGCGACATTAGGGCAAAAAAAGGTGATATAACAACACAATTTGTTAACATTTTTCATCGAGCTGCATTTGTTGGGAGTGAAACATCGTAACAAACCAAAAAAATTTCAAATGTTTAACTCCGGGAGGTTCGCGGAGATTTTTGAATTGGGGTTTCACACACACTCATGACACCTAAACCTTATTTTATTACTTTTACGTGTGGATAGCAACGAGGCTAAGTTTTTCGAGAAAATAAAGCAAAATTAAGGTTAGGAACGGACAAAAATCGAAATTTTTTTCTGCAAAAGTGCGTGAAATCGATCAGAAACTGATAATTAAGGTAGTTTACACAGTATTTCAACGTTTTAAATAATAAAGGCAATTTGAGCTCAATAAAGCTAAAAGTGTCCGGCAGTTCGGCCGTGCTTTGCACCCATTTTCCCAAATACCAGCTTTGGCCTGCCGAAGTCGTTTTTCGTGAAATCAATTGAGATAACTTAAAAATGATATAAACGTCTACTTGAGAATATATACATATAATTCAATTGGCAAAATTCATTAGATGAAAGATTTTTAATGCTAAAAAAGGTGCTTATGTGTCTAGTTCAAATGGTTCGAATTCCATTACTTCGTTAATACGGATTAAGGACAGCAGGGAACATGAAATTTAAGTGTACTGAGCGTGAGGGCCTGGCTGGACCTCCAGAATCTGAAAGAACTCCAAAATGCGATAGACCTCCGAAATTTTTTTTCACAAAATTCCGTTTTTCTGACGATTTTTGATGCCGATGGATAGGACTTGGGAGAGAAACGTTGAAAGACCGCGTTTTTTACCCTGCCATTTGTCGGCACTTTTTTGACGCCTGAAAATTTTAGCACCTCTTAGCCCCATGTATGAATGTAAATGTCAAATGGTCGTGTCCTTTGATTCAGTTATTCACGTGCTAGTCTTTACTACTGTACACAGTATGGTCATCAAATGAATTAAAATTTTAGAAAAGAACAGATGCATCGAAATATTCATTTTATCTCGTAAGCTTTACATGAGCTTATTGCGATGGTAATGGGCTCCCACTTATCCTAAACAGAACAAGCGAAAGTGATTTTGTTTATAAATCAATTGAGATACTCCGTCTGAATGCAATTGATGGCTTGCGTTCTGGCATAAAAGTTATTGATACCTCCTACTTACTAGTACTGCTTCACTCCACATAATGAGTTTTGTTCCTTTGGACATTACCTAAAAATGTCCGGGTAAAACGCTTGAAATAGCACCTTTTTGAAAAAATCTTGGAGCGGGGGCGAAAAACTTTTTGGAGAGTGAAACCACTGTGGGGTTGAATCGATAGGTGGGCGGTACCAAAATTCTAGGGGTGAAGATTTTTCAAAGGGAAAAAATGGCCTTAAAAATGATGGTATGGCGAAAAAAACATAATCTTTCAACGTTTCTCATCGAGCGCTATCCATTGGCATCAAAAATTGCGATAAAAAACAACAAATTTAGAAAATTGTATTCTGGGGGTTATTTTGGTTTCTGGAAGGGGTATTTTTGGTTTCTTGGGGGGCGGTGCATACCCTAACCCCCACGCTCAGGTATGGTTGAATCCCACCATATTTCCAAGATCATATATGATAGCAAGGTACTTTACGTGGGCAATCATAAAATGAATTCAAGGAACTATTTCATTCTTGTTTTAATTTCGTAAGCTTTTAACACGATTCTATTGTTCTTAAGGCGAGTGCTACAAGGCTGTAAAATCCGAAACGGACGAAATTAAAAAGGTCTATGTCAATGGATCAGTAGATACAGAAACAACGGTTGTCTATGCAAATGAATTGGAGAAAAAACGTGAAGAGTTCGGAACA
Organism: Mermis nigrescens; assembly: GCA_036768485.1. NCBI lineage: Eukaryota > Metazoa > Nematoda > Enoplea > Mermithida > Mermithidae > Mermis > Mermis nigrescens. The sequence goes on along the minus strand of JAVLUZ010000265.1, from coordinate 327,438 downwards.
TTGAAATTTAAAGTTGTAGAGATGGGGAAAGCCAGGCCGCAATGGTTCAGTGATGATTTAAAAAAACGCTGGTTCGGTTTATTGGAACGACCTACAAAACATGATTGATTTGACATTCCTATTTTACTTTTTAATCGATTTTGGCTTCAGAATGGATTGTTTTTTAGGCCAAACTAAATATTTCTTTAAACATACGTCGACAGTTAGCTGTTACAGTAGGCAATGGCGGATCTGGGATTTTCGTATGAGGGGGCGGTACCTCAGTTTTTACAAAAACTGTCGATAGTAGGTCCGAAAATTTGCCCTTTAAGTACGAAATATGGTATGATCACCGACAGCCAAAAATCATTGCAAATCACATATCCATTTTTTATCTCGCCAACTATCTTGGGCCAATGGAGAGTGCGACCGCCCCCGTAAATCTGTTCCTGACAGTAGGCATGTAGAAGCAATTTGATTGAGATTTGACTGCTCACGCCGGTCAGGTTGTATGACTTTCAATCATAGAGTTTTTTACTTTTTATCTGTCTGCAATAAGCATAATATATTTATCCCTTTTTATTTCGCAGTGACATCTTAGTCCGGTAGAGTGTAAACTCATTTCAAGACCGGTTTAGACAGGCATTCACAATTGGTATAACAAACTATGTACATACATATAGACAGTCGTCGCTAAAAAAGTGCATCCTTCAGATGTTGAAATGACACCACTGAAAATATGAGTGATTCTGTAAAAGTTATCAGCTGAAGTATTCTGACAGGACTTATGCGAAACCCATACAGTAATTTTGTCGACACAATACATTAGCATTTTGGCGCATTTAGAACGATCTCTGGTTGCGACCAGACATGCAGGTGGGGGGAGGTCCTGCCTGACCCCCCAGAATGGAAAAATAGAAACTTCTGTTGACGAAAATGAGGCAAAATAAAGACCAAAAAGGGTGCAAATTGAATATTTTCTCCAAAACTGCTTCAAACTGACAAGAAACTGTATTAATGTAGTTTTAAAGCTATTTTAGCTTTTATACCAGTTTCTGAGGTCATTTTGGCCCAAAAAAGCTCCATTTTTGATCTCCCAGATCGGCCATGCTGTGCATCTATGGTTACGACCATAATCCACTGCCACACTTTTAGGAACAATGCTTGCAGAAACCCTCATTTTTCGCTAAACTGAATTTCTAACTTTTTGAGGTATTGGAAAAATTAAATTAAGAGTACCACGTGGTGAGTGAGCTAGTGTGTATACAGGTATGTTTTTACAGGCTCTTCATCCCCAAAAATTGCCAGTGGTAGCACTCAAGCTGCTCAGGAGGACTTAACTTATTTGTGACATTATTTTACTATCGCTCTTGATCCATGTCTGCGAATAATGCAGAATAATTATGCTCCTGCTTGAATGCTGGCAGTCGCATTTTGAGCCTAGCGAACATTTAAAGGCAAGGAACTACATGAAAAATTGTAGAGATCGACTATCTAATAGAAATTTTAAATTTCTGGTGGAAAAAGCAAATTGATCAAACATGCTATGGAATCAACGTTTAATTCAATCGAGTGCTGATACCGTTCCTTTGTTCAGCATGTTTTCATCCTATCGATATAATCACCTTGAAAGCCAATTTAATGCAATTTTAAGGATTAGGAATAGGCAGTTGCGGGGCTTTTTGTGTGCGCTTTAAACTTGATTAAGCTCTACACGAAAAAAATTGAATGGAGTCGGACTGATCACATGGAGTCCAAACATCATAGTTTCCCAAGGTAGGAAGTTCAGGGGGGTGAAATCCCAAAATTTAGGACCACCAAATTAAGAGTAGCCTTTTTTGCAGGTCAAATATGAAAAATGGTTAAAACATCCTGTATAACATGTTTTAATGTGAAAAACCGCGTTTTTAACGACTTTTTGTCCCATTCTGACTAGTTTCTCACTCTTGTAAGTAAAAAATATAGGAATTCATCGGAAAATTTGACTTTTCAGATCATTTTAAGTTCATTCTAGGGATTTTATAGGTAAACAAATCAGAAATGTATTAGTCGGCGCGAAGCGCCGAAAAAATTTTAATATCTTCGCTGCTTTTGTACCCAAAAATCATGCATAAAATGTTTGATGGCTCAAAATCGTCTGACAGTGATTCAAGTCTCGGACCCTGAGGTGGGGGTAATACCCCCCTCACCCAGAATGTGTGTCAAACATGAAAGCATCGCTCATCTGATTTGACTGCGAATTGACCTTTTTTGTGGTAAAGGGTCTGCGAAATCTTAGTGTGGGTACGCTGTACAATCTTATGCCTACTAATGGAACGAAAATAATTTTGGTAGGATATTAAATTATTTTAGGTGTCGATTGATGGTGAGTGTACATTGAAACTTTTTTATTTTAATAGGAACCTGCTTTGCTATCATATAGTCTGTCTTTGGCAAATTTTTATTAAATTTGGGCCGCTATTAGTTAAGACACACTGCATGTACACAGAGGTGGATCTACCCCAATCAAAATAATTCTTGAGGTCTTAGAGTATTGCTCACATACACTGTGCATGCATACGTGCATGAACAGCAACGGAATTCTTGAGAGTGGTCTGATGGGTAAGTCTCGAAAAACACAAAAAGTTAATTTGTGATTTCTAGCAAATTTAGACAATTCGGAGGAGAAAGCTCCCTATATCGTAATGCGCTATTTCTTAGAGTCTGCCCACTTTGAGTTTTTTGATAGTGAGCACGAATTCAAACTTCTCCGGTTTAATATAGCCGTTTAAAATACTAAATTAGAGCTATAGGTAGTCTGTTTCACGAAACCTTGTGCATATCGCAATTTTCGAATCGATGCAAATCGATTGCAAAAGCGATTTAAACTGAAACAACAATCGCGATACTGCGCATAGCAACTGAAAAACATGAAGTTTTACATGCAAAATTTTATTACAGTAAGCTGCCTAGAAACAATTTTTGTAGCTGCTCGCTAGATCGCTGAACATTTACTCCATGCTCAAGCTTTCGTGAAATTAGCTATAGTCTGTTCCATTCCAAACGGCATATTTAACATTATAGCCTATCACAGTAGCATAATATTTTACTGTTCAGGTTGTTGTTGTACTTTGTTTGATGTGCCACATTAAACATCGACATGAAGAGTTTAAAGCAACCCGCAGCCACGATAAAATAATTAAAGCTATTAATGCAGTGAACAATCGATACAGTAATAAGACTTCAGCGAAAATGAGCCGTATGGAATGGAACAGAAGTGTAAATTTAATCAAAAAGCAAACTCAACAAATTTCGAGACATTGAAAAAAATTTTCCCAGAAAATAACAAAGGTTACATACATAATATACGCACACCTATCATTACCCTTGCCATATTTACTTACTTGATTAGGAACTTTATCGTAATAGGTGTACCTATCCTAAGGAATGCGCACGAGAAATTTTTTAGAATAGAATACATAGCTGCTCCTGCGCGTATTTTACCTCCGGCTAGAATGACATAAATGACGTAGGTATTCTTATTTTTTTGAATGTATTCGAGAGTTGTGACGCATTTTTCTGTTTCCTGTATGTATTTATTGAATGCCATACTTTTATATACATATGTAGACATTCTTGCACAATTGTTAGAACATATTACAATTGCTAGAAAATTGCATTGATATTAAGATCACCAACTCACCTTCTTTCGAGGGGTGGATATAATTTACATAATTTTTATTCAAGGTACCTAGTGGTCGGCCACTGCTGCTGCTGATTGTGCTTGAGACTAAAAACTAATCTTCACGATGCACCACCAGAATAAGAGGCCAATCCAGAAGCCGGACAAGCCGTTAGACGATGAAACCGAAGGCGAATTAGACAAAAAGGGCAATAATGCAATTACAAGAGACCTCAACGATGACGTCGTTGAACAACTAAGTAAGAATTACATATATGTACGTTAATAAATTTGAATAAACTCTAAGCTGCTAAAATGCCTGTGTAGAAAAAAGACAAAAACTGTGCTGCTGTACTATAGAAAAATTAAAAATTTACTCGCTTCTATCTCCATGTCATGACATTCTCGCTTATTTATTGTTTTTCCCCTTGGAGACTTTGGCAGCATTCGTAAGGCTATCTAAACATATTCTCAATACAGGCTTAAATCTTTTATGTTAAAATAATTATTATTCATCTCAAAATCGTTGTCGATAATATTCAAGAAAATGAAATAGTTGCTATTTCGAAAATCTGTGATACGTTTGTCATCAAGAGACTATATCACACCTGGGCGTGGGGGGGTTTGGGGGGTATGCACCCCCAGAAACCAGAATACCCCCCCCAGAAATCAAAATACCCCCCTCCAGAATTCAATTGTTGAAAATTTTTTTTCTCGCAATTTTTTGATGCCAATGGATAGTGCTTGATGAGAAACGTCGAAAAATGGTGTTTTTATCGCCATACCACCATTTTTAAGACCATGTTTTGACCTTCAAAAAATCTTGCACCTCCCCCCAGAATTTTCTTGCTGCCCACGTATGGATTATATGCTGTTTCATTTGTTCGGGACCTTTTTTTACAAAATTTAGTCTTCATGAAATTAAATTACAAAGGTGGCTTGAAGTCTCATGAAATTCAACAGTCCAACCATAGGAAAGATAATCCTACGTGCAATTTTTTTATATAACTGTAGAACATCACTCCTGCCCATACATGTGTCAGAATCGAATTCTGGGGTCTGGATGGGACAAAATCGTGAAAAACGCCAAATTTAACACTTTAATAAGTCATAACTTTTACAAAATACTTAGATGGAGCAGACTTAAGCATGAAGTGCTTAAGTAGGTACATATAACAATAAGGTGATTGAACTGAAGCTCAATTTCAATGTTTAATTCTCTCACAAATTAAAACATTTAGTGGCCCATTTTTTAATTTAGGATAAAAATGATGGTCGCTACATGCTTTTGATTTCATGCTGCTCATGCTGATTTGTCAATCATGAATTCATTCAGCTGTCTTATAAAATTAAAACTTGCAGGACGAAGTCGTATGCTGTATTTATTAAACGGTTTATCCGAAATTGGCTCCGGATCATCGCCGCTTGTCGATTACGCTTTCAGCATGGCTTTAGAGTCGTCAACAACTGCTATTGCACAGCATCCATATGAAGACGAAAGAGAGGGAAATTAGCAGTTTTCAGATTAATCATTAGGACACAGGCGATAAAACAAAAAATATTATTTGATTCAATAAATATTTGGAAAAAGGGTGAACTAACGAAAGAGAAAGAGAGAGAGAGGGATAGCAACTTGCTTTCTAACGCTTTTTTATTCAAGTTAGCTATCGAGACAAACACAGAGAGGCATTTTTAATGTTTTTCAGCCATTTCACTTTGTCAGAATGTAAATGACAGATATTCAATTTTTATAGCATTAAGTATTTTGATTGATTGACTTAGATTAATTTATTGATATTTACCTGAACAATTTATAAATAATTTTAGACACGATGCTATATTGCCTTTCTGCTCTAAAAATAGCTATTAAGCCCTTTCTGAAATCGGGGAAATAGATATAAATACTATTGAAACCACTGTTTTTTTAGCGCCCCGCTAATGAAACTGGCCGCGCGCTAATAAAAAATTTGCATATAAAAACGCTTTGTGTACATAACATCATAAAACATACGATTTATCATTGCGCTAATGAAGATTTCATGGAGTTAATGGCTTCAGAACATCGTTAGCGGCTGCGCTCATGGGGGTGGCGTTGAAAAACACTGACTGAAACTCAGAAAAACCAATTGTATAGGATTTCTAAACTCGCACGGTATTTTTAGGGGGATGACCCTCAATTTTTAGCCAAACACGGCCGAAAACACCTAAAAACGGCTAAAGATTTAATTTTTTCTAAAAAAATTTGGGTGGGGAGGGAGGGGCTTCAACAATTTTTAGGCTTTGGAGGGGATGAGGGGACAGCCAACTTTGAGTGGGGATCCCCATCCCCGTGTTACGCGAATGCCCCTCTCACCCGCTCTCCATGCTCATGTATGTTGCGCATTCAATATTCGAATTTTAGGTGTTACTTCAAATGGCCAAATAATATCAGCGGGCTCTATTGAACATGCTCGTCAGACTGTAGATCGCCAAAATATGGAAATCGACAGCGATGAACTCTCTTCTTTGTTGTCTGACGAAACGCAACAAGAAAAGGAAAAATGTCAGAAGCAACAAATTAAGCCATTAATTGAATCATTGCATCGCAAGTGGTTGTCGGATCCACGGTTTCCTCCAGTAGCTGTCAGAATAGTGGCTCGATTAGGACATCTGGTATTGTGCCAGCTAATGAATTTATGATACTCGGAGAAATCAAGGAAACAAATCGATTATTAGTCCCTTTTTTCCTCTGATTTTTCTCAAGAAGACTAAGATTGAGCAGAAAAAGTGAAATCACTCATATTCTTTATACGAGTATTTAGCTATTTTTCAAGCAAGTTTATTTTTGTTGCCAGAACATTTTACTAATTGAAATTGCATCTTCCGGAAGGAAAATATTTATAAGAACAATGAATTTATCGTGCGAAGAATTGCGGCTTCTTTTTTATTAATTTGAACATTTGTCATGTTTTATTTTGTATTTCGGCCTACTTTTCTATTGGGAGCAAACAGCATCATTTGCATTTGATGTTTTGTGAACAGAATTCGTGCTTTGTACATTTTAATCAAAAGACAAATGTTTCTTCATAAGCGGACACTTCTGCCTTGTGCATTTGAGTCACCACAACATCACAAAGAAGTAAACATAAGTTTAAGAATGTCGGCGAGACATTTCGAGCAGACAAGCACATGGGGGGTTAGGAGGGTGTGTAGACCCCCAGAATGGAAAAATGGGAAATTTTCCGGGGAAAATGAGGCAAGATGAATGCGAAGATTGATTTTGAAAAATTTCTTCTAAATTACATGAAATTAATCAGAAACTGTGGAATAACCTAATTTTAACTTTATTTTAGCATTTATACCAGTTTTTGAGGTCATTTTGGCCAAACATGTAACGGCTCAAAATTCAAAATTTTGTGAGGAGGTACCCGGCCATTTTTAGGGGGATGACCTACAATTTTTGGCCAAAAACGGTCAAAAACGCCTAAAAACGGCCAAAACTCGCAAGTTTTTCTTAAAACTGGGGTGGGGATGGGGTCAAAAATTTCTTGACTCTGGGGGATAGGGGACGACCAACTTTGGGTGGGGATCCCCCATCCCTTCCTGTTACATGTCTGATTTTGGCAAAAAAAAACAACTCAATCTTTGAACCCCGCTCCAGCTGACCCCCCTACCCCGAATTGGTCATCCTGTGTATCTATGCTCGTGAGTCGTGCGTGAGTCGTCGTGAGTCGTTCAGACGTGCACGTAGGAGGTGCTTTTGGGGAATCTAGAAGATACCCAGAATAAAAAAAATGGAAAAGATTCTGGAGAAAAAGGCAAAATGAAAGGCCAAACTTGTAAAAATCAAAAACTGTCTGCAAAACTTCTTCTTTCCCTGGTTTACCCCATGACCGGCTTAACCCCCAAGCGGTCATGTTGTGCATCTATGGATTTGATCCCCGAAATGGCTGCTATCTCACAACAGAATGCTGCCTTGCCACCTTCGGAATTTTCGTTTTTCCAAAATTCTTAGAAATGTGCTGTTTTAATAGTTTTTGCGATCTTTTGATTTAAGAGTGTCAACTTTTTGGGCGCTTCCGCTCCATATACTCCATTTTTCGATTCGTTTCGTCTAATTCGCTCGAATTTTTCCCTCTTTTGTTCTTTAACGAGCATCGTGATGAACGTCAAAAAATCTAATTTTTTGACGCATAGCCAGCTTTTCAAGCTCAAACAAACGCATTGCAAAAAATTTTTCAGGCTGACCCCTATAATTTTTATGCTGTACTTGTACTCTCGTAGCCAAATGTGGGCATGTCGTTCGTTTAAGGGTCAGCCAGAAAGATTAATTGAGCAAATGATGCAAATCGTAAATTGTGCAAAATATTTGATTACGATTTACATTATTTGAAACACTTTTGCACAGGGTTTTCATCCGTGCTACCGTGCCCCCAAGTTTATCTTATTCCCCATTGATTTTACGTCCCTCCTTCAGGAATTCAAACCAAACACTCCACAACAGCTATCTTCTATAATAGTAAAGAAAAGGTTTTATAGAAAGGTGCTGTTTTAAGCGTTTCAGCCATCTGTTTGCTCAAAAGTGTCAAATTCATTTTTGACTATATTTTCTGCTGTTTATTCATTTTTTTATTTTTTCAATTTTAAAGATGTTTTTATGCTCCAGAAAGATAAAGCACGTGTGACTGGAACGCCAAAAACGATGTTTTGATGCGTATCCATCTACCATTTTTAGTCCAAAAAAGGCATTTCGAAATTTCACCCCACCCCCAGAATATCTGAGTGCTGTGCATGTCTGGTTATGACCAGACATGCACGTGGGGGTTGGGGTTACCTATGGAAAAATGGAACATTTTCTTGGGAAAACGGGGTAAAGGAATGACAAAAGACGGATGAAAATTGAAAACTTTCTTCAAAAGTGTTTACAGCAGATCAGAAACTGTGTATTAACGTAGTTTGAAATTTAGAGTTTTGTAACAAAAAATTTTTCTGCTGGATTTTGTGAAAGCTTATTTTTTCCTTCATGGGGTATCAAGTTAGAGGCGCACAACATAACTGGTCTTGAAGAGTCAGTGAAGGAATATAGGACTCGAAAATGCTTTAAACCTTAAAATCGCATAAAATCTACGTTAATTAGGTGTTTATCTGATTACTTTGGAAGAAAATTTTGATTTTGCTTTTGCACGTTGGGCCTTGATTTCTTTAAATATTTTTTCCAACAAAATTTTTGTTCTTAGGATCAAGGTTCTGAAGCACCACTGACCTTTAAACGCCCCATACACTTGTCAAATCACGACTGCTTTTTATCTCGATCTGTCGGCGACATTTTCGGACATTGTGTCTTTTTTACACGGATTACGAGCGTTTTAATTATTTTTTATTCTCAGGCGACTACTACAAGTGTATCGCCTTTTTCTGAGTCAACAACCTTCTTAAACGTCGTTTATGCTCTAATTCTGGCTGATTACAAGGACTGGCACAATTTGAGAAAAATATCGCGAAACTTGCTTTGCAACAGCGTTCATTTTGCCTTCGAGTTCATGCGCTACTTTTATCCATTCGATAAACATCTTAAGAAAGAAGGTAGATGTGGAGTATTTAGTAATTTATCAAAAAAGGAAAACAACATTCATTCTAATGCTGAATTCCGATAGCCTTTTTGAAATGAATTATTCTTAGCTCATGAAGCATAAAATGACTAATGTTCAATATACGAGTAAGTATAGTCTGTTTCACATAACTTCGTGCATAAATTTTAAGAATTTTCATCGACAGTAAGCCGGGGGTTAGATAAATATATATCAGATCAATGATAAAATCGCAATCTGCCAGCTTATTGTCGGGGATAGTTTTAAAATTTATGACCGAAGTTGAAAGAAACAGACTAAGGTACTGATAGTTATAAAATTGCATACAGAATTAAAATTGAGAACTACAATTTCATACATACGTGCCTGTATTTGTTACACAATAATCCTAAGCATTCAGGGCAAAAACCAAATTCTGGGGTCTATCGATTTTTAGGGGAAGATTCAGCCGTATTATGGGGCTCCAGAGTCCAGCCGGACCCTCAGACCATACATGGACTGGGTATGAATGATGTAAAATCAGGAAAAATCACAAAAAACATGCCAAAAATTCAATTCTGGGAGTCCATTGATTTTTAGGGTCCACTGGATTACAGGGGTCTGAACCCCCAAACCCCCATACATACATCTTCCCAGTCCCCACGATCCCATGAGTGCCCCAGACTTCCCACGCTTATGTGTGATCCTGAGGCAGCTTGCTTCATTTCCGCTACCAGTGAGAAAAATAATAGGTACTCTAATCAATAATTCGATGATCTCCGCTAGTGATTTGCGTTTGTGATTTAAAAGCACCGAAGTATTTCTACTTTACTGTAGCATTTCACTTATTGACAGATAAAAATAGACCGCTCTCTGCTTATCGTCCTGACAGTCTTTTATCGGTTGCTACATTGAGCAAATCAATTCAATCCAAGAGCTTGCGCGAAAGCGTGGCGCAGGAATCAAAAAATACTTCTTTCACAAGTTTAGCCCAAACGGAACAGTCGATGAGCGGAGGCCGAAAACAGCGATTGATTGACGAATACAATGTTAAAAATCATGTTTTTGAGGGTATGGTCGACCCGATGTACCATTATTTGCACATTTTAATCGACGACCTAGCCACTGAGCAAGAAATCTCTTTGATGTATTATTTGGTGCTGATGATGGGTAAGAAAAAATAGAAACTAAAATTGCACTTCATTGTTACTTATTCTGCACGTTAAAAACCGATTTTGAGTGTGGGAAGCACACCCTGGGCGTGGGGGTTCGGGGAGAGTATGCACCCCCCAGAAACCAAAATACCCCCCCCAGAAATCAAAATACCCCCCCAGAATTCGATTTTTGAAAATTTTTTTCGTTTTTTTCGCAATTTTTTTATGTCAATGGATAGTGCTTGATGAGAAACGTCGAAAAATGGTGTTTTTATCGCCATACCATCATTTTTAAGACGATTTTTTGACCTTCAAAAAAATCTTGCACCCCCCCCCCCAGAATTTTCTTGCTGCCCACGTATGGTGGGAAGCCCTCTCGAGCAAGGACGCTTTTATTTTGTACCTATTATTCTTAAACTAGTTGATGATTCAGCATTTTCATAAGATTGCGGTACCATACATGGGTGTGGCGGAAGTTTGTGGGGTTTGGACTCGGAAGGCAAAACTCTCAGATCCCAGAATTAAATATTTGAGAATTTTTTCATCTCCCTAGCGAATTTTCATGCCAACGCATAGATCTCGATGCGAGAAGTGGAAAAATAGTATTATTCGTCCTATCACTACTTATTTTGCTCTTTCTGGATATTAAAAATTTTAGACCCCTAGGCTCCCTAGAATTTCGGCGTTGCCTCATGTATGAACGGTAATTCATTTCTCGTCAATCAGTTTAAATTAGGTCTTAAGATTTCATTAATCACACGTGAAATTCCTAGTTTTCGATAATCTTATTTGAAAAATGTTTATACTGTTTCAACGTCTTTTAAATTTAGCGAAAATACGCGAAACAATCTGAAAATTTTTTGAAATTTTGGTAGATTGTTTTTATTTTTAAAATTAAGGTGTTGTGCACTTGGAGCAATATATGTTACAAAATCCATTGATGCATCTTCCTTTTCAATTGCTTCAAGTAGTCTTCCTCGGGCCTACAAGTTAGGATTGAGCTGCGTCACCTACCAGCCCATATGTTAGCATAATTTCATGTATTATTTTTTGTTTATTTTACTATTATTATCGATGCCTCATGAAGTTTGTAGTGAGCTTACACGATATTTGTAATGTTTTGCGTATCAGAGAGCATTAGGTCACCACGTAGGATAAAGCAATCTATGTATGTATGTACGTGCGTTGAGTATATTTAGGCAGCAAGAAAATTCTGGGGGGTCAGGATTGGTAAAATCGCAAAAAAATGTTACAAAAAATAGAATTCTTGGGGTCCACAATAATTGGGGGGGTACAACCTCCACTCCACCCCCATGTGTGGCGTTGAGCACAGTATACGATTGTGTTGACTGTTAATGCACTTTTGTAGTCGGTGAGAATTTAGTGTATAGTAGGCACATCCGATTGTAATTATCGTTTTCTCATTTATAAGTATTCATTCATATTTTCCGACCGAAAAATGAATTTTTTCGTCTCATATCCACCTATTTGCGCAACAATTGTATTTCGAATCAATTTTTCATTCACAAGATACGATGGGTAAGGTAATGTATGTATGTACTGAATTTCATTTTGTAGGACCAAAATTAGACAAGGTCAAGCCTGACAAAATGCTAGAGTTATCTATACAAATTCGGCGTCGAATAATCGAAAGCCGCCCAAGTCCAAAATCTGTGGCCATGTTGATGGAACTTGTAGAACTGCATTCACACAATTGGTCGAAAACTGCATTACAACCGAAAGTTGATGCAATTTATTCAGCGTACGCTGCTACGAATCAGTTTTTATTCAGCCGATCCAGAAAAGAGAGTCAAAGTTCTGATGATGAAGAATATGATTAGTGCATGAACAATCGATTTCAACTCGAAAATCAAACAAAATATTAGAGCAAATTGATTTTAGACTAAGTTTACAGCATAAACAAAATGCAAAGTTTTGGCAAGTACGGACTATAGAGTGACTTTCTCGTAAAGTGGATTGTTGCTATAACACTTCTGTAATTCATGGAAACAACGCAAGCTCATTTCGTCTTTTTTATAGTCCTTGAGAAAGGAATACTTTTCATGGTTCCTTTGTTTCGCTCATAGTCACAGCATGACAGGAGCGTTTGCTCATTAACTTCCTCCACGTTAGTCCATGCCACACATGGGCGTGGGGAGGGGTTTGGGGGTATGCACCCCCAGAAGTTGAAATATCCCCAGAATTCAAATTTTGAATTTTTTTTGCTTTTTTGGCGATTTTTGATGCCATTGGATAGTGCTCGATGAGAAACGTCGAAAAATGGTGTTTTTTTCGCCATACGACCACTTTTAAGACCTTTTTTACCTTTGAAAATTTTTTCACCCCCTCCCCAGAATTTTGGTGCTGCCCACCTATGGTCCATGCTGCTCCTTTGAGTTGAAACAAAGATGGATAAGAAGTGACTGTCGTACAATGGGTGATAAACAACTGACGAAATCTGAGGTGGTCTAAATGGGGTCAAAGGTTGAAAAAACTTGCAAAAAACATGCCAGTTATTCATTTCTGGGACGTCAGCCCTGGGTTCTCGGGAAGTCTATCCCTATGCTCACGTATGCATTGTGTTGTGACTGCCCAACATTGGCCCAATGTAGTTGGCATTGGAAGAATTTTTGCAATCATTCACATTACTTGATTATTTCCGGCGCTTCGTGCATTTTGGGGTGGTTTGGACCACCAGAATCCAAAAGACCTCCCACAAAATCTATTTAAGACCCCCTAATTACATCTTGAAATTTAAAAAATTTTTTTAATGTCATAAAATAGTATTATTCGTCTCTGCCATCTTTTTCGACTTGACCTCTGAAAGTTCTAGATCAACAGAATTAAGTCGCTGATGGAGGCAGCCCCAACAAATTGGTCTACATCTCGGGAAATTCGTCGGGATAGTTCATAAAAACCGCAATGCTCTATCCATTGAGATCATGAAATTCCACCTTTCCAATGTTTTTCTTACTTAAAAGGCTATGAAATTAACATTTTTTGGTCGTGCTTGAGCCAAAATCATGGAAAACACTTGGTATCTGGCGCGAAGCGCCAAAAATTTGAAGATTTTACGTCAAGGACATGCAAATTTCCTATCAAATGTTTTAATTTTCTATCCTTTCACAAAAATTTGTGAAATTGAAGCGAAAGTACGTCAATAGTCTGTTTCACACATTCGATCATAAATTTTGAAAGTATCTCCGGCAATAAGCTGACAGATTGCGATTATAGCACTGCTCTGATTACGTAAGCCTCGGCTTAGAATTCGATGCAAAACGTTGAAAATTTTGAAAAGTTATGCTTGAAAATAAAAGTATGCTGAAAAGCCGTTTCTGCTCTTGAAATCAATCGTCTAAAACCTGAGCAAAAACATGGCTTTCGGACAGCCAAAAAAGTAAATAAATGTGATTAACAGGTATTATACGGAGCGAAGCGCCGGAAAAGATTGTAAATGTAGGGGCCTGCGTCTACAAGAGCGACACAGACCGGCCTAACATTACCTTCGAGATTTACCTAGGTACGTAGGTACTTAGGTCTACGCTTAGTGCTGGCCCCGATCGCGCAGCCCTGGATAGCTTTCGATCTTTGGACCCTTACAGACCTAACGGCTTCGATCCCCTCAGCCCTAATATTGCTGGCTGCTTCTTGTCGGGTGATCTCAGCAGCTACGCCCTAAGACCTAAGGCTATCTACCTAGTCTCGGAATTTGCCGCGGAGGTCAGTTGACCTATCTCAAGCTCAAGTTGAATATTTAACTTATTTTCCAATCAGTGCCTGGATCGAAATGTTTTTGGTTCCTAATACGTGTAGCACGCTGAACTATGAAAACAACAACAACGAGCTCTATGCTGATCAATCTATAATATTAATTTCGAGTTGTGTGTAAGTGTGTGTGTGTCTGTGAGGCAAAAAAGTTTTTACTGGATAATTTTGTGATACTTATATTTTCACTCAATGGGTATTTTCGGGCGCTAATTACAATTTTTTGATTAAAATGGCTCGATCGGACTCCTGAAACCCGGAAACTACGGATTTATGTAAAAGGTTTTGGTAGCTCTAGCCGCTTATGCAATTGCCGCAGGGTAAAATTTTAAAGCCACCCTAGATCAACTTTTTATGCGCTATCGACTGGTGTAAACCACTTTACACTACAGTGTAAACTGATGTGATGCCGTAAGAAAAACGTGATTTACAAGTGTATTTTATCAAATATCTCAAATCGCAGCAAATAAATTTTTTTAAAGTTTTCACCAATTATTGGATATCTTATGACTGACCTTACTGTAGAATTTGAAGAAAATTCACGGATTGGTTTTTGAGATACGGGAGCCCAAAGGTACCCTATGCATAGCGTAAAATTTAGGTTTTTGTCTTTTTGCAGAAGCACAGATTGACTGTTGCTTCCAAAATTTGGCCCCTGGGGTTTCTGGGACCGCTGATTCCATATTCGCTACTTTAAATATACGATCTGGCATCATAAAACATGTATGAGACGGGCTGAAAGGAAATCACGTACGGGTACTTATAAACATGATTAATCACTGAAAAAGAGCTTGCACCAAGTCAAAATTTTTGACCTTGTAAACCAGCGCGCGTGAAATTTAATGCGAAGCAATCGAAAGCAGCAAACATGCGGCTTTCGAAAGAAAGCAGCAAACATGCGGCTTTCGAAAATACAAATCCAAATGTTTTTGCTTCTAGCGGCTAATTTATTATGCAACTTTTTGCATTTGTTTACAATGAGGGCAAAGTTGAACATTGTACGCAGTTTTGCCGTTGAGTTGCCTCATAAACGGAAGAACGAGGCAAAAGAAGACAGAGCAAAATGGAATGAGTCGTTGCTTAATGGAAAGCACTCACAAAATGCACATAAAATAATAATTGAATTATATATGTAGGTAGGTACTATAAATCTTGATCCTTCTATGCACAATTCGCAAATGACCACAAACAATATGTACTGTAATTTTTATTCAATCGAGCAATAAATGTGAATTGTGAAAGTTTGTTTGTCTGTATGTCTGTTTGTTCGGGGTTGGCTCCGGCTCCATAATAGTTGGTGGGCTGACGTTTTGACCCGAGGTCGGCCTACCGGGGGAAGGATCCGTAGCGACATTAAAATTTGATCAACACCACCCAGTCACCCTATACAGGGGTGGAGCGGGAGGCAGCCCTATGCTTAAGCATAGCATTTTTTGGGACATGGCCGATTTTTCGCAAAATTTTAAAAAAGGAGCAAAACTCGGTTTACACTATTTTCGGGTTATGGTTTTTTCTGAATTTCGGGCGGGTCCGGACCCCCCAGTCCCCCACAGCTACATGCCTGGCTATAAGATAGGACATGAAATAAGATACCGTGTGCTACAAGATAAGCAATGCTATACAATAGGATGTGATAGATACCTGTGCTACAGGATAGGCAATGCTATAAGATAGGACGTGATAAAAGACACCCGTGCTACAAGATAGGTAATGCTATAAGATAGGACGTGATACAAGATACCCCGTGCTACAAGATAGGCAATGCTATAAGATAGGATGGGATATAAGATACCCTGTGCTACTGGATAGGCAATACTATAAGGTGTGACGTGATATAAGATACCCCGTGCTACAAGATAGGCAATGCTATAAGATAGAACGTGATAAAAGATACCCCGTGCTACAAGATAGGCAATGCTATAAGATAGGAAGTCATATAAGATACCCCGAGCTGCAAGATAGGCAATGCTATAAGATAGGATGGGATATAAGATACCCTGTGCTACGAGATAGGCAATGCTATAAGATAGGTGTGATATAGATACCCTGTCTGTGCCATAACATGCAGTGATATAAGATAGGAGATACCATCAGCTATAACATATGAGTGATATGAGATATCACGTGATATATGACACCCTTCGCTACAACAAAGAAAAAATTTTTAAAACATCAAAAATATGGTTTGACCAAAAAAATTTTCAAAACATCCTAAAACATCAGAAATATGGTTTGACAAAAAAAAATTTTCAAAAACATCCCAAAACATCAAAAATATGGGTTTGATTAAACAAATTTCCAGAACATCCCAGAACATCAAAAGTGATTCAAAGCATGGATGTGTCGATAATGTAAAAGTGCTTTAATATATCCTGTGCTGTAAGATAGGTGTCCCAAAACATCAAAAATATGGTGTGCACCAAAAAAATCTTTAAACATCCCAAAACATCAAAAAATCGTTTTGACCAAAAAAATTTTTAAACACAATAAAACATCAAAAATATGGTTTTGACCAAAAAAATTTTTAAACCTTCAAAAACATCAAAAGTATGGTTTTGGACCAGAAACGCTTTTTAATATTCCAAAACGTTAAAAATATGGTTATGATCAAACAGAATTTTTAAACATCCCAAACCATCTAATGGTATAATTTCCAGAACATCCCAGAACATCAAAAATATGATTTAGAATAAAGAATTCTCAGAACCATTCTATAACGTCAAAAATATGGATTTAATCAAAGAAATGGTTGATAAAAGACAGTTTTAAAAAATTTAAAAAATACAATATGGTCTTTACCAACAATTTCTTTAAAAAATATACAAAAACATCAAAAGTCCCGAAAAATAAAAAAATATAAGAGACATCTCAATCCCATACAGTTATCGGGCCTAAGATCAGCCCGGGCAACGCCGGGCAGCTCAGCTCAGCTATTATAATTCGAAAAAATAATAAAATCTATGTACGCATAAAATAATATGAAACACAATATATAAGGCTTCGTGTCACAGACAAAAATATAAAAACCGCTCGCCGATCCATTGCAGAGTCATTCAATTTTTTATACTAATTACTGGTTAAGATATTATTTGTTTACAAACACTCTAGCAGATGGGGCAGCGAAGCGCCCCATTTGCTAGTCATCCTTAAAGATTAAATAATAATTTTGATCAATTTTGGATTTGAGAAAAGAATTAAGATTTCCAAATAAAATAAGTTATCATACGGAATTTACCTATCAGTCCACTAAGATGGGAAGAAGTCCTCGACGTGGGTGTGGCCGACCTAACCTCGGTATAACCAAAAACCACTGGGTAGGTTTTTCTATATTTTAATTCGACGAAGAATTCGCGGCCTAGCTGCCGGACAACAATAAAGCAAAAAGAAAACGAAAACGTACGGACTATACAATCGTACAACGGCCAACCAGACTGCCAACAACACTACTCACAAGAATAACTACATTGGCCTCAAGAGACCATTACAGTAAAATAAACGAAGATCAAATTAACATAATACTGATACACTTATATCTCAGATCGAATGTTCTCGATTAACACAAGCGGTATGCATTAAACAATTACTATTATCATACACTTAACTCTATGCTACCGGACAAGTATCTAAATGTTTTTTATTATTGAAAAATTGGGGAAATAATGGGAAGACCGAAGGCATAGCCCACAGTACACAATCATAGATAGCTACTAGTATTGGCTATGTGATGACTATCGCGAACTGCTAAGGCAAGTTCGCCTATACATGTAACTCTCGCAGTTACAAGATTGAGAAATTATGATCAGTGACGGCCAGAAAGCATTGCCGATTACAAATCCCGTCTTTATCTCGCCTATTGTCTTTTGCTAATAGGGCGGGGCCACAAATGGGCACGGGAGTTCGTACCCCTAGAAGTTGAAACCCCCAGAGTACTGTAGACCCCAAGAATTCTATTTTTAGTAACATTTTTGGCAATTTCGGGTTGACAAAATGAGCCCATTATGGACGACAATCTGCCTTCAAATTGTGGTATCGATGCATGTACATACTCGTACGTAGGTATGTGCATGTATGATCGTTGAAATCCTTTTATTTAGCTGGTAAAAAATATTAATTACACCAGTTTACACAACATCGAAAAATCCATCATCTGCTTTGTTGTTGGCTGTCATCAACGGCATTCTGAAAATTAAAGCATTAGTTCATTTTTGCCATGATGGCATTGTAATAAGAGTCAAAAGTTAGTAATTTCCTTCAAAGTACATAAGTGCGTGTGACTGTGAGGCTAAGAAATTTTAGCGCTTCGGGCAACGCTACCATTATATATAGACATTGATGTAGCATGGGGAATGGGTGAAATGGAATCCCTCACACACAGTTTACTGTCCTCCCCACAAAGCCAGAAAATTTTTGGCCTACCTCGACTTATGGATAAAGTCGAATTTTTTAGCCACTTTAAGGCGTTCTTTGGTTATTTTTGGCTAAAAATTGGACGTCATTTACGGCTCCCCCTAAAATGGCCGGGGATCCAACACCCAAAATTTCAAGTCGTAAACCCGATTCTGCCATATTTTAATCAGAAATAATTAAAATATGTGACATATATAGGAGACAAAAACAACAACTTCTGCAGTCTGCTTTAAAAAATCTTGCGCATGAATCACAATTTCAGAAGCAATGCGTCGACTAAAAAAGCAATTAAAAGTTAAGCAACAATCATGATACTGTGCAAAGGATTTGGGCATATAAACTTTTTTTGAGGAAAATCGCTGTCACTGAAGCCTGCATAGAAACCACATTTGTACCTATTTCCTTCAGCGCTGAAATTGATTTTTATGCACAAAGTTTCGTGAAACAGACTGTTAATATTTTGGAAGCAACAAACAGCACGCTAGAAAGATTATGAATAGTCAACCATGGCTCAAAAACATCAATCGTACTTTGTGACTTTTCTAGGAAAAGGACATACTCGATTCTATTTTTAGTAACATTTTTAGCGTTTTTATTCAGCTGTACCCCCCAGAATTTTCTTGTTGACACTGTATGGACACGACTTGAATGAATAATATATATTCAAAATAGTTGTCGTGTCGTATTCACACGTGATCTTACAGAGGCTTAAGGGTTTTGGCCTTCAGAATGGCTACTGACCATACGTGGGCAGCAAGAAAATTCTGGGAGGGGTGTGTACGATTTTTCAAAGGTAAAAAATGGCCTTAAAAATGGTGGTATGGTGAAAAACACCATTTTCAACGTTTCTCATCGAGCACTATCCATTGGCATCAAAAAATTGCGAAAAAATAAGAAAAATTTTTAAAAATTGAATTCTAGGGGGTATTTTGGTTTCTCGGGGGGGGGGGGGTGCATACCCCAAACCCCCCACGCCCAGGTGTGCTACTGACCCTGTAAAAAACCGCTGATCCACAGAATTTCTGACTCTTCAGAAAACCTAATAAAATATTTTTGACCATGCCTTGTTCAATTATTTTTTTTTGAAAAAATTCATGTCTTCATGTTCTAGAAAGAAAGAGCATATTCAGAAACGTTAGAAATAGTTTTTTGATGGGTATCCAACTTTTTTGAGCCCAAAAAGGTATGCTCAAAAAAAAATTCGCGGTTGAACCCTCGTTTTTTATGTTATACATGAATGGCCATATCATCGTAAAAAACATTCGAATATGTATTTATCTGATATGTTCGCAAACATGGTGCGAGTGATAGACCAAAACGTTTGAGCAGTTCCTATACCAAAAGTGAAATACTCTCACTTTCATATTTGAGCAAGCCATGTAGAAGAGAAGACAGTTGATACTGGGATGAGAAGCCTAGAACTTTTCATATGCTACATAAAATTCAACGCAGATTTATGTTTGCAAAATTTCAGTTCTCGTAAATCGCAGGATGAAAGACATTTTACACGTTGTGAAATATCCATGTAAACCGTTCCTGGAACAATGTTAACCACTTATGATTATGTTCATGGTGCGGAATATTCATTAATAGCGACTACAAATGAGAGTGGGAGGGTCTGGATCCCCCGAGATTTGGCATACCACCCGAAATCTATAGACTCCAGAACTGAATTTCTGGTGCTATATTTGGCGATTTGGCCTCATTGGACCACCAGGATTTGGCTGCTGCCCACCTATTGTTTGGACCCTCTTAGCGATTTTGCCCGATCAGACCACACATGGGCGTAGGGGAGGTCTGGGGGTTTACACCATAGGTGGGCGACACCAAAGTTCTAGGGAGGGGGGTGCAAGATTTTTTCAAAGGTCAAAAAATAGCCTTAAAAATGGTGGTATGGCGAAAAAAACACCATTTTTCAACGTTTCTCATCGAACACTACCTATTGGCAGTGATCGGACCGAGGGTACTTTTGGATCCCTCGGCCTCGGCCTCGGCCGAGGCGACTTAAAATCCTTGCCGTCGGTCGAGGCCGAGGGTAATGCCGAGGGTCAAGCTTATATACCTATACCCATAAATAGTACTCTTAGAATATTTTGTATGCACATGAGCTGGAGAATAATCGCAATATTAAACACTTTATCGAATGTCAAACAAATCATTTTTATTGTCAATAATAGTAGATTAAATGTGAGAAAAATTTATTGAATAAAGTTAGCAGCATGAAAGCATACTTAATTTAACAAGTTGCCTTTGATGAAGACTTGGAAAAGTTGATAAAGAATATGGCTGAATAAGCACTTAAAAACTTTTATTACTATTAATAAGAAAACAGTGTCGAAAAAATAAACGAACAAACGAAATAAGCTAAGTAAAGACAGGACTGAAGCCATTGTTGTGCTCGCTTTTGCAGTAATGCATGTTTAAACACGCTTTTTCGGTCATCCAATCCTGGTGTGGCAGGTAATATGACGGAAACTGCACTGTACTTTCCGATCACAGTTTCCCAAGGTCCAGAGCACACCTGGGTGTGAGGGGGTTTGGGGGGAAGTATGCACCCCCCAGAAACCAAAATACCCCCCCCCAGAATTCAATTTTTAAAAATTTTTTTCGTTTTTTTTTCTCGCAATTTTTTGACGCCAATGGATAGTGCTTGATGAGAAACGTAAAAAAATGGTGTTTTTATCGCCATACCACCATTTTTAAGGTCATTTTTTGACCTTCAAAAAATTTTGCACCCCCAGAATTTTTTGCTGCCCACGTATGGTCCAGAGTTGAGGGATGAGTGAAATCCCAAAATGGGGGACCAGTAAATTAAGTGGTGTCTTTGTATGAGCAAACAAATTTTTGTAGATATTTTATATAAATATATTTTTCACATACACATTTTTACATACTGCCAGTGTGTGACCTGCAACCGGCATGCAGTCCTAAACAGTGTTTTTTTGTGCAAGATACCTTTTTACGTGTACAAAGATGGTATCCAAAAGTCTTTGAACATTTTGTACATGCAAATTTTTGTGTACTATTATAGTATGGTACAGTAGCGATTTAGTGTGGTAAAACAGGGTTTTTCGACCTTTGGTAGTGTATCTGAGCTAATTCCTGAATTTCTGAATATTTGACATTTTTCCATTCTAAATGCAAATTCTACTATTTTAAAGATATATAGGACAGACAATTACTGATGCGCCGAAAATTTTCGGAAATTTTACACCTTTTTACAGTTTTCGTCTCTCCAAAAATCTTTGTGCACGTACAAAGACTGTCCTGAAAAGATTCTGTACATTATGAAAAATCTTTGCCGAATACAAAAAACCGTGGCCCTAAATGTGAAAATTCGGCTTGAAATTTAGTTGATAATATTAGTTCGGCGCGAAGTTTCCGCAGTTGAAATTTTTAGTTGGAAAACTTAAAACATTACAGCAGACTGTAGTTGTAGTAATGTGTATAGGTGGGCGGCACCAAAGTTCTGGGGGGGGTGTGCAAGATTTTTTCAAAGGTCAGAAAATGGCCTTAAAAGTGGTGGTATGGCGAAAAGACACCATATTTCAACGTTTCTCATCGAGCACTATCCATTGGCATCAAAAAATTGCGGAAAAAACGAAAAAACTTTTCAAAAATTGAAATCTGGGGCGTATTTTGTTTTCTGGGGGGGGGAAGGTATTTTGGTTTCTCGGGGGACCCCCCCCCCCACGCACAGGCCCAGGTATGGTAGTGTGTCTCACAAACGCAGCTTTTTCGCTCATCCACAATTATCGCTGCTGCTTATCATAAAATGTCAATCATGTCTGTTAAATTCATTATTCAACATTGTAACAAAATTCCTGCTCTATCCGATCAGTAAATCCCAAAATCGATAAAATTCCAAGCAAACATGCAAAAAACCTAAGTACAACACGGAAAGTCGCTTGCCTTCAATAATGTTCATTTGAAATTTGTTCAGGACTCGAAAACTTGATGGAAAACTGTAAAATATCGGACCTGAACTAAATACCTTCAAAGGATCTCACGACAATTCAATAATTGGTTCATATATGGCAAATACGATTTTAAGTACATGTAATAAAAACTTACCACCCAATTATATCAATTCTACTTGTACACATTAAGCTGACAGACAAGTCTCGACACGATCTAGGACTTTTTGTACGTGATTGATTGGACCCCTTACCTTTTCTTCAAACAGTCCGGAAATAAGATATTCATGAGCGCAAATTAGCATCTTTCATCGTTTTGAATTGCACTACTCAGTGTTTTTTTGTATTCGGCAAAGATTTTTTCCGATGAACAAAGACTTTTGGGGACCGTCTTACTACATGTACAAAGATTTTTAGGAAGATAAAAACTGCAAAAAAGGGTTTGAAAATCGCAAAATTTTCGGACGCTTAGCGCCGAAATGAGTAATTGTGTGTTCTATATTATCTTTATAATGCCAGAAATTGCATTTTTAAAGGAAAAATATCAACTTTTTCAGCGCTTCGCGCCGTTTTAAGACGATTATAAATGATTCTTGCTCTTAGAAACCCATAAATTAGCTAAAATACACTACCATAGGTTGGGGGAGTGCTAACCCCCAAACCCAGCATAGGTGCACAAGATCAGGGTCGGCAGGGGGGCGTGAAATGCCAAGAATCTAAAACAGTAAATTTAACGTTCACGATTTTTTTCCTGTTTTAATGATCAAAATGGTCAAAATAGCCTATAAAACGTTTTTTCGTGTTAATAACACATTTTAAAAGCATTTTTAGTCCATTTTGACTGCATTAGATCACTTTTAACTACTAAAAAATGCAAAAATTTATCAATTTTGGGCGCTTTTTTGAGGAAAAAGTACTTAAAAATACTAATCTGGCGCGAAGCGCCGGAAAATTTTTAACATTTTTACTGATTTTGATGTCAAAAATGATGCAGAACAAGACCTGTTTGCTCAAAATCGCCGGACAGTACCGGTCTAGCTGACCCCTTCAGGGGGGTAATACCCCCCTCAACCGCCCTATGTGCATCTGTGACGCCCAGGTATGGTATAAACCGCCCACAGAACTTGAAACCCCCCGCAGATCTTAAAAAACTACCGCAGATTATCATAAACCCCTAGAATTATACTTTTAGTAACATTCGTGGCGATTTTTGGCGATTTCAACCCCCAGAATTTTCTTGCCGCTAATGTATAGATTAGACCCTGGATTTGGTTGCTACCCATGTATAATAGCGAACAAGTGCCATTTTTGGGCCCAAAAATGGTAGGTAATCGTCAAAAACATCGTCTTTCGGCGTTTCTGACGATTCTCTCTTTCTAGAGCATAAAAACAAATTAAAAAATATATAAAAAAGTCGAACAAATTGAAGAAAATATAGTTAACAAAACATTTCAGCAAATATATAGCTAAAAACGATTAGAAAAGCAACTTTTCTACAAATTTTTAAAAAATTTTCGGGAACTTTTACAAAATCGCGAATCCTGAGGGGGGGGGTGGGGTTGAAACCCCTCCCAAACCACCCGAGAACAAAATTTGAGATCAATGGGTAACATATTAAGAAAAACAAAGTGATTAAAGTGATTTCGGAACAATACAGCAATCTCATTGCGCATCATGCACGATATTATATTTCAGATTATACTATCAAAATATTACGCAATCTTCTGTTGAATAATCGGTGTACGGTAATCATGGATAAGCAAATCGCAAAAAACCGCTGGTTTTCCGCAGTTGAAATTTTTAGTTGGAAAACTGAAACCATTACAGCAGACTGTAGTTGTAGTAATGTGTATAGGTGGGCGACACCAAAGTTCTGGGGGGTGTGCAAGATTTTTTCAAAGGAAAGAAAATGGCCTTAAAAGTGGTGGTATGGCGAAAAGACACCATATTTCAACGTTTCTCATCGAGCACTATCCATTGGCATCAAAAAATTGCGGAAAAAACGAAAAAACTTTTCAAAAATTGAAATCTGGGGCGTATTTTGTTTTCTGGGGGGAAAGGTATTTTGGTTTCTCGGGGGACCCCCACGCACAGGCCCAGGTATGGTAGTGTGTCTCACAAACGCAGCTTTTTCGCTCATCCACAATTATCGCTGCTGCTTATCATAAAATGTCAATCATGTCTGTTAAATTCATTATTCAACATTATAACAAAATTCCTGCTCTATCCGATCAGTAAATCCCAAAATCGATAAAATTCCAAGCAAACATGCAAAAAACTTAAGTACAACACGGAAAGTCGCTTGCCTTCAATAATGTTCATTTGAAATTTGTTCAGGACTCGAAAACTTGATGGAAAACTGTACAATATCGGACCTGAACTAAATACCTTCAAAGGATCTCACGACAATTCAATAATTGGTTCATATATGGCAAATACGATTTTAAGTACATGTAATAAAAACTTACTACCCAATTATATCAATTTTACTGTACACATTAAGCTGACAGACAAGTCTGACGATCTAGGACTTTTGTACGTGATTGGATTGGACCTTACCTTTTCTTCAAACAGTCCAAAATAAGATATTCACGAGCAAATTAGCATCTTTCATCGTTTTGAATTGCACTACTCAGTGTTTTTTTGTATTCGGCAAAGATTTTTTCCGATGAACAAAGACTTTTGGGGACCGTCTTTCTACATGTACAAAGATTTTTAGGAAGATAAAAACTGCAAAAAGGGTTTGAAAATCGCAAAATTTTCGACGCTTGGCGCCGAAATGAGTAATTGTGTGTTCTATATATCTTCATAATGTCAGAAATTGCATTTTTAAAGGAAAAATATCAAATTTTTCGGCGCTTCGCGCCGTTTTAAGACGATTATAAATGATTCTTGCTCTTAGAAACCCATAAATTAGCTAAAATACACTACCATAGGTCGAGCAACTCTGTTTTTGCCACACTAAAATCGCTCCTGTACCATATTATAGTATCCAAAAATTTGTGTGTTCAAGATGTACAAAGACTTTTAGGGACAATCTTTGTACATAAACAAACGGACTTTGTACAAAAAAAAACAAACACTGGTACTACTTTTATTCAAAATGATTTCGTAAGCAGGATTTTTTAAAGAAAAAGTCAAAATTCTCCAGAATTTTGTCTGAAAAATGGTTAAATAATATGTGATATTTGAACAGAAAGACATTTAAAGACTCAAACTACTGTACTATTTCGTGTGTATGAACTTAGAGCCATGGGCGGATATAGAATGGGCGGCCCCCTATTGGCCCAAAATAGTTGGCGAGAGAAAGAATGGATATGAAATTTGCAATGATTTTTGGCCATCGATAATCAT
Organism: Mermis nigrescens; assembly: GCA_036768485.1. NCBI lineage: Eukaryota > Metazoa > Nematoda > Enoplea > Mermithida > Mermithidae > Mermis > Mermis nigrescens. Next base: position 301,655 of record JAVLUZ010000265.1, on the reverse strand, counting down.
AATTTTTCAAATTTTTTCAGGGGCCGTATAATACCAATTAATGACATTTATTTACTTTCTTGGCGGCCTAAAAGTCATATTTTTGATGAAAGAATATGTTTTAAAATGATTTCGAGAGCCGAAACAGCTTTACAGCATAATTCTCCTTTTTTCAAGCAAAACTTTATTGACGTTCCGCGTCAAATACTACAAATATAGGAAATCGAGCAGTAATTTAAGCTTCTAAACGTTCTTCCACTTAGATTTCACAGATTTTGCGCTTCGCGCCAGATTTTCGCTGAATTCAGACATATTTAATTATTTTTTTAGCAATATCCTCGAAAATTTTAAAATTTTTTCAACAAAGTTTTGGACCAAAAACGATTTTAAATAAAAATTAGGCAACGTAAAACGTCAAAAACACTATTTTGCACGCGAAGGGCATTTTTTAGACCAATTTCAGACTGATTTTTAAATTGGGATACCGCCCCCTCCTTAATATCCTAGATCTGTCACTGCTTGAAGCAAAGCCCTTTGCAGCGTTTGAAGAATCGAAGCGCCGAAATTTTTTAGAATTTATGCTAAAAAAGGAAGAGAACCATGCTTAAGTTATTTATGCTCCAGAAATTATCCAAGAGCCACGAAAATGTTCGTTGCTACAAAAAAAACATATTCCTAGCGAAAAGGAGATGGTTTGCAGCAGGCCGTCAGGAAAGTGAATAAATCTAATTTAAGAGATTACAATAAATTATGGTCAAAAATAATTGCAAGTACAAGCATATCCATTCTTTATCATCTCACCAATCATTTTGGGCCAATAGGGACGACCGGCAACCCCGTCCCTCAAATTGACCTCTGCCACCGACTCTGATTTAACAAAATACCATACCTCAAATTTCTGTTGAATTTGGTCGAAGATATATTCCAGGTCTAACAGACCCCGCTTCAAGACTTCAATAGCCGTGGGCCCTCTAGTCTGTATATGAAACAGCATTGTATCATCTAGGGGATGAGGTATATTATATCCACAAAAATCGACGTCAGTACTGTAAGATAGAAAAGGAATATAATCATAAATAACCAAAATTTTTGACTAGAAATAACTCACTATTTGCTTATAATGTGCTTTAAGGCGTTTCCGAGCGTATGATCTTCGTTTTGGAATAAAAATGAAACGCATTTCTCGTCTGGATCATCGCCTTGCATAATCTGAGCAACAAATTACTCTAAATAATAAGAGGAAATTTACGTTTATCGCTAATCGTAAATTTAAGTTCTTTTCAAGTTACTTTTTTGAATAGATATCTTAAACGTCTTAATATCTCTTGTATTATTGCAAATTCTTAATTTACTAACGAAGCTAAAAAGTATGTCATTTCAAGCCTTATGAGCAATTTTGACAGCAAAAATATTACATTTTCATCATTTCGCGCCCTATAATTTTCTAATGTAAAATTTTTTAAATGGAATGGCAAATGAAGCATAAAGAATGAAAAGCAACTAATTATTGACAGAAGATTTCCATTACTCATCCCTAGGAACGAATTTTTTACTTGGTCGTCCAGAAATCAAAACCTTTAGAACAATCGGAAGTAATCTAAAAAATTTCAGATATTGCCGTAAGTTATCGCCAAATTTTACTACTTGATTATAAAATAAAGCTTTAATACCATTCTTATGCAAAAGTACAAAACCTTTTAGAATTTTACGCATGTCCTGACAATTTGCTATCGGGCCGGTACTGCATTCATATACCGAACTAGTAAAAGGAAGGAATTAGGTAGTTCTTTCAATATTTTTTGATAGAATTTCTATTTTTCCATTTTCTGCCACTTTTATTTCAAATTTACAGCTTTTTCCTGCGCAAGCTCTTTTCACAAATAATCCTAAGGAAGAACTTAAACTGTTTTCCACCTTCCATAGGCTTAATGTCTCAATATTCAAAATTTTGGCACACACAATTTTAGAACGCAATTATACTTTGAAAAAATACTTTATTTAGTTTTAATGAATATAATGTGGTCGGAAAAATAAAAATGCAGTTTATTTTAAACATCTACAAATATTTCGAGTTATTGGACATCCATGTGGTGGCACTTCACACATGCACACTGGGGAGGGTATGGAGGTATATCTCCACCACAACACTTTGAAAAGCATACCCCCCTAAGGCCATTTGCGGACCAAGACCTATTCTTGAAATTATAAAAGAGCGCCAAACAATGCCCAGCAATATAATCTGAAGTATTTTCCGACTAATACTCTGTCCACCTATTCATTCAGACGCTTTTTGCCCATTATTTTGCGCATATTTGATAGTCCAAGTCATTATTATCATTCGTTTTAATGCAAACTTAATCACGAATTTTTAAAGCATTTTTTACGGGTTTGAACGATGGAGGGGGTAGGGGTAAGGGACGAAAAAATATTTGATTTTTGCGCCATAAATAGCCGTAAAAATTAATCGTTGAACCCCTCCCAGAACTTTTGACTGTGTGCATCTATGTGCCAGTTCCACAGAAAAATCTTGTTCCTAACCTGAAACCTACTTGCTGCCTTAAACAGTTAGATATTAATTCAAACTAAATTAATTATGGTGCATAGCGTCGAGATTTTTACGAACCTCTATCTACACTTGCGCTTAGAATTTGACTCAGCAAGATAAAATAATCTGTATAGTGATTGCCAAATGATGACTGAATTGGATAATGAACACCAATGCGCGTACAAGTAAAATTAAACATAAGCACATAGCAGTCAGTTACCTATATCTTATAAATAACAGAAACGGTGCTAAATTCTCAAAAAAATAAATGATTTTTTGTGCGTTCAATATTTAGAAAAAGTACATAGAATGCAAAGAATGTCTGACATTGTACAAAGCTTGATTTTACGTCATATAAAATTTGGAACCGAGAGTTTGAAGTCATAGAGCGAAATTTTTTAAAAACAGAAAAAATGCGCAGCAAAGCGTAATTACTTTATTTCAGTCCAAAAGCCAATGTGTACTCGTACAATGTGCAAAACTCTAAAAATTATAAACAATTTTCATAATAAATACAGAATATTATATGAAGTCATCATAATAAATATTTAAATTAAAAATACAGAAATAAATAAGTAGTAAAATAGAACAAAATACGAGAGGCAACACTTCGCTTACCATTTTTATTTTGTCAGGTTTAGCAGTCGAAGTCTCATTTGCCATTATATAGCAGAACAGATCACGATAGGCAGACAGCAGTAATTGAAAGTATCATACGCATAACCAAATTAGTGGTAAACACCAAACATGCACAGCATAGGGATTCTAAAGGCGGGTGTGAAATTTAAAGTACCTCTTTTATGCTCAAAAACAGTGGGTACCATAGGTGGGCGGCTCCAAAATTCTGGGATTGTTTAGTGATCATACATAAGACCTACCAATTTTATACTGCTGCAAGCTCCATGAAAGGCTTTTTGTGTCCACTGAAATGCCAACCAACACAACCTAAACAGCATGCGACTACTTTCTACAAGAAAATAAGTCTTTTTGACTTTCTGACTCAGTTATGATAAATTTTTACAGACTTCATGGCCTTTTGAATCTGTCTAGTCTTTGATTGTTAAGGTCTCTTCCCATGACATTTTTGGTTTTTTGCTTTTCCGGGTATTCAGATTTTTAATTCAAGGTCTAAAGCCTAAATCAGAAAATTTCTGTATTCATTAGCATTCGATTCAGAGAACAAGTTTTTAAAAAGAACAATTCTTAACTATCCGTGATTTACACAAGAAAATTTGTGAGCAGGTATTTCCTCCCAAAAGTGATTCCATTTGATGGATGATACATTGTACATTATTTACCTGATAGCAGATGGTCCACAGGGTCTCCAAAAACTGGAATGGATCATAAGGCCAAAAAATTACGGATGGCGAGAGAATTCCACTCTTGGGACTTAACTAACATGAATGCAAACTTATAGCTGATAAAATCTGAAAGCTTATGATTCTGGCAGCAATACGTGGGCAAGCATATCAGTCAAAATTATTGTCATTCTGCCAATTTTAAAAAAAAATTCACGTTTCAAAATTAAACACACTTTATAAATTGCAAAACCACGATTAAGACAATGAACTAGTACGCGCTGGGCTAATCCACAAAGTGCATAAAGCTGATAGTGATGCCAAGAGCAGTAGAACTATTTATTTCATAACAAATAAGCATATAAACATGGAGGAGAAATCATAGTTATTAACAAATGCAGTCATTTTCTAGCGATTTTTTCCCCCAAAACGTCCAAATCGTCAAATTCTTCACGTAATAGATCAGTGAGGACAAATTTTGATTGCCCGACGTAATTTTCACCCTTTGTCAAATGTTCTTTATTTTTCCGATCCCCATCATCACGTGTAAATATCGATTTATCCGATGGAGTTGTCGACTTGAATTCATAGATATTAAGGAGCTGAGGTAGTACACCACTAATTCGTCTGAAAAGTTTTTAGATGATTAATAGACGAACGAAGCCAGTAGGAACAAGAGCAAGTTTCACGTAAACAGCATGACATTTCAGTAAAGATCACACGATTGACAGATTATAAAAAGCATATTGATTTTAAATAAAATTATTTTACTACAGTATAAAATTCAAAGTAGGGCAACTATCAAGTGAGAAAACGACGACAAACGTGTGAACATGATACACAAATTTATGAATTGATTTTAGACTTCAAAGCCAGACATGCACACTGGGAAAAAAGGGGGAGGGGTGAAATCTTTAAGTGCCTTTTTTGGGCTTAAAAATGGAGATTACGCGTCAAATGCATCGTTTTGCGGCGTTTCTGACGATGCTCTATCTGTCTAGGGCATGAAAAAAAAATATTCAAAAAACAAATTAAAAAAGTCGAATAAACTTAACAAAATATAGTCAACAAATTAGTAAAATTTGACATTTTCGAGCAGATAAATAGTTAAAAACCCTTAAAAAGCACTTTCCCTACGACTTTTTAGGTATTTTTGGAAACTCTAAAAAAATCGAGAATTCCAGGGGGTAGATGAAAAAAATTTCTGGGAGAGGGGTTGAAACCCCCAAATATCATGTATGGCCGAAACTAAACTAACAGACATTAAGGAAAATCAACGGATGAATCAGAAGTGGTGCTACATTCGGTACAGATTATCAGACTGTCATCAAAAACAATGAACAAAAAAGATGAAACAAATGGAAAAAGAACGAAAAACAAGCATACTGCTAGCACAGATAGATGAAAAGATATGTATGAGAAGCAAAACAGGAAGCATGAAGACATCCATGTAGTCCAGTCGCTTTACCTTTTCAAACCAAATCTTAGGGTAAAAATTATACAGCTTATTTCATTTACAAATTCAACAAAAAATATGTCCAAACCGTTTTAATGAAGCACAAAATGGCATACGCAATTACCTCCCTATCAACTAACTAGATTTGCACAAATTCGATTCAGCTAAATAAACTCACAATCTTCACCTATTTTTGATGTTACACGTGAAAATTAGGATAAACGCAGGCACGTCATAATCTTATAGAAAACATGCTAATCAAATTGCTTTATGTGATATGTAATTAGCAGTAAGATTCACTAATGGCTGCGTTCGTTTAAATCCTGTCTGACTTATGACACTTTCGTGTCAACCAATTACCAAAAATCAAAGAAGATATGAACACAGAGGCAATAGGCACTAAACACAGATATAATCTACTTAAAGCATACTTGTTTGACTCAGATACGATTGAAATCAGGGGCGTAAACAGCCGGGGGCGGATGGCCGGGGGACGCCCCCAGAAATGAAAAAATATTTTCATTTTTCTTAAGAAGTCCCCCAAAGAAAAAAATTATAAATTCTCGAAGTCTTACTAAAAGGACAGCCAAAATACAATTTTAGCACACTTTTTGGGCTACTAAATTTGAAATTTTCCAGCGCTTTGCGCCGGATTTCTTATTTTTAATCTCATTTTTTACCGTAGAAGTCCAGATTTGCCTAAAAATAGCGAATATGTCAAAAATTTTCGGCGCATTATTTTCTGCAGTAGTTTTCTTTGCAAAACCGCAAAAATTAAATGCAAAGACAAGAATTTCGAAATCTTTCGGAGTCAAGCTTTAACTTGGTATTGAGAAATTAGTCATACAGATAGATTCAAGGATAGGTTTTTGATATCCCCGTTTGAAATCAAACAAGAAATTTTTTCAATTTTTTCTTTATCAAGGCGTAGATCTCGTTGAGAAAGGCTAAAAATGCCATCATTTTCGCGTGTCTCCTAATAATTCTCGAGATATAGGCATACATGATCTTGGGGGGGGTTTCACCCCCGCAGAATCATTTTTCACCCCCGCAAAAAATTTTTCACCCCCAGAATTGGCGATTTTTCAAAAGTTTCCTAAACTTACTTGAAAATTGGTAGAAAAAGTGCCTTTTTAAGGATTTTCGGCTATCTATTTGCTCAAAATCGCCAAATTTTCGGCGCTTCGTGCCATATATTCATGTTTTAAGCGATATATTGGTAATTTATTCGACTTTTTTCGCAATTTTTTTCATGATTTCATGCTCTAGAAGGATAGAGTATCGTCAGAAACGCCAAAAAACGATCTTTTTCAACGCGTACCGGCCATTTTTGGGCCCAAAAAAGGCAATTTAGGTATTCACCCCCCAGAATTCCCATACTGTGCATGTATGGATATAGGACTTCAGAAATTTCAGCCCCCGAAATGAAATCCTGATTACGCCCCTGACTAAAATCAATAAGAAAATCTGGAGAAAACTGATCCAGCTTATATATCGAAATGCAAAACTTACGGGTTGTCGGACGAATCCTGAACAGATGTCGCCTTGATGATAGACAACGACTGGCTGCAGCAACGAACGAACTGTTGCACATTCTTATTATTAACGTTTTTGGATATGTTAAACGACGTTTCGAGTGGATTTATGATGTACATGGGCGCGTCATTAGACATCTTTTCTACGTAACGACCAGTGTTTAAGCATAAGGCGTATGATGTAAAATCAAACGACGAATAAAATTCGAAAAAATCGTGCAGAAGTGATCCGGCTCCGCCGCTTTGTTGCTTAATTGCTCGGCGATCGCGCCATTGATAATAAAGCACTTTTGCCGGCTCACTAACCTGAAAACAGTTGCAAACAACTTGAATTTCTGGGAACGGATGCAAATTAGGGATATTATACCAGGCAATTATAATTGCATTAGGAATCACCCTTTCTATATAATGAAAGATGCGGTTCGCTTAAACGTGGAAATTTGCCGATGTCTATTTCTTATTCCACTATATTAAAATTTTGTATTTTTTCGCAATCACTTGAGTGCTTCTAATCTTTAAAACACGACTTATTCGTTTTGCGGCTTAGCTTTTAAGTTTTAATATGTTAGATTTCGATGACCATACAAATAAAAGTTCCAGATGGAATCAAATATTTTTTTATATACTACTTATCATAACTGAGCAATAGCCAAGACTTCAGCCCGTCCATCTATACCTTTTCAAATTTTAATTAATCCACTAATTGGACCAAAACTGGGGTTTAAAAAAGATAATTTTCTCTGATTTGTTTTACTGTTTTCTCACATCTTTTCAAAATGAGTTGATCCAAATGGATCCTTCAGGTCGTCCAGCCTTTGTATAAGCCTGCTCCATGGACGGACAGAGATGGGCTATTGCTCAGGTGTGCTGCTTATCGAATTTGCATCATGATGATCCTGACTAAATGACGACTTTCAAATTTTTTAGCTGAAAAAGTAAGCGTAGAGTGAGTATTTACTAGAGATGTGAGAGTCTATACTAGAGATCTCTAGTATATACTCACTCATCTCTTAAATTTTGGCATAATAAGAAAGAAGTATATCCAAGACTATCAAAGCTTGCCAGAAAATATCTCAGTCCGCCACCAACAAGTGTCCCCAGCGAACGTCTGTTCAGTAAAAGCGGCCTAAGTTGTTCAGATCGTCGATCGCGTCTATAGCCTGATAAGCTTGAAGCTTTGGTTTATTTGAGTGCTAATTTAAAATGCGTCGACTTTGATTATTAAAGGAAACTGCTAATGCTTGGACACGAATTAAGATTTTTCTGCTTTCTGACTAATAAAACTTCTCTTTTCGCAGTTATTGCATACATTTTAATTATTTTTTGCGAGCCTGGGCCCCGGCGCCTGGCACATCTCTAATATATGGTTTCCGCATTGTATTACATTACTGTGTATGTTGGTATCCATTTTGACATTTTTGACGATACATCCAGTCACAAAAATTCATAAGCACATTTCAAAATCTCCAGAATAGATACGCGTCTTACCGAGTGCAAAAATTTCAGGATATCGTCAAAAGATGGTGCAAATTGATGGCAGGACCAATGACGCTATAGGCCTTTAAACTATATTAAAGTAGGGTGTAAACAAATTGCCTTAGCGCCCGAAGCACTGGGACTCGGCCAAAATATAATACACATTTGGAAAGAAGAGACTTTTATCTATCGAATGCAGCCAGTTTAAAACTTTTAAGTTTACATGACCCGAAGTTATGACCTGTCAAATCGGAATGTAGCCTTTTTTATTTTTAATTTAAAATAGAGCATTCAAATGTCTAGTGATAGAACTCAATTGACACTAAACTCATCCCATCCAAATCGGTCGTCCATTCATCCCCCCAGAGCCGGAAAATTTTTGACCCCCCTCGATTTTGAGAAAAAATCGAATTTCTAAGCCGTTTTCAGGCGTTTTTTTAGCCAAAAATTGGTGGTCCATTACCCCCATTCCCACGCCTGAAAATCGCCATCTAAAATTTCGAGCCATTACATGTATGTTTGATAGATTATTTCTAGAGCTGTACCGGGGCCTGACAATTTTAATATTGTTATTAGATGCAAATCGTTGCTTTAACTGATTGGAAAGAGTGAGCATAAGACTCATGTAATGAGCTTGAACTGCGTTCACTCCATCAGTCGCACTTTTATTCCTTATGGATGTCAACGAAGTCAATTCTTTTGAGACAATAATACCGATGGAATTAATATTGAATTCAATCGATCAAGCAAAATGTTTGCGCCTAACAAAAATCATTGTTGAATGTTGTCGAGTTGTACCTTTTAACTGTAATCGCATTTTCGAATCATCTACGGTCTGGGAAAGTTAAGGATAAAAAACGCGAAATTCCTTTCTGAATTATTCTCCGAAAGTAAAAGAATAAATAATAAATGCTTAACATTGCTTAAAATTTCGTGAAATTTCTGAAAATCATATTTTTATGCTTCATTCATTCTTTTTTAACATGCGAACTGTATTTTAAAACATCGTCTGCTTGCTTGGGAAATTGCTTTTTATGGATTTTTCCAGGCCCTGGACCCTGGGCCTAGGCCCTGGCGTCAGTAAAAAAAGCGGCACCGGCAGAGCTCTGATTATATCAAAATGCTATTTGAGCATTATTACAAAGAAATCACACGACTAGCCCTAATGATCTTCAAGTATGCAAGAAACGATAATAAAAGAAATAAGCTCAACAGATTTAACAGAAGGCATGGGCAGATAGCATATGTTCTGATATGAAGCCTATATACTACAAAAAAGAAATGAAAAAATTAGGGAAACACCATCTGCGACCGAAGCGTAGCGGGATCCAGGACAGCTCCGCAAAATTGAGAAAAAACATTTCAATTGAATTAGCCGAATCTTGGCTCAGAATTTAGCCTCAAAACACTTAAAATTTATCTACTCCTATACTATATATACATTTATGCAGTAAGCATAAAACCTTCCAAATGCGTGCCGTTAATGAACGTGGGAGTACGCGCACCGTGTTACCCCTGACTACGCCCTCGCCTGATATAAAATGTCTTAACCTAGTGTCCTCCAGAAATGCACAGAATGGGAGGGAGATTTTAAACGCCTTTTTTGGGCCCAAAAATGGTGGGTTCGCATCAAAAAATATCGCCTTTCGGAATTTCTGACGATGCTCCATCTTTCTAGAGCATCAGAACTAGAGCTGCACACTTTGCAAATTTCACTACCCGGGTACCCGGGTAATTCGGGTACCCGGAAAGAGAATGCAGTGAACATCGAATATTTACAGTTGACAGTGAGGTCTAGGGCAAAGTGATATTAAAGCAGTAAAATTATTGAAAAATTAATGCAAGATTAAATAGAATCAAGGCTTTAATCTGAAGAATTCGTGTGCAATTAATGAAATTTAAGTCATTTTCATAATTCAAAGCAAAAAATTGTGAAGCAGGTTTTGTATCTTCATAGCGTCATTAAAACATTTGAAGCAGGAAAACACATTGACGAAAAACAATTTTGAAATCAACCGGAAATGAAATTTATTCAAAAACAAGTCTAAGTCTATCTGGAGTTGACTGCAGAGACGTAGTCAGAATTTTGGCTTGGGGGGCATAAACGTTTTCGTGTAGAATTTACGGCCTTTCTACTGATAAACAGTTCGGAATTCATAAGTGGCGCAAAGTGCCAAGAAATTTAGTCATTTTTCCCACCCTTAACAGTTTGTAGCTCTGTGAATACTAATAATCTGATAGAGCAGAAAATTATCAAAATTGTACAAAACAGTTTTGACAATTCAAGCTTCTAACAAGAAAACTGCGAATTACTAACTTTGACTGAAGATATTTTGAGTGATTCAGGCTTTTAAACGCAATGCTGGAGCTTTACAAAAAAGAAAGAACAGTAACTGGCGGCGCTATGCGCCGCAAAATTTTGACGTTTTTGCACATTAAACTCAATTTATACCGCTTAAATCATATAAAGCAGACAAATTAATGCTGGCGCGAAACGCCGGAAATTTTTAGAAATTCCTAACCCTTTTACCTGGCTTGTTCTCCCTAAAACCTCTGTGCACATGTACAACGAGATTTTATGGCTGCGGGACGTCTGAGGTGGCGAGCGGGATCCGGGGCAGAGTCCCGGAAAATTTTGTGAAAAAACATTTTAATGTTAAATAGTAACGTTAAAATTTTCGCAAAATCGGTCAAATCTCGTTTCGGAAGCAAGCCCGAAACCACTTAAAATTGATGAACTCCTACATTGCACAAACTGATCTGAAATGCGTTTTTCGACCTCTGCTAGGTACATAGCGCAGCAACGGGTCGCTGCCAATAAGATATAGAAAGATGTATGCACGAAAATTTTGTTCTTACCGTTTTCATGCCCATTTGTCGCCTTCTAATTTACAAAATGCAGTTCATAGAACAAGAAATGCGCAAAAACATAAGAAAATTTGGCCATTCCTTCCAATTAAAATAGGATTATGTGTCCTTGTAAAGAAAGATAAACGAAACAAAGAATAGACAAACTGGTACACAAAAGACAAACAAAGCAGAGAATAGACAAACTGGTTCACAATCATTTTCGCACTTTTACTATCATGCTCAACAAGCATGCGCAGTTTCATTCAACGAACAAATAGTGCATTAAATTACTAAAGTGATGTGGAGTGCTGGATTATTTTAGCTGATTCGAGCTTTTAAATTTGTTAGATCTATATAGCAATAAATAACAATGACTCGGCGCGGGAAATTCTGACGTTTTTGCCTTTTTGAACTCAATTTTCTGGACACACATTATTGCAACAAAAAATCAAAAATATTTTCTGAAAAATTTCGGGGGGGGCAGGTATCCCCAATGCCCCCTGGCTACGCATATGGCTGACTGCATTTGGAACATCGATAGGCTTTGAACCAGGTCTAACTAAAACAGTTGCGCGCACGATGTGAATAAAAGTTGCAGTTTAAATTTATATAATGGTCACAGAAGTGCATGCATTATAAAAAAGCGTCGCTAACAGATAATTTCTTGTTTAAATTTGTTTACAATGAAGAATATGAAGAATTCGGCACAAATAAAATAATGTAACTAAAGAGCCGAATAATGGAATATGCATAGACGGTATGCAAGATATATTGTGATAATAGGAAATATTAACAGACTCGATTATTTAACATTTTACGGTTGATTATATCAAATCACATTTACATTGTGATTCAGTCGCACTTTAGAAGCAATGTTTCTAGGTTTCTAATTCAATTCTTAGCACATATTGCATAACTGCAGTGCTAATTTTCCATTTTATATTAGGGGATTCGGGTACTCGGGTATACCTGGGTACTCGGGTACCCGTTCGGGTACCCGCGTGCAGCTCTAATCAGAACATGAAAAAATTTCGAGGAAAATGAAAATGCTCAATAAATCTAACAAAATGACTTTTTATCGGTTTCACACGAAATAATTTTCACAATGTCCCCCAGAGGCTAAAGTGACTAATCGCAACCGTACGCGAAACTCATCAATAGCAGCGTTGATGCTATCTTGTGATAGTTTGTTCCAACAACGTTTTATGCGTCGTTATAAGCCCTTAAGGTCCCTAATGGGCTTCTCATAAATTTTTTGCTGCAAAGCGCTCCAAACGTAATAATCCATTACATTTAAATCAGGCGAACAGGGGGGTCAATCGCCAGCTTGCAGAAAATTTGCAAGATTTTCTCGCATCCAAGAAATGGTAGCTCTCGATTATGTGCGGTCGCCCCATCCAGCTGTAGTATGTAATCCTTTTCGGGATAGTTTTTCTGAATCTTTACGAGCGGACTTCAATATGGAAATGTATTTAGCAATGTACACTTTCGAATTTGAATCGATGAATTGAATGCAACTCTTTCTGCGTTTTGAAACACTGCCCATACCATAATTTTTTTCGAAAAGTGTTTTGTTTCTGTTATTAATCAATCGGACGAAACGTTACGTTTTAGTGTTTCAGTGAAGCAGACACGATTATTTTGCGTGCAGACAGGTGGAGTGTCGATCAAAAAGTCATTTTAATCAGAAAAGACAATTTTGTCCAAATTACGTGCTCTATTGTCACGCAATAATCGTTTCGATCGACAAAGGCGCTTCAATTTAGTCTTCGAATTAATTTCTTGTAAAGAAACGCGTCTAAAGACGTTAAACTTGTTCTCCTTCAAAATACGACCCACAGAACGTCGAGAAATGTCCAATTTCCTGCTGATTTTCCGTTGCGAAAGATGCAGACCAACCGTATTTATGGGAGTGATAATTAATTTTTTAACCATGCGAATGTTCCTTAGTGTCCCTGTAGATCTGTGGCGACCGCTGCCCTTAACACGATCGGCCTAAGCAGTTTTATGAATTTTTTCCACCAAGTTTCTGATAGCAGAATAATTCAAAGAAGGTTGCTTGAATCGGGAACAAATTCGCTTCGCTTCATAGCCCTTGTTGACCAACTTCAAAACAAAACCTTGCGAATCAGGCGATAACTTCCCCATAACTCAAGCAATACCGATGAAATTTAAGATACAGACTTACGAACTGCTCAACTACATGTTTTGTAAACAAGAAGTTCGGGAGATTATTTAAAGTGAAACTATTGTGTTATCGTTTAGGTACCAATTTTTCTGCCCAACCCTGTAGATAGCTAGAAACGCTTAAAAAGCACCTCTTCTACGTTAGGAAATGTTCGGAAAGTTTCGAAAAATCGCTAATTTTGAGGGAGGGAATGAAAAAATTTCTGGGTGGAAATGTGAAAATTTTTCGGAGGGGAAGGTTGAAAACTCACAACCCCCAAGATCATGTATAAGTCCTCTATCATCAAAACATCAGTAGAAGAAGTCAGCTTACTAGACCATAAAGGTCGCTGGGACCTGCCAATGATTTCAAGACATCAATACCAGGCAACGTCGGCTCATTAGATTGATTACGCGATGCTCGCAGTCCAACGTTCTGCATGAAAAAGACGACTAAACACGTGATCTGAAAATTAGTTAGCGAAGCGCCGGGACCGGAATGAGTTAGGCCGGCGGCTTTGGCCCAAAGCCGAACTGTAAAAATCAGTGGCTTAGTGCGACGATCCAGTTGACAGTATAACCAAAGAATTTTTGCCATTTCAATGCCCGTTCTAAGGAAAAGAACACTTTGTTTTGAAGTACAGGATGGAGCAGGTTTTTACAAAATAGGAAAAAATGGGCGAAAATTCAAGCTTTAAAATATTTAGATTATTTACGAAACTTTTTTAAGCCTTGAAGATTTTTCCAGTTTGAATGCCTTTTTATAAGTTTAGACAGAAATCGATAGTTCTACAATAGACAATTGCTTTCAATTCACAATGCAACAAAACTGTAACCGCATCGAGCAAATGAAAACAAATTAACAATCGAGATTCGAGATAAGATAATCCTGCGCCTTAATATCGAACAACAATCACCACAATTAAGATAAAAGGTAGTCGTGATTATACATTCACATTGCACTTGGGGGTTTGCGGATCTACCTTCAGAAAGGTAAAATGGGAAATATTCTAGAGAAAATGTGGCTAAACATGGATCAAAAGGGAAAATTTCCATGAAAAATTAATTAAAATCGACCAGAAGCAGTGTAATAACGTAGATTTAAAGCTTTTTTAGCGCTTATACCAGTTTTTGAGGTCGTTTTGGCCCGAAAAGCTGAATACTTGACCCCAGACCTTTTGACTCCCCCCAGGTCGGTCATGCTGTGCATCATGATCATTAGGTATTACTGGAGTACGTCCAAACTTTAAAAAAATCATTTTCGTTAAAAAATAAAATCGCCATATCAGTATATCGACATCGCTGATCTCAAATCACATGTCTATTTTTAGCCTGCATGTATCGTTGTTACAGTATACCTACAGTACACCTCAATTCTTTTTAAAAATCATTTTCGTCAAAAAATAAAATCGCCATATTAGTAAATTTACATCGCTGATCTCCGATCCGTTATATATTTTTAGCCCGCATGCATCGTTGTATACCTATGTTGTAGTAAACCTACAACACACCTCAGATTTTTCATTTTCAGATCTCAGATAACTTACTTTAGAAAATTAATTAAGATCATGGCATAAAATATTAATATAAAAAGCAAGCAGCAAGCCGTTTTCTCGCGCGAATTTGATGGCTGATTCTTCAGTTCTTGTGATATGGCAAAATTCATGCATATTAATATCTTGTGCCATGATGTTAATAAATTTTCTGAAGTAAGTTATCTGATTACTGAAAATAAAAAATCTGAGGTGTACTGTAGGTATACTGTAACGTAGGTATACAACGATGCATGCAGGCTAAAAATAGACAACGGATTTGAGATCAGCGACGTCGATTTACGAATATGGCGATTTTATTTTTTAACGAAAATAATTTTGAAAGAAGTGTTGAGGTGTACTGTAGGTATACTGTAACAACAATGCATGCGGGCTAAAAACTGACAACAGATTTGAAATCAGCGATATCGATTTATTGAAATAGCTATTTTATTTTTTAGCGAAAATGATTTTTTCAAAAGTGTGGACGTACTCCAGTAATAACTGATCATTATTCTGATTAAATTATTTGATTTTTTTAAAAATTGTACATAATGCAATTATGTGACTTGCGTATCCTTTACTTATTTTCTTGCATTCTCGCATTATTTCGAGAAAACTTTTTATACTTTTTCACGATTTTCGATGGCCATGCGTAGAGCATTCGCGAAACAAATAAGTCTTTTTTTGTAAAAGACAGAATTTTTCGGTGCTTCCGCGTGGTTTCGCACACAATGGTTTTTTCAACATCTTCCTACTACACTATTTTAATTGATTTCTTCAAGCCCTTATTTAATTTCTAAAAAACCATAGTTAGAGGACGTTCGTGAGGAGGATGCGGTGCTCAAATTTTCCCGAAACGAGTGAAAATTTGATCTAAAATCCGCCATTCTTGTGCGACATGGTGTTGCAGTTTTAATGTGCCTAGTTTTTTTCAGAATCACATCTATCGCAGCAATGATTTCAAAAATTTATAAATTCTTGAAAAAATTGCTGCGATAGGTGTGATTATGAATAAAACTAGGCACATTGAAATTTTAATACCTTGTCGCACAAGGATAGCGGATTTTTGATCATATTTTAACTGATTTGGGGGAAATTATGAGCACCACATCCACCTTACAAACAACCTCTAACCGTGTTTTTTGTGGAAATTAAGTAAGGTCTTTAAAAAATCAATTAAAATAGTGTAGTAGGAAGATGTCGAGATAAGCATTCAAGAATAAAGAAAACATGTATAAATAAATAACATACATTTATAAGAAAACTCTTAAGACATAAATGTTGGCAATACACATACGAGTAAGAGGGGGACGGGAGGATCCCCCACCTAAAGTCGGCCGTCCCTCATCCTCCAAAACCAGAAAATTTCTGACCTCATTGAATTTGAGAAAAAATTACATTTTTTTTGGATATTTTTTAGGTATTTTTTAGCCCTTTTTAGCCAGAAATTGGAGGTCATTTACCCTCTCTCAAAATTGACCGGGGACACCCACCCAAAATTTCGAGCGGTTACATGAACGGTAATTCAACTAATTCGAGATATGATTATAATATGCAAAGTGCATTCATTATACAGATCAAGTCAAAATTAAGGACTAGAGATACCTACTGTTTTTTTGAACATATTTTTTGTGCGAAGACGAAACACGTCATCAACCTGTTAATGTGCGACCCTCGTCTAAAACAGTGACTTTATTCTTAGTAAAAAATACTTAATATAGTTAGGCGCGGAGCAGTTTTTATTCAAGGTACTTTGTACTAGAGCTGTGCCGGGGCCAGGCCCCGGTCCCGGCCCCGGCGCCGAGGCCTAGGCCCCGGCCCGGGCCGGGGCCAGGCTGCCCCGGCACCGGGGCCGGGGCCAATGTTAGAGTTGATTATAATAGAGAAAATTGATAATGTTTTGGGCAGATTTACCTTCAAACTCAATTTCAAGCAAACCACAGATCTTGCTAATTCAAATCTTTATTTCACTATGTCAGATTGGTGCAAATTTCTAATTAATAATCAAAATTGACATATTTTAAATTGCAATTCATATAGACGAGCAATTCCAGCTTGCTTGGTAGCAGACAGCTACGTCTATCAGAACAAATAGAATAGTAAGCCTTCAAAAGTGCAAAGTAAAGCACATTGAAGAACGCATCCAAGTCAGAGGAGTTAAATCCATACATGGGCAGCTCAAAAATTCTAGGGAGTCCAAAATTCAAAAAGTGCCTGATAATATATGGTAGAGCGGAAAGAACACCCTTTTCTCGCGTTTCTCAATGAGAGCTATCCATTAGCATAAAAAACCGCAGAAAAACAGAAAAAATTCTGAAAATCAATTTCTGGGGGGTCTAGGTCTAGCAGATTTTTTCTGGGGGAAATGTGAATTCTTGGGGGTCTAGATCCCCCAATGCCCATGTTCTGTTATATCTTGTAATCCCAACAAATATTAACGCTTGACGTGGATATCTACAAGCAAGAATATATGCATAGGTACATATAAGGGGTAGGGCAGGGTCGTACTATGAGCATGGTAAAGCACGCTATTATTGGCCCCGGCCAGGCCCCGGCACCGGGGCCTAGGCCCCAAGGCCCCGGCCCCGGCAAAAAAGGCGGCCCCGGCACAGCTCTACTTTGTACGTGTACAAAGACGGTACGTGAAAGTGTTTGTACATTTTGTACATACAAATTTTTGGGTACTGAAATACGGTATAGTAGCGCTTTCAGTGCGGTAGAACAGGCTTCTTTCGACCTTTGGCAGTTTATTTTACTAAACTTCTGGGTTTTTTGAAAACGGCGCGAAACGCCAAAAAATTTGACATTTTTAACTGCAATTTTTGCTACTATAAAGATAGAACACACAATTACTCATTTGCGCCGAAAATTTTTGGGATTTTTATGCTTTTTACCTTCCAGAAAATCGTTGTACATGTACACAGACGGTCCCGAAAAGTCTTTGTATATCGGAAAAATCTTTGCTGAATACAAAAAACAGTGACGCGGAGTGCCTATGTTTCCGCGACTTTTTAGCAAAACTTGCACATACAACTGCGTCGACAAAGCAGAAATAGTTTCGGTACGAAATGTAAGGAACGATACGGTGGTTGCCATAATGCAAACAGAATCAGATAATTAACTCGATCGCGCTTATGATTTAATTTTGTTTTCAATCGACAAAGCAAACCTTATTTTGAAATAAGCAGTAGCAAATTTTATTATCAAACAAAAGAAAACATTGTTATGAGTTGCTACTGGGTTCATTCCTTTTGCATTTTCTGCGAAAACCGAAGAAATTGATGCAAAACATGTTTTATATTGTATAAAAATTGATTATGGAGAGTTCAGACCGTAGATGCGCAGCATGGCCGATCTGGGGGAGGGGGTTAAGCCAGACTGGGGAAGGGGGTCAAAAATTGAGCTTTTTTGGGCCAAAATGACGGTAAAAAGTTGAATAAGCGCTAAATAGCGTTAAAACTACGTTATTACACAGTTTCTGGTCAATTTGAAGCACTAATGAAGAGAAAAATTTAATTTTCATCCGTTTTTAACCTTCACTTCCATTCTGCGGGAGAGTCTAGACCCTCCAAACCCCTATCCCCTTACATACGTGCATGTCTGGTGCACACTTCGTGCTCGGGGCTAAATAAGAGAATATAGATAGTAATTATATCCTTCGAGCGCCAAAAATTATTCTAATTTTTGTATAAAAAATGCGTGTATAAAATTGTTCATTTGCCCTAAAACTCGTAGAACACTGTAGAAAAACCCAAAAATCGATGCATGTACCTACGAACCTCACAATCATTGTTTTATGCAAAAAAAGACTAAAACAGAATTTACCTATTATACGTAGTCAAATCACATGATAAATTGCAGCATGAAAGCTTAAATTTCACGATAGGCACTCGAGCGTGCAAAATTCGCTGCACATCAGTACAAAATGGAACCATGTTGGCCAATAAAGTAGCGTAAATATCAAGCGTTTTTTGCACCAAAATACGTTCGTTCGATTCCGAAAAAGTTCGGTGTGCTATGCTCAGTTGTTTGCTGAGATAATCCTAAAAATATATTGAATATCAAACTGAATATGAAGAAATACAATCAAACAGGGTGGGCCAAAAAAAGCTACTCCCAAATCCAAGCACGTAGCTGGCCCTCCTACGTTGGGGGGACCAACACCAATTTTGGATGGTCTAAGCCAAAAAAAGCACAAAATAACGTGTGTAAAAAGTCCTATTTTTCCGGTTTTTCCAGAATTTTGGGGTGGGTCCGGACCAGACATGCACGTGCGGGGGAATTGCTGGGGGTCCTGACCACATATGGGCGTGGGGGGGTTTGGGGGGTATGCACCCCCAGAAGTTGAAATACCCCCCCCAGAGAATTTTGTTTGCTTTTTGAGCAATTTTTTTGATGCCATTGGATAGTGCTTGATGAGAAACGTCGAAAAATGGTGTTTTTTTGCCATACGACCACTTTTAAGACAATTTTTTGACGTTTGAAAATTTTTTCACCCCCCAGAATTTCAGTGCTGCCCACCTATGGTCCTGACCCCCAGAATGGAAACATGGGAAATTTTATGGAGAAAATGAATCAAAATCAAGGTCAAAGACGGTTGAAAATTGGAAATTTTCCTCAAAAGTGCTTCAAATCGATGAGGAACTGTGTAATAACGTTGTTTTAACGCCATTTAAGCATTTATACCAGTATTTTAGGTCATTTTGGCCCAAAAAAGCTTTATTTTTTGACTTTTTGCGGACTGGTTGACCCCCCGCAGATCGGTCACGCTGTGCATCTATGGTCCGAACCCCCCAGTCCCCCCTGTGCTTGCCAGCAAACTTTTCTACAATCAATATGCAATTAGTACCAGGGATTTAAATTTTACACTCTAGTGGATGAGTAAAAAAACAGATTTTGTCCGAGATTTCTCTGCCAACATTTTCAGTTATGAGTTTGGATGAATTGAATAAAATAGGAATAAGGTAACTTCTAAGAGCTACATATCGAAGCAAGCCGCGTTCAAAAAAACGTAATATTGTGTTATTTATGGGGAATGTAAAGTTCGAAATCTGAGGTGTAAAATGAGCGAAAAAGCAGTTTTCTTTTCGTATTTTGATTGGCAAATCATATCAAATATTTTGCGGAACATAAGTCTGGCACATACAAACATACTACAATCAAAGGGCTACAAACTGAGCCGAACCGAATTTATTTACACTCAATGGGGCGTTAGGTTCAGATTTTTAAAGTTTACAATGTGCTGGACAATGGAAAATACAGGTTTGCCCATTTTTTTGTTTGCCACTTTCTCTGTTCAGAAGTCGGGCGATGTCGAATAGGATAAAAATAAAGTACTTTCTAAGAGGTAAGCGTCACAGCGAATTGCGTTTGTTTACAACAATATTTAGCTTTTTCGGCACATGTAAAGTCAAAAAAATGGGGGAGTTTAACGTGTTTCTGCCTCTGGGTTATGAGTCTAGACATAATCTCAAGTCTAAAAATTAACCAGAAACCAAATGTGATACGCCAGTTTGTTTGCACTCAACAGTGCTGTAAAGTGGTTTACATCTGATATTTATTTGTCCTCGGTCCATTGTGTTGACTTATTTTTTCATAAATGTTGATCGTAATATCAGAATTACGAATCCGACTGAAATTTTCTTCACACTCTCTGGTTGTGTAAAGTTTACACTGCATATTAACTTTAGTTCTAGAGCCTTGCAGAAGTTTATTTTTTTAAAATGTTCTACGTAAAATCAGAATTGGAAATCTGACTGTTAGTTTTCTCTACACCTAGTAGTTATGTAAAGTTTGCACTATTCCATTTGTTGTTAATATGTAGTTTATACTACAAATTTATTTTATTTCTAAATCTGAGCGTCAGTGTTCCTTACACTTGATATTTGCGTAAAGTTTATGCTTGAAAGACTTTGATCTGTTTAAATAATGTAAGGTTGTCTTGTTTAAAAAGAATAATGCTGATGTTAAGAACAATATTGTTTTCCGCGTTCTTGGACTGCTGTCATTATTGTGGTATGCTACTGTATGTGTTTACTGATTGATGTACTCAAATCATGCTAATTAAAAGTAGGGCACTAGCAAAGAAAAATGCTCCGATGGAACAAAAAAGATGAGTATACTTGGAATGTGGATTATTAAGGATGTAAAAGGAGGGGACTAGGACAAATCTACCTAAAGTCGCAAAATCTGCTAAAAATCATACTTTCTAGGCAACGGAAAAAATCGAAGTATATTCTGCGGCCTCTGAAAAAAAGTCTTTTTAAATAACGTTCAAAGTTTCAGATAAGAGTGTATAAACGAAATCTGTAATGTTTATATTTTTAAAAATTGCTGGCAAGTAGCAACGCTGACTAGCTTCGTATCCTGATCGATAGAAAACTAAGTGGTATTGTATTTAAAGTTGTTTTATTTTGTTTTGAGCATTAAAGCAAGCAAAGCAGGGGCCGATTGATTAGTGCACACAATCCTTAAGGGCATGCTAGTTTACCTACATTTAGTCTTTTTCAAGTCAACTTAGTGTGCAAAATTACAGCATTTTTTAAAACATTTTTCAGTTTATTTCATACTCCTACACAGTCTTTCGCTTAAACTATCTGCGCAACTGATTTTTCATCGTTCAGTCCACAAACAATTTTTTAACTTTTTGTATTTGTTCTCAATCTTTGTGATCTCCAAAGAAAAACAACCAGGGAATTAGTGATTCGGAGCGAAGCGCCGAAAAAAATTTGACTTTTCTCCATGTCTAGCTCAAATTTGAACGGTGTAAAAGGCAAAAACTGTACAGAAGCAATTAAACAGGTTTTACTAGCTCAAAAGTAGACAAAACCTGCATTGGCGACCTTTTAAATGCACTTCACTTCTTTCTTTGGAGGACTCTTGTGAGGAACAAAATCTTTTTTGGTTTCATACATATATAATGTACGCACCTGATTGTGCTTAGCGGCCAATGAATTCTCAAAGTCGATGGACATGTCTAAATCGCCACCTCTTTTGCCTAAGCCGTTTATAGTTGAACCAAAGGGTAAGCAAGACGCAACCGGAAAAATGCCACAAAACAAATCCTCCATCAACGACGCAGTAAAAAATCTCATGGCCACTCCAGTCGGCTTTAATGCAGTCTCGTTAACAAGCACGTTCATTTGTTCATCCAGCTAAAACAAGCAGCATGGAGGGGTAGGGGCTGTCACCCCCCAGAAATCCCCAACCCAGAATTCGCGATTCTGCAGAAGTTTCCGATAAATCAAAAGAAAAAGTGCGTTTTTGCCGCCTGTTTGCTTAAAACTGCCGAATTTTCGACGCTTCGCGCCATATACTCATTTCTTGACCATATTCCGTCTAATTTATTCGATTTTTTAAAATATTTATCTGGAATTGTTTCATGTTTTATGCTATAGAAATATGGAGCACCGTCAGAAACCCTGAAAAACGATGTTTCTGACGCGTATCCACGATTTTTGAGCCCAAAAAAGGCACTTTAAAATTCCCCATCCCCGAATCACCATGCTATACATGTCTGACAAGAAGTCATTACTCATTATGGGAGCGTATATAAAATAATCAGATAGAAAGTAAATTATGTCCAGAGTATAAGCTTTGAAATTATTAAAACTATAAATTTTCGAGGCGCATTTAGACCTTACCTTCGCTTATACATTTATACAATAGAGCGATATCACATTAACAAACAGCGCTTTTGATTTTCTAATCTATTATGTGCTGAACCTAACTGATGCTCAACACTGCATTATTGCAATTATTATAAATACTGAAACACTGTTTCCAACATGGCTAACTAAAGTTTATTTGCTAGCATTGACTAAAATTTATGTACTTTTTGTACGGGTCAATAATTTTGAGGCTCGTACAAAGATTTTAGGAGCCATTTCCCCAGCGAAGAGATAATAATTTACGCTTTTTAAAAGCATGTTTAGTAAAATTTCGAAAAAGTTTCGGCGCTGCATTCGAATATCTTAATTACGATCTATTAAGCTTCAAGCGCATGCATTGAACATTCTAAAAGCAATCTTAACACAATCTCGGAAATCTTTTTCTCGGTCCAAAAAAGCTATGTATATGACTATATAAGGGTGCCAAATAATATTTTGCTCCCCTTACGGCAGTAACTAAAAAAATCGAAAGTTAAGTCATATATCAACTTATTCAGAATTCAAAACGGAATTGATACATAAATGTACAATCAGTACCCTCTTTTCCCTCATTAGCTTTCAAAAGTTCTTCGAAACAAAATGGGTATAAACAATAAATTTCCGAAAAAATCGGTATCATATTCTGAACTTTCCAAATCTTTATATAAAATACTGAAAGAATACGACCATGACATCGCTTTTTGTATATTTTCGGGAGCATTCCAACCAGGGGAGTTTTCAGATCAAATGTCATTCCCTAAAAGTCAATGTTGCTGAAATTTTCGATTATTTTTCGGCGTTCTTGTGACAAAATCAACGGTCGACCTTCTACAAATTATGCAACCACACTTCAGCACGTTTATTCCACATGTCCTGGATCCATCTTAAACCCTGGCCCAATTTTCGTGTGATGTTTTTTTATTAATAAATGTAGCTCCTGTGTGGCGAGCTTCTAGGAAAGCAATGCATTTGTTCGATTGATTGTACATTGTTTTTTGTTGTCGTAGATGCCCGCCATTAATGCTCAATTTAAAGCAATAATTGAATAACAGTTGTATCCGGAATCAAATTTTCTAAATGACAGTACAAAAATTATTTTAATAGCAGTTACCCATAATGCTCAGTGAAGGAGCAAAAGGTTATTTGGCAGTTGGCATGGCAACTCGCGTGTAAAAATAGCTATCAGTGTTTTAAAGTTCTGAAATAAAACTCCGCACTCACCGTTCCCTGTGCACATGTCTGCAAATGATGCATGAATAAGGTAAACAATGGAATGAATAATTATAATATGTTAAATAATAATAATAATAATAATAATAATAATAATAACAACATTAACAATGATACATTAATTCGAAGGAGTAGTTTTTGAGCAATTCTGAAAAAAGAGTAGTTTTGGCGCATTGTTAAAGATACACAAGACCGACATAAATCAAATTTTTTCTCGAAATAATAAAAAAAGGTAGAATTTATGGAGACGAATAGAGGATGATCCGCAAAGTAAAATTGAGAAAAAACTGCTAGTAAAATAAGACTACCACCATAGCAATGAGAAAACGAAATTTTTAAACTCAATTTCTAAAAATATTCCTTGATGACAAATCGAGATATCTTACAGTAATAGTTTTAACCTGAGCTGATCCCTTATACCATGCATACAAAAATGAGAGAAGGCATAACGAGGAGACTCACTGAATTAGTTTTTGACAACGCTGAAGGTAAATCTGACGAGCTGACTTCATCATCATACACGTCAGCGGTTGCAGCTACTTGAAAATTGCTTAAACCTAGAAAATTTCATTGTTGAACGAACAACAAAATTAGATCGGTCCATTAAACAGAACGGGTAAATAATATGATGTTGCATACAAGTCAAGTCGGTATATACATTGTCATTAGTAATCGTACGGGGACCCCGACCCCGAAAAACCCCGGCCTAACCCCGCCAAACCCCGACCCCCGACCGGGGGCATGATTTTTCGAGTCGGGGTTGAACCTTTTTTCGAGGGTGAAATATAGCATTTTATTTGTTGGTACATAGAAGAATTGTATAAATAGCAGATAAATTCGGAACAAGGACGATTCATTTACTAGCAAAATTAATATGTTAAACTCGACACTCGCGATATTTCATAAAAAGTACGCCTGGTCGCCATGTTGTTAAGACGTACATACATGTTCGCATATTTTCCATTATGAAGTGCGCCGAAATTACTGCGGAATCACAGGCGTAGCCGGAGGGGGAATGGAGGCACATGCCCCTCGGAATTTTTCAGAAATTATGTTGATTTTTCTGGCGCAATGTGTCCAGAACATTGAGTTTAAAAAGGCACAAACGTCAAAATTTTCCGGCGCTTCGCGCCGAGTCATTATATTTATTGTTATACAGATCCAATGAATTTAAAAGCTTGAATCTGTTAAAATAATCCAGCACTTCGCAGCACTTTAGTGATTTAATGCACTATTAGTTCATTGAATGAAACTGCACATGCTTGTTTAACATGATAGTAAAAGTGCGAAAATGTTTGCGTACCAATTTATCTATTCTCTGCTTTTTTGATCTTTCTTTACAAGGACACATAATTCCATTTTAAATGAAAGGAAAGGCCAAATTTTCTTGTGTTTTTGCGCATTTTCTGTTTTCTGAACTAGTTAATAAGAAGGCCACAAATGGGCCTGAAAATGGTAAGAACAAAATTCTCATTGATACATCTTTCAATGACTTATTGGTTGCGACCCATTGCTTCGCTACATACTTAGCAGAGGTCGAAAAACGCATTTCAGCTCAGAAGTTTTGTGCAGTGTAGGTGTTCATCAATTTTAAGTTTTTTTGGACTTAATTCAGAACCGAGATTTTGCCAATTTGCGAAAATTTTAACTTTACTAATTAAAAGTTAGAGTGCTTTTTACAAAATTTTCGGGGGTTCTGCTCTGGACCTCGCTGGTGGCGCTTGAGCGCGCCACCCCAGACCCCCAGCCGTACAACCTCGTTCTACATGTTGAAAGAGATTTTTAGGAGGACAGAAAAGGTAAAAGGATTAGGAATTTTTAAAAATTTTCGGCGCTTCGCGCCGAAATTAGTTTATCTGTTCTGTATGATTTAAGCAGTATAAATTGAGTTTAAAGAGTACAAACGTCAAAATTTTCCTGCGCTTAGCACCGCCAATTATTGTCTTAGGGCGGTAAAATATGACTGAATTTCTTGATGCTTTGCGCCACTTATGATTTCTGAACTGTTTGTCAATAAAAAGGCGTAAATTCTACATGATAACTGTAAAAATTTCAAAAATTTTCGGGCTTCGCGCCATTGGCTCCTCCACAATCAGTGCGCCGTAGAAAATCCGTTATGGAAAAACTGTGGAAGAATACGAAAAAGCGAGAGCGATTAGTGATTAAAATTGAAAGTAATGCTAAATTGCTAAAATTATGCTCGAACTTGGAATGAAAATAAAATGTTGAACCATAACCAGCTTTATTAGTATGCTCTACAAACAAGTGAAGGTATCGTTTTTATCCTTTTCAAATTGGTATGTAATCATGCAATGTTAATTGTTAATCTTCAACCCCGACCCCGACCCTGAAAAACCGGGGTTTTTCATCCCCGACCCCGATCGGGGGTGAAAATCTGACCCCGTACGATCACTGATTGTCATATTTAATTACCACGAATTAAGTGACAATAAAGTAACAGAATATAACGCCAGAAGTTAACAAAAATTTACAAATAAATCCAGACTAACAAAACATGTACTCAGGTCCGTATCCAGAATTTTTTGGGGACTGGGGAGCCGAAGATTTTGAGATCAAATATCTCGATAACCATATACAATGGTGAGAAAAAATTTCAAAAAATTTTCACTTTATTTTATGCTGAAATAAAACAAATCTAGCTAACGTTTAAACTATCTATACATACGAGTACAATTCATTTCATGCCATTCAATCAATAAACGATTTTTTACTTTTGACTTTGTATTTAACCTTTGTGTTTTGCAAAGATGACTACAGAAATTAATAATTCGGCGTGAAGCGCCGGAAAAATTCCTTATGTTCTACATATCTAACTCAAATTTGAACGATTCTGAGCGAGATAGAAGATCGAAACCATAGATAAATAATAAATCCGACGCGAAGCGCCGGAAAATATTTTGCTTCCTAGCCCAAAACTACCCTAAATACCCGTTTTAACAGTGTTTTAAAGCTATTTCAAGAAATTTCTATTTTTCCCTCTAAGGGAGAGACTCTTGTGAGATTCAAAAATTATTTCTCATTTCCGGAGAAGGAGGACCTCATTAATACGGATCACTGGTCAGCATGCACTTATTCTCTCTGCTGCATAAAATTTTTTTCCTTCTAAAATCTACATTTTTCTTGAAGTGATCTGGGTCTTTGAATATTAGATGATATACAGTTATACCGTTGAAGTATAGTGAAAAACTTGGTAATAAGTATGTATACTTCGATTTAGGTACATTTACGAATTAAATAAAAAAATTTTTTCAATGACATCATGCTCAAACAATGAACCCCTAGCTGAAGGGTCAGCAAGGCAGGTACTGTCCGCGATTTTGAGCTGTTAGAACATTTTGTGCATAATTTTTGAGGACAAAAGCAATAATATTGTCAAATTTTTTCAGTGCACATATTTACTGTATATGTGCTGCGCAATCAAAAACCGCCCGAAATTGCGTCAAAATAGACCGAGAAAATCTAAATTTATCGCTCTGAATTAATAGATATTTATATTTTTAGTGTCAGAAGCGATATAAAGCAGTCGAAACGAGCGAAAAATGCTTACAAGTACGATATTACACGCAAAAGCGTTGTACACAGGCTTTGACTAGAAAAAAGGCGTGAACATTGAAGTTACTTGACTGAATTTTCGCGATTACCCACTGCCCAACCTGATCTTGTGCACCTATGGCGCGAGGCTGCTAAACTTGATGGTAGCGAAACCGAAAACGTGACACAACCTTTTCAAATATACTTTCATGGTTCGAACAAATTATAATTGACCTATCAACGTGTAACATTTATGGGGTTAGGGGATTTTCACAATCGGAGTAATTGTTTACATCGAACAAACTGTTGCCAGTGAGTTCTCGTTTCCATCGAAAACTATTAAAAAACGTTCTTTTCAACGTTCAGGCGTTTTTAAACCTAAAATTAGTACTTGTCACATAAAATAATAGTTTCAGGCGCTTGTCTGTCTCGAGTAGTCGCTCTGCTAATGCTATGCATGTCCTTCGATCTCATTGTCAGGTATTTCCGTTTAAATTAAAAAAACAATGATTGTGAAAAAAATTATTACACAAATGCAACATTTCTTCGAGTCGATTTATCACATATAACATATCAATGAGACTGCGAGTGTCCCAGCAGAAAAAGGAATTCGCCCAAGATCAAGACTATTAAATTTTGCAGAGACTGATTTTAATGAATACTGGGTCGCGTCATTTACGTCCTTACGTTGAATTCTATCAGTGGCTAATATATTAAAATAACCATTAAGGCAACGGAAATAAGCTCAAACTGAGATTATCATCGATTTATCAATATTAGTTGTATGCAGCGATGCAATAAGAGGGGAAGCGAAAAACCAAAACAATAAGAGCGAAACTTTTACCTGGAGACATTTTCCACATACGCATTCGAACAGGTAAACCGCTGTACTTTCCGTGGCAAAGTTTACTGGTCAGTGAGTCGATCTTAGAACGCCCAAGCTCGCAGAGATAGTAATAATACTAAAAGAATTTCTCGAATAGTGCGATAGTAATCCGTACATACAGCGCCGTATCCAGGATTTTACTCCAGGGCATACATGTAAGAGGGGGACGGGGAGATCCCCACCCAAAGTCGGTCGTTTCCCCATCCCCTAAGCCAGAAAATTTTCGACTCCCCGATTTTTGGAAAAAACTGACGTTTTTGGTCGTTTTTAGGTTGTTTTTGACCAAAAATTGGAGGTCCTTACCCCCCCCCTTAAAAATGGCCGGACCCCCCAGAGTTTTGAGCCGTTACATGTATGCTCCAGAGGGGATCCCGAAATTTCAAAAATGTTTACAATGCGTTCCGAAACGATTTTGCAAATCAAAACGGCATTTTCAGCCTGTTTTACGTTTTTGATCACTTCTGCAGTTAATGGCAACGAAAGACACAAAAATTAGGTGACTTGGCAAAACTTTTGACAATTTTACCCCCCCCCCCTAAACTCAAGTATTGTAGCATTTTTCTGGACAAACACTGCAAAATGTATTATATCATTATCATTGTCTATTATTTCATTATCATATCATTTTTAAGTTTTCTACATTTTACATTTGATATAGTATGATAAATAAAAAATACAATACATCTTTCTGAACCTAAATGCAGAAAATTTAAAAATTTTACCTGAAAAGAAGCTGAGATAGGTATTACATAAATGACACATAATTTTGCTCAAACTAATAACGCTCAGCGCCGAAAAATTGGAGCAATTTCATGCTAGGAAAACGTGGAAAGTATATATAGTTTCTTGCCTGAAATCCTGAAAAATTTTAAGGCGGTAATTCCCCATCTTTACCCTCTGGATACGGGTCTGCGTACATAACATACATATGTACTTTGAAACGTTAGCTCAGCTATCAAACCCCAACAAGCTTAAAGTTGGGCAGGGGCTTAAATTTCTTAGTGAGAACCAGTTTTTTGAACTCGTTAATTATTTTTCCAGTGTACAAAGATTTTTTTGAGAAACAAAAATAGTAGAAAACTAGAACCTACTAAAATTTTTCCGCCGCTCCACGCCGGAATTATGCATTTCTTATGGTAAAAATGGAAGAAAAAAGATCAAGATTTCAGCGATATTTAACCTTGTACACCATCAACTCCGAGTTTAAAAGCTATAACCAGCAAAGGCATTCTGTTAAGTACTTCATACTAATTTTGTAATTTGCACTGTTTGTCAGCTAAAAGCCTAAACTTGACTTGAACTTGTCATAAATATGTCAAAATGTTTTTTTTTCAATTTGGCAATTATCTGTTTTGTTTTTTCAAAGCTTCAAAATTTTGCTTAAAAGCGTAAAACAGGATAATTTTTTCGCCAATTCAGTTTTCTAAACTATTTACAAAAAAAGGCTGCGAATATACTTAAAAAATTCTCACCCAAAGGAATCAACTTATTTGGATTGCTCAAATTAAGAATGCGCAACGGGAGCCTGAGATGAACATCAGAGAAGTAAATAAGAGTGTTTGTTCAGATTGTAACCACAAATTTCAAGAAATTTCACTGTAACATTACCAAAAACGCATGTGATTCTACATAATTTCATCCCTAAAAACTATCCAAAAAATATTCAATTTAAGCAGATAAATCGAAAAAATACTTCCGCAACATACTAACCATAGGTGCACAAGGTCAGAGTCGGCAGGGTAAGGGAGGGGGTTAAATCCCGAAAATCAAAAATAGTAAACGATTTTTTTGCTGTTTAAACAATCAAAATGGTCAAAATAACATAAAAAATTTTTCGTGGTAATATTGCATTTTTAAAGCATTTTCCGTCCATTTTGACTGCATTATATCACTTTTAACACTAAAAAATGCAAAAATTGATCAACTTTGCGCGCTTTTTGAGTAAAAAGTACATTGACATTTTTACTGCTTTTGACCTCAAAAATGATGCAAAAAAACGTTCCATCAGCTCAAAATCGCAGGACAGTACCTGACCGGCTGATCCTTCAGTAAAGTAATACCCCTCGCCCCCTATGTGCGGCATGTGTGACACCAACCAAAAACCCGAGAAGTGCGAAAAGAAAGAACTTATTGAGTAAGCACTTCTAGTTTTTGTGCGAATTAAACATCGACAATGATATCACGATATACTCGAAGTAACGTATAAACTATAACCTGCTTGATATAACCGTGCGGCTTTCTAAAGAATTTTTACCGGCAGTAGGTAGACATATTTCGTACATATCCGAAATTCTTGTAAAGGAAGTAGGTAATAGTTCATGTCGACTAGACTTAAAGATCATGGCTGGCTAACAGAAGAAAAATTGAAGACTCACTTCTTTGCCATCGCAAGCGTTATTACGATAGCATCTTATTGACCCAGCTGATGATCCTTTTGCGACTGATTTTAGTAAATCGTCCACACGCTGATTGGGCAAATGAAGTGGAGCTCGAATGAGGACGCTATTACGGGCCTGACGCACATAGAATGAGATCATACCATCAAAATTGCTGAAATTTCCATCACGTGAATCTGAAAATATACTGCTAATAATCAAAGCAAAACTAAGCTTTAGGCGGACAAATTATCTAATCGAAATGCTACATCACCAACATCAGACCTAGGCTATACAATGTACAGTCGTAGTAGGTACTGATTTATTATTTATTATAATCCATAAATTAAGTTAAAATAATTCTGCTAGAAAATTAAGTATGTAAGATTTAAGTTACTAGAATGGGCGCTGAAAGACTGAAATTGGACTCTTTCGAGCAAACAGATAGCGAAACACGCTTAATACAGCACCTTTTCTAAGAATGTTTTTCGAAAATCGCGACTTCTGGAGGGATGAAAAACCCTCTTTAAGACATACAGTGGTGTGCAAAAGTTTAGAGCCACCCTGCTCAACCGAAGCAGGAAGCTACAAGTACTTTGCAAAGCTTGTAGTGGTATTTGAGAAAGGCATCGAGTTAGCTTATGACAAGTCTCTAGACCAGTTTTTGTAGCTGAATCTGAATCGTGCAAGCCTTTTAAGGCTCAGTGAAATATTTATCGTGATATTATGGATTAGAAAAGTCTTGCGGTCATTCTGTATCGCGTAAAATTATGCAAATAGTTCATGATACTGAAATTTAGTGAAGAAACGTTTCTGACTGTGTGGCTAAAACTAATTTTGCATTGTGCAGGAGGTACTGATAAATTATACATCGTTTTAGCGTTTTTAGCGTTTTAGGAATATTTTGTACTCTGGAGGGCTTTCCAAATAGTAGAGTTAATAATTGCATATTTGATGAAGTATTTCTTTAAATAGTTGGAGGCTTACAGCTTAAAATTCAAGAAAAAGATTTGTGCATCTCTGCACACTTTAAATCGAAAACCAGTTATAAGGCTACCAAATGACAGATATATAGGATATTTTGAGTCAATAACGGATTCCAATCAAAGCTAAATGATGAAATTCAGTGGACCTGGCACTGCCATAATATAGAGCGCAATAAAATTCGGAAACGTTCTCGTTTTTTCGATGAATATAACTTCAATATCTCATTGTTGTATTAGAGGACTTCGCATACTATCAAATTCTTGAAAAATAAAAAGTTATAGGCACGGAAAAGCCTAGAAGCATAGAAAATGATAATTGTGCTCTTATGTATGTTTGTTATTCTGGTTCACATTATAGACGCATTGGTTTTGCGGCTTATTTCGGTAATTTCAACGTCTGAGGCTGATCAACAGAGCTCCAATCCCAAAAACAATGTTTCATAAATTCACTTTTCGTGTTTTAATGGTTTTGATCGGATAATAATATAATTACTGTATAATAAATGGTCGATTCAGTTATAACGCAGGGTGGCTCTAAACTTTTGCACACCACTGTACATGCATATAGGGAGGGATGAAACGGGGATAAACCCTCGCTAAAGGGTCCAGAACTAGGTACTGTCGAGCAGTTTAAGCCAAAAATAGAGCACTTTCAAGCGATTTCGACGTAGAAACAGCCTAAAACGCAATTTACCGTGGCAAAAATTAGGCATGTACCGGGTCGACCTTTTTTACCGAGGATGAGACCTAGAAACATACCATATAATGTGGTCATGTGACATACCATACTTACATTTGTTATGTTATAGATAGGCACAGCTATTATTCATGACATTTAGACCATAATAGTAGTGATAACAATAGTAATATAACAACAACAACAATAATAATAATGAAAATTAATATTATAATAATAAATAAAGATAATTATATCTCCTTTCTAACTAAAAGAATGCCGTTGAAATCGAACCGCCTTAATTAAGGATCAATAGGCATTGTAAGAAAACGGGATAATTTTTATTTTCGATTTAATTGCAGCGAGTTATACAGATAGTGAATTGCTCTCGCATCTATCCTCTGAATTTGCAAGCAGATGACCACGTGGGACTTTGGGGAAGACGACAGATTTCTGGGGTAGAAATGGTCAAATCAAAAACAGAAACGGGTGAATCGAGGCTTTTTCGTTAATATAATCAAAATCGACTACAACTAGAGAATTAGTGTAGTAATACGCTTTTTAATTCTTTCTTTTCATTTTTTAGAATCATTTTAGCTTGAAAAACTTTATGAAATCTAAAATAGACTCATCTTAGACCGTAAATGGTATGCAAATTGCAACTGTTGCTGAAAGTTATAACTCGACACAATTCAACAAGGATTGTTGTTACGTGCAAAATTGCCGGCTTCATTGATTGAACTAAGTAGCAATTTTATTAGACACATTGTCTCAAAAGAATTAAATGCCTTAGTTAGTTGACATCTATAGCGAAATGAAAGTGTGACTGATAGAAATACCTCAGTTTCCGCTCATTATCTGAGCGTTAAGCTTACTTATTTCAATCAACCAATGCAATAATTTGCAACTAACAGCAATATTACAATTTATCTGGCCCAGGCCCGGTGCCGGGGCTCAGGCCCGGTAGGCCAGGGCAAGGCCTCGGTATAGCTCTAGTAAAAATCATAGATTTTACCTCTCCCTGACCTCAAATTCTCGAATTCAGCCCTCTCTGACCAACCTCACATTGTGCATCTATGCTTCAAGATCATGTATGGTACATAGGTACACCTAAGATTTATATATACGCAAACAAGCTGGTATAACTTTCAAAATGGCAGAAATATCAGAGTAAAGGTAAAGCGGTTAATCAAAGTTTTAAAGTGGTCATAATTACGCGAATGATTATATTTTGAACATGCGTCCCATCATAATCAAATTCACACGGCACTTGTTTTACAGATCGAAAATAACACCAACGCCTAGTATATACACACGTACACATGTTTACACATCCAACAAGCGTATTAAATTAAAAATTCGTACCATTAACTCCACTTATATTTTTTCTTAACGAATGCCACCGAAATGCGCTTCGCCTCTGAAACAACGGACGACCAACAGTATGCATTGCAGGTACAACTTGCTCGAAGATTTTCACGTTAACTATTTCACTCGAAGCATTAATCTATGAACGTAGAAGAGAGCATGGCGAAGAAGTTGAAACGAATTGAATAAAAACGTTCCATACTAACAACAAGATACCGGATCGCTATCATGTGAAAATATTAGGCAACCAACAAAGGTAATTAGCATATACTTCCACACTAATCAACATCAATAAAAACACTGCCCACGAAGGCGTATGATTAAAAGAATGAAGATTTATGAAAAGTTTTGAAATTGAAGCAGTAGGTGCAGACAGGCCCGTATAAAGGATTCGGCCAAGGGTGAGGGGGCGAACTTAAAGTAACATGGTCAATATCTCGGAAATTTCGTAGGGATAGGTAGTAAAAACCGCATTTTTCGACGTTTTTCAACATTCTCTATCCCTTAACTTGAACTAACTTCACTGGAAAAATTAATTTTTTTATGAATAGGCTGTGAAAAATGCCATTTTTGATCGCACTTGCGGGGAAACTATATAACATACTTCACATACGGCGCCAAGCGCCGAAAATTGCATGATTTTCTGGCAAACAAATGCAATTTTCTCATCTTTTCGTCAAACTTTTTCCGTCCAAGAGAAAGGGAGGGGGGCGGCCGCATCCTCCCCTTCCCATAAATGCAGCTCTAAATGAATCAATAAAAGCCTGTAGCTAATTCAATCTAGAAAAAATTTATCTACAGAAGCACAAAATAAAAATTCAGCGAATGTTCAGGATTCAAAACGCATCCTGTAGTTAGATGACCAAAAAATTTTTCAGAAATTTCGATCAATGTAAACAAAATTCTGGTTGAATGAACTATCTGAACCCAAAAAACATCATATAGACGATCAAAGTTGTACAAAAAAGTTTTTTGCGTCATAAATTATAGCAAGCACCGAGAACTTGTTCCCACGTACATTACATATATATTATACAGGCATACTCTTAAACATACCCTTTTTGTTATTACTGTATTCACTAGTCCCAAATTAAGCTAATAAAATAGTCGGGCGAAAACAACCGAGGTTTCTAAGGTATTTTTCACTTCTAAATGCACACAAACTATTCGTAGAAAGCAGAATTAGCTCTACTGCATAATTAGAAGTAATACTGCCGTTGTTTTAACTGTCATTGCATTTATGAATTTAATAAAAATAATAGGTAGGCATGTAAAGCATAGGAAACCGATTTTGTTTTAAACCACAGAAAACAAATGTGCAAAGTTGTCCCATAGTTCTTATTTCCTGCACAAAACTTATGAAAGAGAAGATATTGTATGTAGACTAGAATAGCGTCGCCAGCATATTTGCCGAGGTATGATGTAACAAAAAATAAGTTAAACATCTTGCCTTGTAGGGATGTGCCGATACCACTTTTTTGAAAATGGCCGATTCCGATTCAATTCCGATTCATTATATCTCAGAAATGCCGATTCCGATTCCGATGCCGATTCTGCAAAACTCAGCTTCGCCGATTCCGATTCGATTTCGATTTTAAAATATAGGAATCGGCCGATTCCGATACCGATTCCTGTGATAAGCGTTATATGCTATAAGAAATCAAAATTGAAGTGCGTGCACACTGCAGTTTATGAATATTAAAGTTATTTTTTATCGATCAGATGTTTTGTTTGCTGAATATGTAAAACTAGACAAAGCATTCAGCATTTTGCTCTGATTTATCTTGAAATCCAGTTCTTCCGGCTAGCTCGCTCCAATTCATATCTGTAATGCATGTTCATTCGCATCAGTTTATATGTACGACGAGTATATTCGCGCTTCGCTAAAATCATTTAGAGTAAGAAAATTTTGATGATAAGCCTTTTATGCGCACTAGAAAATTTGTATTGTCTGTCAGTAGCCAATCCAGCAAATAATTAAATTCTTGCCACAATTAACTTTCTCCCCACCTGAGTATAACAAGATGTTTTGTTACAATCTGATCCATTAATCAGCTAGATAGAATTCAGATCGTTATGGTACAATAAGTAATGTCTACTACGCATATCAATCAGTGTTTTTTTGTACAAGCTCCGTTTGTCCATGTACAAGGATGGTCCCCAAAAGTCTTTGTACATTTTGTACATGCACATTTTTGTGTAGTAAAATATAGTGAGTAGCGATTTCAGTGTGGTAAAAAGCGCCCAAAATTTTTGGGATTTCTATACCTTTTACACTTTTTTGTCTTCCCAAAAATCTTTGTACATTTTGTACACATTAATTTTTGGAGACTATAATATGGTACAGTCGCGATTTTAGTGTGGTAAAAGCAGAGTTGTTCGACTTTTGGTAGTGTATTTTAGCTAATTTCTGGGTCTCTAAGGGCAAAAATCCCCAAGAATCGTCTCAAAACGGCGCGAAGCACCGAAAAATTTGACATTTTTCCTTTTGAAATGCAATTTATGCCGTTATAAAGATATATAGAACACACAATTACTCATTTCGGCTTGAAGCGCCGAAAATTCTAGCGAATTTCAGACCTTTTTTTGCAAATTTTGTCTTGCCAATAATCTTAGTACATGTACAAAGACGGTCCCGAAAAGTCTTTGTACATCGGTAAAAATCTTTGCCAGTACAAAAAAACATTGATATCAATGCGTCTAGGATTTTGGGTAACCGACTTAGGTTCTAGGCCTTATGCTTATAACATATGGAAAAATGTTCTGTTGGACAAACTTCCATTTTGCCACCGAAGAGAATAATTCTAAATAAATTAAATCGTATGCATGGCCCAATTGAGGAATTCAATATTGTATTCTGGGCTTCATGTAGTGGAATACTCTAATTTTTGATTCTATAGACTGAAACTGTGATTTCCTAAAGAATGGTGATGTCAGAAAGGCACGGAAATCTGAAGGATAATTCTATGAGAATGCTTAAGTATTAGAAAATGCGCAGCTTCAGAAAAAAATTTTGATTCAGTTGAATGGCCGAGGTTGATAGGTGGCAATGAAAGCAATATATTTAAGTTATATCTGGCGTGAACCGCCGAAAAAATCTGAGAAATTACTTCTAATGATAGACCGCCCATTTCTCCCCTGTCCCCTTAAGTCCGCCCTAACGTAAAAGTGAGCAAAGTTTTTCTAACGCTGTAGTACGAGTATACAAATGAATCTATTAATAACTCGGATTATCAAAATTTGCATCCTGCCCCAATAAAACAAACACAAAATTGAATTTTTATGACAATTTGAAGAAAAATTCTCATTTCACAACTTTTTAATTTCACGATAATTTCAGAAGAATGGAATCGGTAATGGAATCGGAAATTTGTGTACTTTTGGCCGATTCCGATTCTCTAAAAATCAGAAATGCCGATTCCTTAAATTCTGTGATCACCGATTCCGATTCCGATTCGATTTCATGAAAAACGACCGATTCTTACCGATTCCGATTCCGATTAATCGGAACATCCCTATTGCCTTGTCATGACCGATTTTTCAACGTTAAACCTAAATACTACTTAGGTACTTGTTGTACAACTCGCTTTGAGCTATTTGTAACTCTTACTCGCTCTAATTTACAAAAATTCAGCTATTTTTATAAGTAAAGGCATTCCTATGTACTTGGAATAAGTTACCCGATTTTGTAGTTTTTTCACCAAACTCGAATATATTTAAATTTAGGCTAACTGAAGCTGACTTTTCTAAATTTTTACTCGGGCAAGTCTGAAAAATTCTCAGTATCGAAACTCGCTTGTTACATACGTGTTTCTTAATCTTTTTTGTATGCCTTGTAATCATATCTGGAAAATACCCCATATCACCCACAACCGTCAACATGTTGGACCGATCCTGCAACGGACCGAAGGGTCTCTTGGTTGGACCTATGTTTTGTACATGGGCTACAGAAACGTGTCTTCTGAACTGAACTAAACAACATTAGAGTCTTTCGAAAAAGAAGCTCCAGTATTAGTCAAAATAAAGTGAAAATGATTAAATCAGGGCGACCTATTTGCATATTCCACGATATTTCTTTTCAAGCGTTACCATTGGCGCGCGAAAATCTCAAAAATGCAATTCTGCATGATATGAATACAAAACTTGTCTAGTCCTTAGTCATTAGATTATTAAATGCTAAGTACGATTATTAATTGTAGAGTTGTTACAGCTAGACCCGTATATAGGGAGGGATAGCTGGGCACGTGCCCCCCTGGAAATGAAATGTGTGAATGATTTTTTTCTGTACTCCCTTTCCTTTTTTAGCCGAAAATCGCAACAAATAATAATTTCTTAATTATAATTTAATGTGTTTAGTCACAAGCGCGCGGTTTAAACACTCCACTTGTAATCGTTTTGTACTGTATGTACATAAAGCGTGTTTT
Organism: Mermis nigrescens; assembly: GCA_036768485.1. Classification (NCBI taxonomy): domain Eukaryota; kingdom Metazoa; phylum Nematoda; class Enoplea; order Mermithida; family Mermithidae; genus Mermis; species Mermis nigrescens. Next base: position 263,669 of record JAVLUZ010000265.1, on the reverse strand, counting down.
GAATCTGTCTTCTGTTCCTCACAGCTTTTATGCAGAAAACGAGATTTGTTCAAAAAGCGAAAATGACAACAATCTTTTGGCGACGATTATGAATTTGCTGATCTATTTTGACTATTTGTAGAATGAATTCACAACTGTGGTTCAGCTGATTTTGTACAAATTTTAACGTTAAACTAAAATGCTCTTTTTACAAAATTTTTCGGGATCTGCGCCGAACCCCGCTGGGAGCGCTTGAGGGCACCACCCCAGACCCTTAACCCTAAAAGAGACGGTTTCTATTGGATTCTCACCATAGCTAAGGTATCCGAGTTGCAAAATTTGCAAGCTGAAATTCATACTTTGGCCCACCTTGTTTTGAAAAAATTTTGGTTGTGCCCCTCCGAAACAAAATCCTGGATATAGGCCTGGTTAGAGGCCTTTTAATATTAGTAGTGATTAGAGCTGCACGCGGGTACTCGAACGGATACCCGAGTAGAAAATAAGTTTACTACCCGGGTACCCGAATCCCCTAATATAAAATTTAAAATTAGCACTGCAGTTATGCAATATGTGCTAAGAATTGAATTAGAAACCTAGAAACATATTGCTTTCTAAAGTGCGACTGAATCACAATGTAAATGTGATTTGATATAATTGACCGTAAAATGTTAAATAGCGAGTCTGTTAATATTTCCTATTATCACAATATATCGTGCATCCCGTCTAGGCATATTCCATTTTTTCAGCTCTTTAGTTACATTATTTTATTTGTGCCGAATTCTACTTATTCTTCATTGTAAACAAATTTAAACAAGAAATCATCTGTTAGCGACGCTTTTTTATAATGCATTCACTTCTGTAACCATTATATAAATTTAAACTGCAACTTTTATTCACATCGTGCGCGCAACTGTTTTAGTTAGACCTGGTTCAAAGCCTATCAATGTTCCAAATGCAGTCAGCCGTAGGCGTAGCCAGGGGGCATTGGGGGTACCTGCCCCCGAAATTTTTTCAGAGAATATTGTTGATTTTTTTGTTGCAATAATGTATGTCCAGAAAACTGAGTTCAAAAAGGCAAAAACGTCAGAATTCTCCGCGCCGAGTCATAATTATTTATTGCTATATAGATCCAACAAATTTAAAAGATTGAATCAGCTAAAATAATCCAGCCCTCCACATCACTTCATTAATTAAATGCACTATTTGTTCGTTTAATGAAACTGCGCATGCTTGTTGAGCATGATAGTAAAAGTGCGAAAATGATTGTGAGCCAGTTTGTCTATTCTCTGCTTTGTTTGTCTTTTGTGTACTAGTGTCTAAGTGTCTATTCTTTGTTTCGTTTATCTTTCTTTACAAAGACACATAATCCTATTTTAATTGGAAGGAATGGCCAAATTTTCTTATGTTTTTGCGCATTTCTTGTTCTATGAACTGCATTTTGTTAATTAGAAGGCCACAAATGGGCCTGAAAACGGTAAGAACAAAATTTTTATGGATACATCTTTCTATATCTTATTGGCAGCGACCCGTTGCTGCGCTATGTACCTAGCAGAGGTCGAAAAACGCATTTCAGATCAGTTTGTGCAATGTAGGAGTTCATCAATTTTAAGTGTTTCTGGGCTTGCTACCGAACCGAGATTAGGCCGATTTTTCGAACATTTTAACCTTACTATTTAACATTAAAATGTTTTTTTACAAAATTTTCCGGGACTCTGCCCCGGATCCCGCTCGTCACCTCAGACGTCCCGCAGCCATAAAATCTCGTTGTACATGTGCAACGAGATTTTAGGGAGAACATGCCATGTAAGAGGGTTCGGAATTTCTAAAAATTTCCGGCGTTTCGCGCCGGCATCTATTCGTCTGCTTTATATGATTTAAGCGTTATAAATTGAGTTAATGTGCAAAAACGTCAAAATTTTCCGGCGCGTAGCGCTGCCAGTTACTGTTCTTTCTCTTTGTAAAGCTCTAGCATTGCGTTTAAAAGCCTGAATCACTCAAAATATCTTCAGTCAAAGTTAGTAATTCGCAGTTTTCTTGTTAGAAGCTTGAATTGTCAAAACTGTTTTGTACAAATTTGATAATTTTCTGCTCTATCAGATTATTAGTATTCACAGAGCTACAAACTGTTAAGGGTGGAAAAAATGACTAAATTTCTTAACACTTTGCGCCACTTATGAATTCCGAACTGTTTGTCAATAGAAAGGCCGTAAATTCTACACGAAAACGTTTATGCCCCCTGAACCAAAATTCTGACTACGTTTCTGCTAGACTTGTTTTTGAATAAATTTTCATTTCCGATTGATTTCAAAATTGCTTTTCGTCAATGTGTTTTCCTGCTTCAAATGTTTTAATGACGCTATGAAGATACAAAACCTGCTTCACAATTTTTGGCTTTGAATTATGAAAATGACTTAAATTTCATTAAATGCATACGAATTCTTCAGATTGAAGCCTCGATTTTATTTAATCTTGCACAAATTTTTCAATAATTTTACTGCTTAAATATCACTTTGCCCTAGACCTCACTGTCAACCGTAAATAAACGATGTTCACTGCATTCTCTTTTATCTAAGGTCCTACCCGGGTACCCAGGCGTAGTAAAATTTGCAAAGTGTGCAGCTCTAGTAGTGATTCTGCTTTTATGTAAAATATTTAGTATTCCCGTATTTCTATAATTTGATAATGTCCAAAAAACAACACCTGAACTCCATACCTGGGCGTGGTATGTTTGGAGGGGGTATGCACCCCCCAGAAATCAATATCCCCGGAATTCCATTTTTGAAATTTTTTGTTTATTCGCTATTTTTTGATGCCAATGGATAGTGCATGATGAGAAACGTTGAAAAATGGTGTTTCTTTCGCCATACCACCATTTTTAAGGCCATTTTTTGACCTTTAAAAAAATCTTGCACCCCCCAGAACTTTGGTGCCGGCCACCTATGCTGAGCTCTCCCAGAAAACATTTTCTAACACAAAAAAAATTAGTAATCTATTATATAGGTACACATCCAAAATTTTGTTTCGAGGGGAGGGGGAACGACCAAAATTTTTTAAAACATAATTGGGAACAAAAGGATGAATTTTAGTTTGCAAATTTTGCTATTCGAATACCCAAGATACGGTGAGAACTTAATGAAAACCATCTCTCTAAGGGCTGGGGATCTGGAGTGGCGCGCTAAAGCGCCTCTCAGCGGGGTCCGGGCAGAGCCCCAGCAAATTTTGTAAAAAGAGCACTTAAATTTTAAGTCGTAATGTTAAAATTTTTACGAAACTAGCCGAATCACGGTTCTGAATTCATCCTAAAAATGGTCAAAGTTCATCTGCAAATTCAAATTCATCGCCAAAAAATTGCTTTCATTCTTGCTTCTTGAACAGATACCATTTTCTGCATAAAATCTGTGAAGGACAGAAGACATATAGATGCATAATATGCTCTAGGGTTTAAAAAGACTAAAAATGGTGTTTAAACCGCGCGTTCGGGACTAAATAGACTCTAATTATAATTGAGAAATTCGGCGCGCAGCGTTTAAAATTTTTTGCGATTTTTGGCTTGAAAATCGAAGAGAGAGTAAAGGAAAAAATCATTGTCATATTTCATTTCGAGAGGCAGGCACATGCCAACTTATCCCCCCTGGATAAGGGCCTGATTATTTATATATGCATTTAACGAAAATGCGACAACCTTTTTGTGGGAATTAACAATGACAAATAACCTAAAAATTGGAAGTCGCAACGCAGAGGCTCTGGTCATTGCCCAGGTAAGCTTGTAATCGTTATACAATTTGGCACTAAAATTACTTCAGTTCAATTTAGAATAAACTTAAGGTTATACAAAGATTAAGTACTTAATTGTTGAAAGTTGAAATCGCGCTTTGAAGCTATAGGCAGGCCCGTATTCAGGATTTTGTTTTTTGTTTTTTTGGGGGGAGCAGTGGGCACGACCAAAATGTTTTTAAAATATAAGGGAGGACAAACGGCTGAATTAAAAAAGACGTTTTACAACCATAAGAGCTGTAAACTTTGTAAATTTTGCTACCCAGATGCCTTCAATATGTGAGAATCAAATGGAAACCCTCTTTTACAAATCTCAGACTACAAATAGAGTGTTAAAACCGCGCGTTTGGGACTAGATAGATATAATTATAATTCTCGGCGACAAGCGCCAAAATTTTTTCGCGATTTTTGACTAAAAAAACAAAGGAGAGTAAAGGACAAAACATCATTCTCATAATTCATTTCGGAGGGGGCATGTGCTTTCCTATTCCCCCTAGATACGGGCCTGGCTACAGGTAATGCACCAAAGTTTGGGCATAAATTTTAAGAATTTTTATCGACAGTAAGCCGACCGATTGCGATAATTAAGCATTAGATCAATGCAATAATTGCAATCGATCAGCACAGCTAATTGTCGGTACCTACTTCTTAAAGGTTATGTACCTACTTAATTACACATAAACTCGTGAGAAACAGATCACATATCAACACTTACTCGTTGGCATTGAAAATTCTCTCAATATCCCTTAAAAAATTCGAGAAACGTTAAATTTCTAAACTTTTGCCCCAAAAACTCTTTGTACATTGTAGGCACCTAAGATTGCTCTAAGTCTTTAGACGAGCCTCAAAATTCGGCACTTTTGCAGTTTAGGAGGTACCTACGGAAAATTTTTCAAATTTTGATAAAATATGGTCGATTGTTATACGTTGATCACCATACATGCGCAGCATGGGAATTCTGGGGGGGTGTTGAAATTATAAAGTGCCATTTTTGGGTAAAAAAATTGTAGACACGCGTCAAAAACATCGTTTTTCAGCATTTCTGATGGTGCACTATCTTTCTAAAGCACAAAAACAAAAAAAAATTTCTAAAAAAATCAAAAAGTCGGAACAAATTAAAGAAAATATAGTCAAAACATTAGTATAATGGCACGAAGCGCCGAAAATTTGGCACTTTTGAGCAAATAGATAGCTAAAAACGCTTAGAAAAGCATATTTCCTACAAATTTTTGGAAAATTTCCAAAAATCACCAATTCTGGGGGAGGGTGAAAAAATCTTTGAGGGGAGTGAAAATTTTCCTAGGGGGTAAGGGGGTGAACCCCCTCAAGATCATGTATGCTGATCACAAATAGGACATCCATCTTGATCGGAGATCATCAGTTCTCGAAAAATTTTAATTTTAATTTTTTGATTGATTTTTTTATTCTATTTAAATTTTTGTAGAAAACCTTTTGTGGTCGGACTTTGACTAAATAACCCTTGGATGTTGCTTGCAGATCCACATTGATATTAGGCGAATCCTAAGCAAATGTAAGGTTGCGGCTCGCTTCACTCACTGTAACCCCATTAGCTTAGGCTTATTCTTTGCCTGGTACCGACATGAACGCACATATTCTAAGCATATTCCTAGATATTATAATGATAAACAGTCTGATTCTCAATCAGAAATAAACTTAAGCTTATTTTATAGCTGGCACCAACATTTAGGTCATGATGAATCTTCAGGAGCAGTCTAAGCACTGACATCTCTATTTTTGACGCATTTTGAAGTGAACAAGTTGGGAGGCAGTTTTTACCGGATACTACTTGCTGTACATACATATACAGCGACTATAATTAGTGGTCAACCAACGCCCCGGCCATCCCCGGCCATTTTTCAGCATCCCGGCCCCAGCCGGGGCAAGGTCAAAAAATGGCGGGGGAAAAATTTAGTATAATTCGTATTTTGTACAGGATGTTATACTGCCAGTTATTTATCAATGGGCAAATGTTAATTTAGAGAACTGTAATGATTCTACCATATGTAAACTTGGTCCTTGTTATATCTTTGCTACTGTGTATAAATGAGCTTTTACTGAATAAATGTTCAGGACAATCTGCATGTTTTCGATTCCTTCACTTAACTAATCAAACCAAATGCTACTTTTATCTCATTTATTCGTAGCTAGTGGCTAAAAGATTAAGAGTTGACAAATACGTTCTATTTCTAGGTGAAAATTATACCTTTTCAAAAAAATTTTTATACAAAAAACACTTTTACATTAAATTGAATGGGAACCGCCTGCTTCAAAACGCGTTTCTTGTGTAATAGTTATTAGAACGGAAGTTAATTATAGGAGAATGTAAACTGCGCTGCAGAATTGCATTCGATCCGATAAACTATATATATATATATATATGCCTCATTTATTACGTCCAATACCTATTCCGCCAAATCGCTACATCTCTGTGATTCCATTACTTCTGTTTCTGGTTTTGTTAATAACGATTATTACTTTTGTTTTTCATCGGAGCGAGCTTTCTCATTTTCATTTTCTCACTTTGTTTCTTATTTTATCTTGCTTGGAAAATTTATGCTCTGTTAGGGCATTGACTGTGTGCCGTCATTTCTGCTCGCTTCTAGGGGGAGTGAAATGAGAAAAAAATATATAAAAGTGCCTTTTTTACCGTAAAAACGCTTGATATGCGTTGAGAACACGATTTTTAAACATTTCTGATGATGCTTTTTCTTTAAAGAACATAAAAACACGAAAAAAGTTCGAAAAATTGCATTGAATTGACCAGAATAAAGTCAAAAAGTGACTATTTAATGACAATTTGGCGTGAAGCGCCAAAAATTTGACAATTTTGAGCCATTTGAACGCTAAAAACGCTTAAATCTAGACACTTCCTATGATTTTCCTAAAAAAAGTGTGAATTCTGGGGGATGAAAAATCTTTTGCGGGAGGTGAAAATTTTTTTAAGGGGAATCCCCCCAAACCCCATGATCATGTATGCTCGCTTCTATAAAACAGCTCTCAAAAAATACCTCAGCCCGCCTATTAAATCTGTGTTCAGCGAATGCGAATTCAAGTCAGCTCGTGATTTAGCTAATGGTTCAAGAATTTGATAGGAGCCAGAAAATCTTCAGAAGCTCTTATTTCTAAAGCATAATTTGCGAGCTATTGGATTCAATACGTGGAAGTTCCCAAGCACGTAGGCTGATGAACATGTAGAATGCGGCGCAAGCAGCAGTAGTAGCACTAGTGAAGATTCAAATGATATTGGGTGCGATAATAGCAGCGACATATAATTTATTGATGATTCAGATTGGACTAAATGTTTCTTATGATATAAATAGTAAAAAAATTTGATTTGAAAAGGCGCACCTAATTTTGCGCTTGTCATTTACTACTGAATGGAGCAGTCGCACAATATTTCTCCTCCTATGCCCACCCCAAGTATGTGTCAAGCAATAATATTTTTCTTGTCTGACTCCGGCCCCCGGCCCTGGATTTTTTTCAGCCCCGGTACCGCCCCGGCCAAAAAACTCGCCCCGGTCTATCACTAGCTATAATACATAGTGAACCAGCTACACCGATGCCCATTCAGTCATTTAAAAACTCATCCTCTGTTTTAACGTAAGTTGCATCTGTTGTATTTGTATGTCTTTCAAGGACGTTTGCAAAATAAATGCTTCGATTGATTGATTGATTGAAAAATGGCGGCTAAAGTTTCTAATATGGTTTTGTCTCCGATTTTCCTGAAAATAATTTTTCTGATAGATTCGAGGACGCTGAGTCCAGAAATGAAAAAGCGTTAAGGGGGCTGACGGATATTTGTGGAGATAGAGCCCTTCAAACTTGCAAAAAACGTGATTATTTCGATGTTCTTAGGGCTCCATCTCCACAAATATTCGTCAGCCCCCTAAACGCTTTTGTTTTCTGGACTCAGCGTTGTCGAATCTATCAGAAAAAATTATTTCTAGGAGAATCGGTGACAAAAAAATTTTTTGAATAAAAAAAATTATGCAAAAAAAATTATGCTAAACCCCATTTTTAACATTTCTACATTACAGTTCTGACGTTAAAAAAGCGTAAAAACACTGTTATCGGGAAAATTGAGAAAAAACCATATTAGATAAAATTTGGTGATTAGATCCATGCGAGCTAAATTTTTGGCAAATAGATACTTGCCCACAACTCACCAGCTTGCTTATACGAACATCTTAGGCTTAGGCTTAGAAAGTGTATTCACATTAGTGCCAGCTGATGGTCTAAGCCTGAGACAATTGGGGCGAAAATTGCGGAGCGAGCGAAGCGAGCGGAGCAATTTTTGCCCCAATTGTGCCTTAGGCTTAGACCATCAGCTGGCACCAATTTGATATGCACGGCAAGTCTAAAATAATAACCGTGATGAATCGATTACACCCTGCTTCGGCTTTGTTAACGTCAGAACTGTAATGTAGAAATTAAAAATTGGGTTTTGCATAATTTTTTTTTCAATTTTTTTGTCACCGATTCTCCTAAAAACAATTTTTTCTGATAGATTCGAGGACGCTGAGTCCAGAAAAACAAAGCGTTTAGGCGTTTGACGAATATTCGTGGAGATAGAGCCCTTAGAACATTGAAATAAACACGTTTTTTGCAAGTTTGAAGGGCTCTATCGCCACAAATTTTCGTCAGCCCCCCAAACGCTTTTCATTTCTGGACTCAGCGTACTCGAATCTATCAGAAAAAAGTAGTTTAGGAGAATTGGAGACAAAACCATATTAGAAAAAAATTCCAAAATGGCTGGTCTGCGTCGAAAATGAATGTCAAATTCGTGAAGCCACAAAAATTAAAAAAATATTTTTCTTCATAAATTGAAAACAAAATTTTAATTTGAATAATCGAAGAATTAATTATCTTTGTCAAAATGTACATCGTATAAGTGATCAGCGGACAAAGATTGACCATAATTTAAAAGGTAAAAGCCGAAAAAGCCTAAAATTCTGAAATAGAATTAAAATTCGAATTTTCCGGGAACGACTTGTCTGCAATAAAAATGGATGTCATATTCGTGATCAGCGTAGGAGAATTGACAATATTTTATCAAATTTCAAAAAAATTTGAAAAATCTTGTGTACCTAGCAAGTGTCCAAAATCCTTTGTCCGTACAAATAAATAAAACAGTGCCAGGTCAGATACACATCGAATCTGAAAAAGTTTCACAAAAGTACAAAATCCAAAACCGGGACTACTGACCGATGCACCAGACTTTTTGACCAATCTAGCAACGACAGTGTTGCCTACTGAAAATTCAAAAACCCCACAATTCTTCACAAAAACCCCGTACAAAGTATATACAACTCGTCGAAAAAAACTTCAGAGGTTTTTCAAAAGACTCCAATTGTACAGTTAAGCATAGAAACAGAGACTCTGAAGCTAAAAAACGCCGAGTTTTGGGGAAAGATCCGAAGCTGGTAACACTGAGCAAAACGAACGAGTAGAAGATTTTATTGATACAGTAAAAAATTTGCAGCTCTCAAAAGAGCAGCGGGTCGAACTTTTGTTCCTCGATCTAGATTAGCACAGAACAACAACTGAGAAATGGCTCCTTCCGCTTCTGCGCCAATTTGTTAATTTAATGCGCTTGTACTATGTAGGTAGGTAGCTAAACATGAGCTAAAAGTTGCTGAAGGTATGGAATATCGACGAGTTTATTCAATAAATTTTTTGACCGGCATAGGCCGGGGGATCAGCCGACAAACATAGCCGGTTTCGAATAGGTAGGGCTTTTTTAGAATTATTGTCGACCTAAACTTGCAGTGTCCGGTAAATATGAATCAATTGAACGCAATTACGGCTGTAGGTTTACAGCCAGAAATGGACAGCATGCGAACTTTGGGAGGAGGGGTAGAGTGCAATTTGAAGCGCCTTTTTTAGGCCCAAAAATGACGGGTACGCATCAAAAACAATTTTTGGCGTTTCTGACGATGCTTCATCTTTCTAGAGCATAAAAACATAATTTCGAAAAAATGAAGAAAAATCGAACAAATTGAACAAAATACAGTCGAAACATGATTATACTGGCACGAAGCGCCGGAAAATTGAACTTTATGTACGCTACGAGTACGGTAACAGCCACAAATCGACATATGTACATAGGTACACTATTTACTGGCGCTTGGATCGCATATATATCACACAAAAGAAGCTAACTGAAACGGATAAACTCGTAATAAATCACGGCAAAAATAAATATTCGCATGTGAAAAAAATCACCAGTAAACGGATAAAAATAATTTAGTTATTCGTACGATTCAGTTACGATTCGGAGTGTAGTCAGTGAATATGTGCATCACGCAGACAACACAAAGTCTGCGTCAGCTGCCTGCTTGCACGGAGAGTCAATCATTGCTTTTACGTAAGCCGCAACGTTACGTAAAACGATGGTGACCAAGTCTCTAAAACCAGCATCAGTGTGAGATGTTGCTTTGGTTAATATGTTAATGCCATCTTCGTCTATAACGAATTTGCAATATTTGGCGCCTAAAAAATAAATCACGCTGAGGCAATGACGTACATATATGTAGGTACTTCCAAAGATAGCATATACGTAAATACATGTAACAGGGGGAATTAAGATCCCCGCTCAAAGTTGTTTTTTCCCTCTATCCCCCCTGAGCCAGAAAAGTTTTGACGCCGCTCCCCCCGATTTCTGAGGAAAAATTGAATTTTTTGGCCGTTTTTAGATGTTTTTTGACTGTCTTTGGCCAAAAGTTGGAGGGCAATTACCTCAACCTCATCCTCTACAAATGGCCTGGGAGTTCGGAACCCCAACCAAAATTCCGAGTCGCTACATGTAAGAGAATCTACAATACACTGATTATAAAACTTGGAGGAGGCATACAACCATGCATGTACAGCATAGGAATTCTGAAGGTTAGCCTCGAAAGTTTTATAAAGTTCCCCTTTCTGGGCTTAAAAAGGATGAACCCGTGTCGAAAACCATATCCTTTGACGTTGCTAACGCTAATCGTTCTTTTTTACACATAATTGTTCCATTCAAAAAATTCGATTAAACTGAACAAAATGCTTTAATTAGTAGAAGCGACTGTTCACTAAGTAAGAGTTTTGAAAAATGAGCTTGCTAAGCGAGAGTTGTAAACAAAGAGAAACTTGAAGTTTAAAACATATCATTAAATTATGAAGAGAATTATAAAAGATTTTAAACTATAAGAAAATGAAAGAGGTGGGATATATATATTTTTTTAAAAATAGCCAAAAAATGAGCATATAAGTCGACACTTTTGGGTCAAAAGGTCGCTAAAAACGCGTAAAGTAAAAAATTCTCCGCGAATTTTAAAAATAGAAAATTCTGGATGGGGGTCATACACATACGCGTATATGCGCAGCCAGGCCCATATCCAGGATTTTATTTCGGGGGGGGGGAAGGCGAAAATTTTGAGGTCAGACATCTAGAGAACTATTGGGAGATGAGCAAAAATAAAGGCATTTTTAAGCGTATCTCAACGAGCTCTATGCAATGGTAAAGAAAAATTTGAAAAAATTTCAAAACTTTCGAGTTGATTTCACACAATTCTATCGTTTAAGTAATCTAAACAACTGATTTCTTATCATTCAATCGACGAATAATTTCCTAGCTTCTGTCTTTGTATTAAATCTTTGTGATTTATAAAGAAAAAGAACACAGAAAATGAAAAAATTGACATGTTCTACATGTCTAACTCAAATTTGAGCGGTTTTGGGCGGGCTAGAAAAAAACTAGAAAAAAAATCCGTGACATGTTCTACATGTCTAACTCAAATTTGAGCGGTTTTGGGCGGGCTAGAAGAAAACTAGAAAAAAAATCCGGAGCGAAGCGCCGGAAAATTTTGAGTTGCTCAAAAAGGCGCTAAAAACCTGTTTTGGTGGTGTTTTTGGCCAACATCGAGAATTTTTTATTTTTCCCTTTGGGGGACTCTTGTGTTTCAATAATTTTTTATTTCCGGACGGGGCTGCCTTCCTCCCTCCCCCTGAACGCGGGCCAGTGCGCAGCAACCGAATTCTGGGGGTATGATATGGGGCTAAAATCACTCAAGGGCATGAGGACATAGGGAGGGTGAGATGGGGTATTTAACTTTCCCTACGATTTTTAAAAACCGGTTGCTATCCGGCAATTTTAGAACATGAGCAGCAGCTGGGAAAGTTTTGATTTTTATTGTGGAAAAAGCAGCTCCATTACCCAAAAATTTAATTAAACTGATCAGATTGTCGCGAAACTATTGATTTTTTCCAGCAGTCATACACTTTTTGTCAATTGCATGTCACATAAAGAGTGTAATATACACACAAAGCATGACCGGAATGGGAATTTTTTACAAAATGCATTTAGAAATTCAATCTGATCTATCTCCAGACGTTTACTCTGTGACTGAGTTTCTGTATTTCACCCACACATGTAACAGAGTTTATTCTTTAGTGAATGTATATGTAGAATATGTATTCATAGTATCGCGGTTGTCGTCACTTCATTTTGAACCACTTTTGTAATCGACCCGCACCGATTGAAAAATTGTCCATTCGCACAAGGTTTCGTGAAATAAACTGCAGATTACAAATTATAAATTATATTGTGTTAACTTATTTCCGTTATAAACAGCATTTAAAATAAGGATTTACCCCAATACATTAAAACAATGCCGACTATCCGACTATATCTCGAATAAAGGAAGCCTATTCCGTGCAACTTGGTAAATATCGAATGCAATACCATACATTTAGAAAATTAAGGGGATTCAGAAATTATGAAGGCATCATCGCTACAGCCCACGCCGAAATCTTCGCTAAATATTGTTTTCATACACAGAAAAATTCAGCTTTAAAATTTATTTTTCCAATTTCTAAACTTTAAATCAGGGAAACCGAACAGTTTTAAAATGTTTGTTTTTTACGCATGAAGGGAAGTCAACTGCTATGCTTTTTAAAAATATTCAAAAATTCAAAATTGACTTTTTAGATGTAATCGCCATTACAGCGATATCTAATTTTTAATTTGCTCAAGCGTATAGCATAAAAGAGGAGTAAAAATACAAGTATCGTTTACCGTCAACGGTAGTCAAATTTGCCAAAGCCCAAACAGCCCAGTAACGTGAAGCGTCGCTGCTGTTTCCGATCAAAAGCTTCAAGATCGGTTCGAACGACCTGAATATCAGGACAGCTTATATTTTAAAGTAAATAACCCCTCAACCTAAGCAGTGGCGTATCTAGGATTTTTTAGGATTTTTGTTAGAAGGGCGTACCCCAACTATTCCCGAAACAGTTGGAAATAGATCAAACAATTGCTCTGTCCCGAGAAAACTTGCGTTTTTTGGCGTTTTGTGTTGTTTACATTTGGTTAAAATCATTTTTGGCACAACAATTCGCGGAAAAATTTTAAAATTTAAGACAACTTTGGGCGGAAAAAATGATTAATTTCTTTGACTTTAGCGAAAATCTGGCACAACGTACCGGGAAATGTTTGACTTAAATTACTGCTGGATTTCCTATATTTGTAGCACAGAAATTTTCAAAATTTAAGATTAAAAATGGCAGGGATCTATGCTGAAATAGCTGTTTCTGCTCCGGAAATCGTTTTAGGAGTCATGAAAATGTTTGATGCGGCATAAACCTATTCCTGGCGCCGAAGTATAACGTCTAGACCGCCAAGATAAAGTAAATGTCATTAAAAAGTATTATAAACTAAAGCCAAAATCATTGCAAATTACATATTTCTTAGCTTGCGAATTGTATTGGGCCAATGGGGGACGACAGCCCCGAATCTACAACTTTCTTACCAGCACGAAACTGGTCATTCTTTTTTGATACATCATCGCGAGGGGACATTGTCAAAAACGCAAAAACATGAACTAATTTCTTCGAACAAACATGAACTAATTTCTTCGAACACAACAACTGATATACAATCTCCAACTACTGGAAAAGCTTTAGTCTTGTAGTATAAAAATTTGTTATGAATGTCACAAAGAGCCTTATAATTTAGATTAAAATTTGCAACCTTCGCTATAAGATCGTACTCATACTTGTCGAAAGGATGTGAACACAAAAGTGCATTTGATGATAGCTACAGTGGAAACATTTCGATGGAAAAACCGTGTTACTCATTGTTTGCTATGCGTAATATCCTAACTGTCGTTTCATGTTTAAATCACTTGTACAATCGATTTCATACCAGTGTTTTTCTTGCACAGTGCAAACTTTTTCGGTCTCGTGCAAAATTTTTTTTGACAATTTTCGCACCGTGCAAGGAAAATCCGAGAATAAGTTGTGTAAAAGACATTGATTTTTGAACAACCAGGTAACTTTTAATGATTAAATTTCGAAAAATTTTAGCGCTCCGCGCATTATTGTGAATGTTTCTGTGTTATTTATCACTTTTGTACTGACATGCTTATTCTACATTGCATATTCAAAGAGTAATTTAATTTTTTATTCGCTTCGACAAAAAACACACATCGGGATCGTGAAGAAAGAAAATGCGTTGAAAAGAAGAAAGAAAAAACATAGACTTGCTTTTAAGTTTATACTTCTTTCGAAAAAATTCACTAAACTGTGAACGTTCGCTTCTACACAATGCCTTCCTTGTGGAGTGCAAAACAACTCTCGAACACTTAGTACTGAAATTACTTTTTCTTGAACAAAGATTTGGCGAACGCCCACTGATTAGTATAAAAAATGCATTAAAACAAGTTTTTTATGGGTGAAATGCTGAAAATTTTTCGCACTTTGTCTCATGTGTCCTATTTTTTCATACTTTTTCGATCTTTATGCAGCAAATAAGCGAGTAACACGCTAAACAATTATTACTGACGTTTTAATATAACAGCAGAAGTACTTCCAAGTCGCTTGAAATCGTGCCCTTTACATGTTCAAATTTTAATCGCATCATTTGTTTAAATCAAGAAAATCAAAATCAGTATAATTTCAAACATTAAAATTGCTCATAAAATTGCAGTGTTATTTTTAAACTTCAGAAATTTCAACAGAAAATAGGCAACAGCAATGCAACCCATGGAAGCGACTGAGAAACTAACGTTTTTATAATTTTGGCATTAAATTCAAATGAAAATAATAAAAACTGCAATATATTTGTGTCCGCAGAGTTATAGAAATAACGATTTGCTAAATATAAAAATATTGTAAAAGGCTTTATAAGTAATACAGTATTTAATCCTAACGCGCAAGCGCGGAAAATTTATTGTATACATATATATAGTAAAAAAAATTTTCGGTTGTGCGAAAGGATTTTGGGAACTTTTTGCAAGGTGCAAAGAAACCCGTGCGAAAAAAACTGTACTCTTCCTAAAATCATCTGTTAAGCTCAAGATTGCGTAAAAAGGCTATCTAACACAATTACGAGTAATTAGTTAAAAAACTTAATTTAAGTTAAACATAATTTAACTAAAGAACTTTAGCTTAAAGGACGAAAATTCTACACAAAAATTTTTAAAAAATTTGCTTTGGAAACATCGTCATCTTCAACTCGTATGATGACGTTTCTAGGAAACGTCATCCGAATTTTCACGAACGCAAAAAATTAGTTTATGTATGAAGGCGAATAGCGCCTCTTATAGCTACACACACATGTATGACAAAAGAATAATGCGCTCGAAATGCGATTCAAAAATTATGATCAAAAAATGAAAGCTGAAAACAAATAATCAATACGTTTCGGCAGCAATGTGGATCCCTGATCGAATCCACTTATTTAAGCTCATATTTTTATCCTTCTTTTATTATGGAATTCTATAGAAAATACTTTTTATGCGCAAATATATAAGCATATATATATGTAAGCGCCATTTCCAAATTATTTTAAATATCTACAAATAAGGCAGCCAAAAAATATATTCAATCGCACATACATAACTCATTTTACTTCTACATATTTATTCCTCCACAATTCTTTACATGAATTTATTTAAATTCTTAAGCTCAAATGCAGCAAAGTGCCTAGACCATATTCAATCGAAGAAAATATGATATTTACTTATAATTGATATAACGCCTAGATGTCAGCTGCCAGCTTTTCACTGCTTTAATGACTTCCGCCGACGTCTTTTCACGTTCAGGAAGCGGAACGGTCCACGCAGACTTTCCATCACTCAGCAAATGCGCGAGTACGCCTAAATGCTTCGAATTAGGTAAATGTAAAGGACATGCCCGAGCACAATCAGCATTCAAGCAACATTTCTTAAGCAAGAAGGCAACATATATCGGTCAGTATCATAGGTGGGCGGCACCTAAATTCTGTGGAGTGCAAGAATTTTCAAAGGTCAAAAATGGCCTCAAAAATGGTGGTATGGCGAAAAAATACCATTTTTCCGTTTCTCATCGAGCACTATCCATTGGCATCAAAAAATTGTGAAAAAACAAAAAAAAAATTGAATTCCGGAGGGGTGCATACCCCCGAACCCAGGTATGATCAGTGTGTTTACTTATTTTATAATGAAACATACGTGTATGTAGGCGGGAGATCCTACGCTTGGAGTGAGCCATCCCCATGCCCAGAAAATCCACACTTTCAAAGTCCCAAACGTTGGGAAACGCAATAGTTTTGGCCGTTTCTCAGCAAGATACTTTTTTCAGTTGCTGATCAAGAACTTTACTAACTTGAGAGACATACATGCACATAGGGCACACGTTCCCATAGGAGGAGGGGTTGAGGGGAGGGGCATAACCCTTATTTTAGGGTTCAAGACTCGAATCACTGTCAAACGATTTTGAGCTATCAAACATTTTCTGCATGATTTTTGGGTATGAAAGTAGCAAGGATGTTGAAACTTTTTCGGCGCTTCGCGCCGACTAGTACATTTCTGTTTTGTTTGCCCATAAAATGCCAAGAATGAAGTTAAAATGATCTGAAAACTATAAATTTTCGTGGAATTCTTATATTTTATACTAACAAAAGTGACAAAACTAGTCAGAATTGGATAAAAAGTACTAATAAATGCAGTTTTACACATTAAAACATGTTATATAAGATGTTTTAATCATGTTCCATGTTTGACCAGCAAAAAAGTTAAAACTATTTAGTGCTCCTAAATTTTGAGATTTCACCACCCTGAATTTTCGACCTTAATAAACTATGAAGGGGTTCTACTTCCCACTTGAAGGGTCGGACAGACAGGTACAATCCGGCGATTTTGAGTTCACAGAACATCTTCTGCATAATATTTGAGAATAAAAACAGTAATGAGGTCAAAATTGTTTAAAAATTTTTCAGTATACATAAAAAGCGCCCAAAAATTTGTCAATATGGAAAAATAAGTAAAACATATGATGGCATTTATTTCGACTGAAACCAAAGATCAAATGAATAATTGTAACTAACCTGCACTATTATAGCTGATTTCGATCCCGTCAGATAGATTATGTAACAAGTCGCTGAAACGAGTTGAGTAAAAATACAAAAAACGAGATAATTAAAAGACTGCCTGCGAACAGGCCCGTATCCATGATTTTATTTCGAGGGGGAGAGCCAAAAAGTTTTAATAATAATAATAATAATAATAAGAATAAGACACATTGAATACGAAGAGTAAAGCGTCACTTGCATTCAAGTAAACGTATGTCATGTCATTCCATATGTACTTACGGCTAAATGAGGTAATACTGTATCATTCATGGGTCTATGCAAAAGGAGTGCCTACATACATAAAAATAAGCACTTACAGAAATATAGTAATGTAATCAGTGTTCATTAATTCCCTTCGCAATTCTTTGACTTCAGCGATGTTTCCCTATAAAATGATATAAATTACTCTGACGCTTCATCAATCTATCAAGTAAATCTCATTGGGATGCATACACATATGTGTAACACCTCGAAATTTCGGGTGGGAGAGAGTCCCAGACCATTCTTAGGAGAGATGGCCTCAATTTTTGGCCAAAAACGTCAAAAATCGCCTAAAAACGGCCAAAGAATTCAATTTTTTTTTCAAAATGGGAAGAAGTCCATGGTTTTTCTTGTATTCGGCAAAGAGTTTTCCCAATGTACAAAGACTTTTCAAGACCGTGTTTGTACATGCACAAAGATTTGTAGGAAGACAAAAACTGCAAAATTCCGAAAAATTTTCGACGCTTCACGCTGAAATAAGTAATTGTCTGTCCTATATATCTTTAAAACGACAGACTTTGCATTTAGAATGAAAAATGTCAAATATTTCGGTGCTTTGCGCTATTTTGAGACAATTTTTAGTAATTTTTGGCGCTAAAAACTCAGAAATTAGCTAAAATACACTACCACAGGTCGAAGAACCCTGCTTTACCACATTAAAATCGCTACTGTACCATATTATAGTACACCTAGCTTTGAGAGGGATGGGGAGCAGCTAACTTTGTGCGGGGGTCCCCTATCCCCCTGTTACATGTATATGTACATCCACTACACTTACAATGTCAGGTCCAGACATGCAAGTGGGGTGGGACGGGTCTTTAGACCCTCAGAATGTAAAAATGGGTAATTTTCTAAAAAACAGGTACAATGAAAGTCTAAAATGTATTAAAATTAAACATTTCCTTCAAAAGCGCTTTAAAATGACCAAAAATGGTGTAATAACGTAGTTTTAAAGCTATTTTAGCGCTTATATCAGTTTTTGAGGTCATTTTGGCCCAAAAAAAACTCAATTTTCGCCCCCACCCAAGATCGGTCATGCTGTGCATCTATAGTAAGGCCCACTTATAGTAAAAGTATCCCTCTAGATTATTTTTACAAGAGTAAAAACGTTTACAGTGCATAAAATACGTGATACATACATACATAATTAGGAGACGAAAGAAATAAAAGTGACCTTACAAAAGATAGAAATTGTTACTATCAAATTGTTAATCTTGCAACAAAAACTAAGTTGAGGAGTCTAATGGTAGGACCGATAAATTATACATAGCCAATTAGAACGGCTAAAATTAATTAATATCAGCCATGATAGATCAAAACTGTCCCTCATACTAGAAGAAACGCAAATTAGTGATAAATATAGCTTGCATGCAGCCAAAACTTACTACTAATCCCATCATGTTTCTCATCAAATCGCTTTCGTTCGGGAACATCTGATGCAGATAATGAAATTAATTATTAAGTTATTCAACAACAATGTGAAAGTGATTAATAACGCACGGTCACTAAAAATCGAATTTTAGAATCATTAGCGTGAAAGATCTGTTTCCAGGGTATATAATTTAACTATATTACTAAAATGCCGCTGTACAAGACTAATCAATAAAACAGTCAAGTTATATACGAGACCAGACCTGGGCGTGGGGAGGGAGTTTGCACCACCTTGAGAAACCAAAATACCCCCTCCCCAGAATCCAATTTTTGAAATTTTTTGTTTAATTTTCACAATTTTTTGATGCCAATAGATAGTGCTCGATGAGAAACGTTGAAAAATGTTGTTTTTTCGCCATACCAACATTTTAAAGGCCATTTTTCCACCTTTGAAAAATCTAGCACCCCCAGAATTTTGGTGCCGCCCACCTATGTACGAGACGATAGCTAAAGTATCAAAACAAGAATAGAAGAAATAAAAGCAAATTTGTTCTGAAATACTGACGTAGCATACTTGAGCATGGGATTGAGAGGGTATTACCTCCCTGAGCTTTGAAAAACTGATAGCTATACAGCGATTTTAGCCGAAAAACAATTGCTGTATATCCTTTTTGTGCTAAGAAAATTAGCTTTACAGCCTTTTTAGGCTCAGAAAACTAGCTATTATAGTCTTTTTTGAGCTCATAAATGCTATTTATTTGTCTTTTTTGAGTTTCAAAAGGATATATAGCTATTTTCTCGACTCCAAAATGGGATTCATAGCTATTTTTCGTCTAAAAAGGCTATACAGCCATGTTTGTGAATTCGAAAAGGCGTAGCTAGTTTTCTGAGACCAAAAAGGCTATATAGCTAATTTTCTGAACCCGAAAGGACTATAGAGCCGTTTTTACGAAGCACATAGCTATCTAGCAATTTTTGGTTTTAGCCCAACCCCCACCTGAAAGTTTGACCTTGCGCACCAATGTGACGTAGTAAATCCGTTAAAACGAGTTATTAGTGAATTTGATTGGAGTGTTCCTTCCGTTATCTTCAGTGTACATATACCAGTATGTATTATTATATGCATCATATAAGAGCATGGGGGTGAGGGGGTATTATTATCCATGAGCTTCGAAAAAGTGATAGCTATACAGCCACTTTGGCCGAAAAACATTGCTGTATAGCCTTTTTGGGCCCATAAAATTAGCTAAAAAGCATTTTTGGGCTCAGAAAACTACCCATATAGCCTTTTTTGGAATTGGAAACATACCTTGTGAGCTCAGGAATGCTATATAGTTGTCTTTTATAAATTTTTAAAGGATATATATATATATATTTTTCAACTTAAAAAAGGACTTAATAGCTGTTTTTAGTACAAAAAGGCTACATAGCTATGTTTGTGAGTCCAAAAAAGCTATATGGCTAGTACGCTGAACCCAGAAAGGCTACATAGCTAATTTTCTGAGTCTACAAAGGCTATAGGACCGTAATTTAAGAAGCATTTAGCTATCTACCAATTTTCGATTTTCACCCCCCCCTGAAAGTTTTACCATGCGCACCTATGATATGCATACTGCACTACGGACTTCAGCTACTAAATTTCTAGAATCAACGTCACTTTCTTCACTAAGTAGTACATAAAACCACGGTTTTTTGTATTCAGCAAAGATTATGTACAAAGACTTTTCGGGAAGGCAAAAATTGCAAAAAAGGTCTACAATTCGCAAAAATTTTCGGCACTTCGCACCGAAATGAGTAATTGTGTGTTCTATATATCTTTATAATGGCAGAAATTGCATTTTAAAAGGAAAAACATCAAATTTTTCGGCGCTTCGCGCCAGTTTAAAGCGATTCTTAGTGATTTTTGCCCTTAGAGACCCAGAAATTGGCTAACAAAATGTACAAAGACTTTTGGGGACCATCTTTGTAATGTACAAAGGACAAACGGACCATATACAAAAAAACACTGCATAAGACTCATTAGAAAAATAATAAAAATGTGCTTTTAAAGAAATAGCTTCGTCAAGAAATGACAATATATTTAAGCACCTTATACGGCAACTAGATTTTGCTAGTAGAACTGATGCTGACAATAACGAAGTTCATTATGCAATAACAAAAGATTTGAATTGGCATTGAAATCGTACGATATAATAGAAATCATTTAAATCATACAATCAATCATATGTAGGTTGGCAAGGTAGGGATGATCAGAGGAGCGAAATTCAGGATGGGAACTGTTTTTTGTATAAGATCCCTTTATAAATGCACAAAGATGATCCCGAAAAGTCTTTTATACATTTTGTACATGCAAATTTTTAGTTACTATACCATAAAACATTGACGATTGTACAAAGTGTGATAGAATATGGATTTTCCACCTCAAGTAGTGTATTTTACTTAACTTCTGGGTTTCTGACGCCAAAAAATTACTATGAATTGTCGCAAAAATCAGAAATTAATGCAAAGTCTGCTATTACAAAGATATATAGGACAGAAAATTTTCGGGAATTTCAGACCTTTATTACGGTTTTTGTCTTCCCAAAGATCTTTGTACATGTACAAAGACGGCCCCGAAAAGTCTTTGTGCATCGGGAAAACCTTTGCTGAATAAAAAAACAGCGGCTGGGAATCATATTTAGTGGACCGCATTTTATGGTCCATATTTCTTTAGCATCCCGAAGATCCATTTTTTACAGAAGAGGATTCAAATAAATTTCATAATGCGTTTTATCTAATAATATCTCTGTTTTACTATGTTTTGAATGGATTAATCAAGACATATACGTAACAGGAGGGATAAAGGATTCACCCAATCAGAATCAGCCGTCCCCATCCCTCCTAGAGACCAACATTTTTTAACTACATCCTTTTTTTTTCTTGGCAAAAGCATACGTTTTTGTGGCTATTTTTAGGTGCTTTTTTCTATTTTTGACCAAAAATAATAGTCATTTACCCCTCCCTCAACATAGCCGACTAGCGCGTTCCAAAATTTTGAGCTGTTCCATGCCTGACTCAAAGTGTGTGACATATAACTAATAATGAACGTCCTTTAAGAAAAAACAATTTTTCAGTACACAAAGTGGCGGATCCAGGATTTTCTGACAGGGGCGGAACCTAAAATTTCCCTAAAAGTGTCAAACATTGTCCGAAAATTCCTATATTATGCTCAAAGTACATATATTATGCTCAAAGTATCGGTCTTTTGCTGTCATCTAATGGGCAGAATCATGTCTGATGCAAAAAAAAGTGAAAAATTTTCTAAAATTTTTCAAAGTTTTTTTATGAAAAATCGCAAAATTAATGCAGAAATCGACACAAATCGCCGAAAGAACGTTCAAAAAATCATTACGGGAGCTATAAAATCTTAGTTTTGTTCAAAAACTACTCTTCTGACGTGAATTTAAGCTTTTTACAGCGCCAAGAAGTCAGTAAATGTCATAATGAGTACTATGCCGGTGTCACACCTTAAAGGTAGCACCTGGCCGGACACTTTAAGGTACCTTAAAGTGTCCGGGCCACAATAACGTGCTTAAAAGCGAGAAAAAAATGTATTTAAACATTGGGATAGAGTGGGCATCATACGTAGACGTAAAACGATAGGGTTTGAACCCCCAAAATCCAAAGTCTCTCCAAATTGGTAGATCCGTAGAATTGAATAATTTAGCGTTTTTTGCAGTTATGCTCCATCTGACTGCCAGAATTTGGCCCACTGCCCATGTAAAGTAGCAGGCGTTTAACAGCCCAAAGTGTTGGGTGGGGTTCGCCGACAATTAGGGGGAGTACGCGAACTTCAATTTTTATTCAAAAATTGAAAAATGACCTAAAGTGGCTAGAAATCGCAAGTTTTTGCATAAAATCGGGGAGAGGGGAATTCACAATTTATGTTTATCTATATTTATATTTTTTCATTTACGACTTCGGTTATGGGAATCTCCACCCCCTTGTACATGTATGAATGGTAGCATGGTAGGCAATGTATAAAATGAAGTCTTAGCATGTCTTTTTAGAATCATGAGTGAATGGAACCGAACCGTGTGCAGTTTAAATTCACAACATTTATGACTGAAATTCGTAAATATCGTCAATTGTTCCTCACGAAACTTATTTTTATAATCGATTTCATCTCAAAGTTCGCTAAACGATGCCACTGACGATGCAACGAATTCTTCGTAATGCATCGGCTTGCTTGTATTTATGTACCTCAATACATGCCTATCTACCTAATTGTACAGCGAGTGATTTGCGTGGGCGTATATGCGTACGTATACTCAGCGTAACCCGGACACTTTAAGGCAGAGCCTCACACTTTAAGGTGCCTTAAAATGTCCGGCCGGACACTTGACGGTACCTTAAAGTGTCCGGCCGGACACTTTAAGGCACGGACACTTTAAGGTGCGACACCGGCGCGAAGCGCGGGTAAAATTTGAAATATTTTGATAAATATGGCTAAAATCATCAGAAAGTACACATATATTCTTCATTGCACCCAAACATTTTTGGACGACAGGGGTGCGACCGACCCCCCTTCCGCTCCCTCTAAATCAGCCAGTGAGTACACTGATGCTAACACAAAATTTGGATAACCGTGTTGGGTTCTCCTAAAGAAGTGAAATACTTGACTATACGATCCTGATTTTCGACGAAATCGTCTAAAAGTACCCGTGCTAAAATTACCTTGCATCTCATATAACCGTATGCTAGCCTACAGCCGAGCAACTCTCTCCGAAATAATATGCTGACGAGCACATTTTAATTTTGATTACAGAGTGGCTTAAAATATCCATTCTTTTTGAATATACGTAATGTCAGAATGTCTAGTAAGCTTGAATTCCAACAAGACGCCAGCATATGTGATGTTTTTTTTTTTATTTTTTTCGTTTTAACTTTTTTGTACTTGAAAATTTTTAAACTTAGATATCAGTACTGCTACGAAAGTGCTTCACGTCTGCTATAACGGCAGAAACGCGATTTTATTAGAATTTGCGCCCCCTCATTCCACGTGCGTATTGTAAGAAATTCAATAGATGCTCTAATAAAACGGAGGTTTCATAATCTTATCTACATTTCTTTGGAAAATCAAAAATTTTGAGCGGTAGAAAAAATTTTTGCGGGGGATAACAAAGCTAAGAGAAGTAAAAACCCCCAACCTTAAAATCGCATACCGCGTAACACTTTTTGAAAAGATCCATTCCACCAGCATCCAAGAATAGCTGACAATTGAGCGGCGTTTCATCTGAAAAAAATATCAATTAATTTTTATTCCTTTTGTTCTAAATTTAAAAGCCAACATGGCGACATTTATACTATCTAAAATAAGGTTATTTATGGTCTGAACACAAGATACGATGATGCTAGGATTCTTATATAGGCAAAGTAGAAGTGTCCAGAAGGAGGGGAGTTGAAATTAAGAACAACGGTCATACAGTAAGTAGTGGTATTAATAGGCGCTTCTTACAACGAAAAATGACGTTACACCTTATCAACCTTTTCAATCCACTTTCGATTATAACAATTGACTGACATTAGATCATCCTCCAAAATTGAATAAAGAATTAAAAATTAAGTTTTGTAATTTAAATTCGATGACTGCGACGCTTATTCTCAATTTTTCATCAAACATGCACATCATAAAATTTCGATAGGTGGAGAATCAAAAATTTTTTGGAATCAAAAAAGGATAAATATGCGTCAGAAAAACCATCATAGATTCACAGCATGGGGTTTTGAGCGGGGATCAAAAAGTTTTTTATTGCCTTTTTTGGGCTAAAAAATGATGGATGGTGCGTCAAAAACATCATTTTCAGTTTTTCTGACGATGCTCTTTTTTCCTAAAAACATGAAAAAATTGTGAAGACTGTTTAAAAATATTCGAGCATAACGATCATAGCCAGAAATAGTATAAAATTTTACACTTTTGAGTGAAAAGATAGCTAAAAATGCTTAAACATAATATTTTCTACATTTTTTTTGGAAAATCAAGAATTCCGTGCGGTAAAAATTTTTTTGCGGGGGATAACAAAGCTAAGAGAAGTAAAAACACCCAACCTTAAGATCGTGTACGGTGTTACTGTTACACTACAAAATGGCAGAGTAGCTCATTTTCAAGACCGTATGTTTGTGTATCTTCTTAGAGCCCCACGATGTCAAGTAACAGCCTCATTCCATCTTTATTTAATCGTTCAGCGTTAATATGTTAATCTTAAAGAATTTGAAATCTTGGCGACAATCAAAAAATTTAAAACAATTACAAAACCGAGTGGTCCCAGAAGTACCTGTAATATTCCACATAAAACTCCACGCCATTTTCAAAACATCGTCACAGACAAGTGCTTCCAGCCGTTGCTTGATCAAGTCGAGCAAAATCTGAATAAAAATGGATTTGCACGATAAAATTGGATACAACTCGAAAGAAGTCCAAAAAATGTTCACGTTAAAGGCTCCTAAGCGACCAACGGCAACTTTCTGATCACCTTGACCCGAACAGGCTAAGCTATTCAAAATATGCACCACTAAACGCTGGATCATTGTATCCGCGTATTCGCGCATGATTTTTAGAAGAACCCTAAATGCGTCGACATAAATGTGCGCCATTTCGACGGCAATGTCAAACTGATGGAGCGATAAACAGCAATTTCGCACCAGAGTTTGCTCGGATATATGATTGTCCATTGCTTAATTAATAAACGTTGTCGTTTATTCGATTCGCTGATAAACAACAAAGCAGTCAAAAAGCATATGCACGAGGAGAGAGACAGTATTACTGACACGGCTGAACGGCTGAAAGACTCAAGTCAGGTAGCACACATACATACTTGTTTTTCTGAGTTTCAAAAGGATTTATAGCCAATTTCCCGACTTTGAAAAGGGGCTAAACAGCCAATTTAGTCCAAAAAGGCTATTTGCCAATTGTATTGAATCATCCTTTAATTGGCGCTTCTTTACTTTGCAATTCAAGTGAAATGCTTGAAATTCGTTTTATTATCAGTAACTTTATGTTTTTCAGTTCAAAAAGGCTATACATTTGATATGAATGCTCGAAAACGATGGTTTTAAAGCGATATCGTCGTTTTTCGCTGCGGAATCGTTTTTACAAAGCATTTATAGCTATCTACAATTTTTTGATTTTCACCCCTCCCTAAAAGTTTAACCTTGCGCACTTGTGTCAGGTACCGTCAAAGACTTAGTTTTTAGTTTTTGAAACACAGGTGCTATAACCAAAATTAAGGACCATACCAACTCTTTACAACAAATCCCGAATTTCACCTTTTTTGACAAACTGTTCGGCTACTGAAGCGTCAGGACGTTCACTCGATTAGAATTGGAAATATAAATTTTAAGTATAGGGTGTCCCACCTGATTATTTCCAGTGTTTTTCAGTCATAACTTCCTCAGCAATGGTCCAAACTTGATGAAAATTTGATAGTTTACAACACGTTCAATAACATTGTAAACCTCCTGAGACATGGTCGCCATGAAAGATGACGCGATCACCCTCAGAATCATAATGGATGGTGTACACGAGCGCCGCATCATCCATCATGCGCCATCATCCTTTTTCTATTCAGCGCCATTAACCTCCATCATCCCAGTTTGGCGATACGGACGGCGTATTTAGCTATTAATAGCGCCAACAAGAAGGAAGCACGCCAGCATTCACGTGCGCGCTTCCTTGTTGGCGCTATTAATAGCTAAATTGCGCCGTCCGCATCGCCAGATTAACAGGATGATGGAGGTTAATGGCGCTGAATAGAAAAAATAGATGATGGCGCATGATGGACGTAACGCGGCGCTCGCGACGACCATTCATTATAATTCTGAGGGTGATGGCGCGTCATCTTTCATGGCGACCACTGTACATCAGAATTAGTAAATTACAAGATATACAACAACACTTTTGTGATTGGTACTTTTTGATCAATTCATTTGTTACTTTGAATTTTTAAATACGTACTTTTTGAATTTTGTTAAATCTATTTTTTTTACTTTTCTAGGTAATTGTTGTGCCTTAGTAATTTATAACCAATAGAGGCACGACAATTACCTAGAAAAGTAAAAAAAGTAAGATTTAACAAAATTCAAAAACGTTACGTATTTAAAAAATTCAAAGTAACAAATGAACTGATTTGAAAGTATCAATCACAAAAAGTGGCGTTTAAAAGCTTGTAATTAAACAGTTTTTATGAAACTTGAAAATTTACAATGATTTTATTTATGTTGTAAACTGGTAAATTTTCATTAAGTTTTGATCATTATTAAGGAAATTATGACTGAAAAACACTGGGGATAGTTAGGTGGGCGCCCATCTCATGCTATTCTTGTTATTTATTGTCTAATTTTTTTAAGAACTGCTTGATGTGCTAAAGTTATTTTTCCAACCACTACTTAGCTTAAGCATAGACAGGCCCGTATCCAGGGGGACGGGGGCCTGCCCCTCCCCCCGAAATGGGAAAGTTTTTATTTTTCCCAAGGGTCCCCAAAGGGAAAAATTAAAAATTGGCGAAGTGCGTCTAAAACACCGCCAAAGCAGGTTTTTAGCGTACTTTTGAGCAAGTAAACTCAAAATTTTTCGCGCTTCGCGCCGGATTTATTATTAATGTATAGTTTTGTCTTCTAAACCGCTAAAAATCATTCAAATTTGAGTTAGACATAGAGAGCATGTCAATTTTTTCCAGCGCTGTGCGCCGGATTCATTGTTCACCCATAGTTTTTGCCTTCTAGCTCACACAAAACTGCTCAACTATGAAGTTTGACATAGGAAGCATGAATTTTTTTCCGGCGCTTCGCGCCGTATTTATTGTTTATATATGTTTTTTGTCTTCTAGCCCGCTCAAAACCGCTCAAATTTGATTTTGACTTGCAGAATATGTCAATTTTTCGGCCTTTGGCGCTGAATTATTCATTTTCTGCATTGTTTTTCTCTGTAAAGCACAATGATTAAGTGCAAAGGCAAGTGATAAGAAATAATTCGTCGATTAAGTGATGAGAAATCAGCTTAAATGATAAATTTGCTCTGTATCAATATGAAACAGAGTGAAAAATTTCTGAATTTCTTTTTGAAATTTTTCTTCACCATCGTATAGAGCTTGCCGAGATACGCCCAATACTGCCTTTATTTTCGCCTATCTCCTGATGGTTTTTGAGATATCTGGCCTCAAAAATTTTCGGCCCCCCCGAAATAAAATCCTGATACGGGCCTGAGCATACATCTAAAACAACGTGCGAGTACTAAACCCATGGATGGATGAGCGCGGTTTCCCAAGGTTCACACTTCAGATCATTTCAACATCATTCTAGGCATTTTATGGATAAACATAAGAGAAATGTACTATTCAGCGCAGAGCGCAGAAAAATTTTGATTACCTTTGTCACTTTCGCCCTCAAATATCATGCAGAAAATTTTTAAAAGTTCAAAATCATCTGGCAGTGACTCAAGTCTCGGACCTGTAAGTAGGGGTAATATCCCCCTTATGGGATTGTATGGAAACGGCTGCAGGTCAAAGTCGATCGGACAAAAGGATTCGCTGTTAAAAAGAGTCTGATATAGTCAATAGTAGGATGACTAACCTAAAAGTGATTTCATCATTATCTTTGTTGATATGTTATGTAGAGTAGACCTCAGTGAATCATCATTAACTAGCCATCAGTCTTATTCTATAGCAATATATATTTACCACATAGTCAAGCTTTCTACTTTTGAATCTCGCGATTTAAATCATGGTCTACCTTTCAAATCCTCCGAATTAAATCAAATCAGTCCCAATTCGCCCAGTCTAGTATCGTAATATTATAACATAACTAAATGATACAAACGACATAAATAAAAGGACAGCCCGTCAAATAGCAAAAAAATGGAAGACTTCACCTCCAAAACAACAACGATTCAACTAAAAGGTCAAATTTTTCTGATTCACTCAAAAACGGCCGATATTAATATTTGTATTGTATCTATTGATTTTATGTGACGCGTAGGATCATTAAACATTTCATTGCTATCGTCTATTCTGTAAGATTCATGAAGCGAGAATGAAAATCTCCATTCCAAATATGCTGCTGCTTTCTGAGGGATGGAGGTACATACGTACAAACAAATGAACTAGCCTGCAAACATATTTCACAACTATAATACCACCTGACGCCACGATCTTTGGACAGTTTTTATCGAACTTGATTACATCATCTTGAAGTTAAAAATCTGATTTATAAACTGTTGAGAACAATGCACACAACAGCAAAAGTTAGGTAGCTTTAAAAAAACATCGTACGCTTATGAAAAAATGCATGTACCTACTTTATGTACCTACATACGTGCAAATTATCTACAAAATATAGGAGCAGATGAATTACCACAGACCGAGGAAAATATGTAAAAAATTGAAAATTCTGTCCTACAAAAACGCATAGGGCACCTACTCTTTTAGCGCTTTTTGCGGCTCTCATGGCGAATTATGTCAGCTATTTATTCACCGGGCAAACCCACTGTTAAGTAATCAGGTGCGACTTTCGAATACTATAAAATAGCCACATATTACTCAATATTCTCGTATAAATCGTATGCTTGCACTAGATTTGCTCTCAATGAGCATTCATGATATTGTCTGATCCAGTTGGCGATCTCAGCTAAATTAATTGCATAGACTATATGCTTTGAAGCTTCACATAAAAAATCGTATGGCTTTTAAAACAATCGAAAATTTAAAAATTTGCCGCATTCCGTCCAACAAGGCGCATCTTAAAAAGTCTTTTCTAATCACCATTTAAAAGAAGATTGATGACTCGATCCTTCGTGGCGAAATTCATTTTGACGCCGCGCAAGACGTAGAAAAGCGAAGCGCTGCTAGCGATTTGAACGTTGACGTTGGCGTCGTGTTCGTACATCGCGTCGAGCAGCAAATGCAGCGCTCGCGCCTTGTCGCCGCCCGCGGCGCCGCCGCCCCCGAATTTGTACGTTTGAAACATTTCGTTAAGCACACTAAGCAGCAGTCGCGGCCTATGCGCGTAGCGCTCGGCTGCGACTAAGAGTTGCGGCTCCGTCGCGTCGCCAGCCACCTAGAGCGAACGCGCTATCTTATTAACAACCAAGCACATATATAGATTCATATATGCATTACGTGTAAAAGGAGGGATTGAGGATCTTCCATCCCCCTAAATCAGAAAATGTTTGACCCCCCCTTTCCCCGATTTTTGGAAAACAAGTTCCCCTTTCTGTTCATTTTTACGTGTTTTTTGGTCATTTTTGGCCAAAAATTCGATAACACTCCCCCTAAAAATAGCCGGAAACCCCCACCCAAAACCTCGAGCAGTTACATGTATGCATATATACACATTATATAAGATGGGAAAGGACCTCAACCCCAGAAATCACAACATCTATTGGACAGCTATTGCTTCAGTAAGCTTTTTAGGCATTTTTCTCCGTTTCAGATAAAAAATGCTTTAGCCCTTCACTCCTCCAAAATAACTGGCCATACTCGCCTCTAATTCTGAGCCGTTATACGACAAGTATGTATATCAACTTAAATATGTATTGCATTTTGAAGATAGCAATTTTAATAGCTTGGGTACCTAAGTACATTAATGATAATAATACTGATACTTTATTCAGAAAAAAAACACAAGAATAAAACAAAGTCGCAAGGAAAATAGCATAGTGTAAAATGCGAAAAAAATAAAAATAAAATACGAAAAAATAAAATATTGCACAACTGCATTCGCAATACACGTAGCCAAGGTTTCGGGTTGGGGCACATCTATAATTCAGCTATTTCGTCATCTCAAAAATTTTTTATTCAGCTACACCGCTAATTCTTCGCAGAATATCAATTCTTTAAAACGTTCTAAGACCACCTCATACCTAGAAGGTTTCTGTTCTTGCCAATGTGGTCACGGAAGAAAAATCATAACACATGGGTCTGGACTAGGAAATCTTCAAATAATTAACAGCTAAAAAATTATATAGCAAGCAAATTACTTCTTGGATTTACAAGAAATTATGGCATGCATATTTAGACTGAAAAGCTTATAGTATTATGTGGTTGGTCAGCAGAGAATTTATGCGGCTACAATAACTTGTGTAAGGAATCATTAACAAGTAAAAAAGAGCAATAAAAACAATCACCAATAAGTAATATTAGAAACTATTCGCTCATTCCTTTGCACGCCAACTATTTAATGCCTTATCCGCAAAATCTTCAATTCGAAAGATCTTTAAATACACATATATGTACTTAAAAGGGAAGTCAAAATTTAACAGTTTTTGTTTTTCAAAGAATACACTAAAGTGATGCTCACTTTTCCAAATAATACAAGGAATCTAAAAATCACCAAAATCAATTAGTTAACTTCCTTATTTTCCTGTAATTAAGAAAAAAAGGTAAATCGTGGGAACACTTGATCGCCTTCATGATGATAATTGACAACAGAGTAAATATACATGATTCTTGATTCTACTTAGTGTGCTCAACAAAATGCTTGTTAAATGCCGAAATTGTGTTTGTGTGGAGCAATGAACATACTGATAAGGCCGGAATTCGATGAAAATAAGAAGCCGCATCACAACAGAATATTCCCAAATAGTCCAACTTGCGCTTCAGTCCTTGCAGGCCGTAAATATCACTTTCAACGAGGCTGAAACAAACAAGCTATCTAATATTTCTATGACAGAGCATTTATCTTGGAAGGCAAGGTAGACAGCAGGGTGGCCAAAAAGGCTACATCTCGATTCAAATTTAAAATCACGGCTGAAATGAACATGAAATGTTGATAGAAGTTTCGTTTGATAGATAAAAATGTCTTCTTATAATCGGCGCATAAAATCTTGGCTAGTTGTCAACTGTTCAGGTGCTACGGCGATTTGTTTACCCCCTACTTTGAAATTGTTTGCTCGCTGAGCTTGTTTGGTTCTATCATCAATTTGCTCAATTTTTGACCATATCTTGCAGTTTTTGGACCTATTCGGAAAAGTACATACTCAGGGGTCTGAATAAAGTGCTAATAATTTTTTGACTGAAGACAATGTTAATAAAGTACCTATGTACATAGATGCTCAGCAATGTCGTACAATATAGAAACTCAGGGTTTGAAAAATAGCAAATTAGGGTGTAAACAAATTATCGGAGCATCCGAAACTGCCGACAGATGGCCGGCCAACTTTTTTTACACAGTTCCAAAGACAGTTTTATTTATCTAATGCAACTAGCCTCGCACTTTTACCTCAATCTATTTATATCAGCTGAAGTTAGCACTTGTTACATGCCTTGGGTGTAGCCTTTTTGGGACACCCTGTACGTACACAAAAGGAATGACCTAATTACTGAAGCATTGACGAGTTCATAAGAGTTATTATGTATCATGAAGGCGCATCAATCTGTTACTTACAGTGTAATCCTGCTTAAGCATGCACATTCATTTGTACATGCACATATGCATTAGAGGTGCACCCACGGTTTTTTTGTACTCGGCAAAGATTTTTCCCGATGTACAAAGACTTTTCGGGACCGTCTTTGTACATGTACAAAGATTTTTAGGAAGACAAAAACTGCAAAAAAGTTTGAAATTCGCAAGCGCCGAAATGAGTAATTGTGTGTTATATATATCTTTATAATGGCAGAAATTGCATTTCAAAAGTAAAAATGTCAAATTTTTCGGCGCTTCGCGCCGTTTTAAGACGATTCTTAGTGATTTTTACCCTTAGAGACCCAGAAATTAGCTAAAACACACTATGAAAAGTTGAAGAACTCTGTTTTTACCACACTAAAGTCGCTGCTATACCATATTATAGTGCCCAAAAATTTTGTGTGTACAAAATGTACAAAGATTTTTAGGAAGACAAAAACTGTAAAAAGATGCAAAATTCCCACAATTTTTCGGCGCTTCGCTCCGAACTGATAAAGTATTTGTCCTATATATCTTTAAAATGGCAGAATTTGCATTTAGAATGGAAAAATGTCAACATTTTTCGGCGCTTCGCGCCGTTTTCAGATAATTTTTAGTGTTTTTTGGCGTCAGAAACCCAGAAATTAGCTAAAATACACTACCAAAGATCGAAAACCCTGTTTAACCACACTAAAATCGCTACTGTACTATAGTATAGTACACAAAAATTTGCATGTACAAAATGTACAAAGACTTTTGGGGACCATCTTTGTACATGTACAAACGGACCTTGTACAAAAAAAACACTGGGTGCACCGGTGCCGCTTTTTTTGCCGGTGCCGGTGCCAATATAGGGCTATTCTTTGTGTATGAGAATATCTTTAAGGGAATTAAGTAAAGATAATGCATCTATATGTTTCGTAATGCGCATATGTACATGTTTTTGTTCATCTTCACACAAGATCCAACAGCTTGTGCCATAAGCTTTCTCTTATTATTATTATTTTTCACCGCGTATTTATGATGTAAAGCATGAAAATTCCGAGAGTGGACTAGTCTAAACATTTTTTTCAATATTACTTTCTGTTAGGCATAAGAGAATGGGGCTCTAAAAACACAATTTTTACATTTCTTACTAAACTTTCTCATTAAAATATGAAATCAACTAATTTTCGGAAAAATTCAATGAAATTCAAGCATAAATGGGCTAAAATGACTATTTAGAGCAAAGGTTTGAAAAAATTAATGCGCCTGAGCTAACGAATCAGTGAAAAGCTTAGAACATCATTTTTTCTAAAACTGTTTAAATTCAAAAGTTCTGCAGCAATCAGCTTCATTTTCCTAGGCTTCAGCTAGCAACTATTCTACAGGAGTCCGCGTCTTGAAGTACTTATTAAACATGTTCGCTTATAACCATGCATGTCGGTATTCTGTCGAGTCCAGTTGCTAATATAGTCTACTTTAAAGTTCAAATAATCATAATTTTCGGAATGGGACGTTTCGGCGCCGTCGTTTTGGCGCCACACACTTTGAAATATTATTAATTATTTACATTCCATTTATAATTAAAGTATAAAACAGATTCTGAAAGCCCATTCAATTCAATACGTGATGGTATAAATTACTTTTAGAATATCTCTGAATTTAGTGTGATAATTAAATGCATCTAAAAATACACTGGATTTTCTACAGTTTTTCAGTCGTTTACAAATGAATATTCATCGAATGGAAAAGAACAATATGCTATTTTGTAGCTTGTAGAACCTGCTTTCTGAATATATTTTTTTTAAATTGCTTCAAAATTGATTTATTTAGAATAATTTATAAGTTGCTGGCGCCAAAACGACGGCACCAAAACGTCGTAGACCGCATAATTTTGATTTCAAAAATTATATAATCAATTGGATAACATTTTATCATGTCAAACAGCCAAATTTTTGCATTACTTTCGTGATGTTTTATGACTTGCGTACAGGATGAACCAAAATCTTAGTGCAACCATTGCAAAAAATGCAATTATCATCATTGACGAATCGAGTATTAATGTCTGCATCTGAACATGATTCAACATTAGAGTAAAACGCTAAACTGAGAAGATTTTTTTGTAAATAAAGACGGGATAATTAGCTAAAATCTTCTTCTGCATAATTAGTTGGCACCGACGCCGGTGCCCGTCCCATCCCTAATATGTATACCACTGTATTTTATGCTAATGTTTAATTACATATGTGTCATCGTCATACAGGCAGCAACGGGATGGGGAGATCCCCATTCATAGCTAGTCATCCCCTCCCATACTCGACCGCCAGAAAATTTTTGAATTCCTGATTTTTAGGAACATTTGCGTTTTTTGGGCTGTTTTTAGACGAAAATTTGAGGTCATTTACCCCCCCCCTTAAAAAAGAACAGTCGGAGCCCCAGCCGAAATTTCAAGCTACATACTACAAGTATCGTAATATTTGTGAGAAATCATTCATAAGTAAGAAATGACAATCGACTTAAGAACATTTCCCCCACTTGCATACAATATACCTTAAGCGCGGAAATATCGATGAGTCAAATTGAAGGTTGAAAACTTAGTATGATCAAAAAGCATATAAATTAATGCATTACTACTTGAATCGCCTCCAGAAAAATTGAAAGTCATTTTGCGCATCTTTCAGCCCTCTCTAAAAGGTAACCAAAGTTTCATTGGGCTAAAATAAATCTAAAAACTGATGCAATCCTAAAACAGCACAAGAACAACCTTAATTTATAAGAAATCAGTAATTTCAAAGTATAGTTGCGAAAAATTGATTTTTCTCATTTTTAGCTTTTTTTTCGGAGAGTCTTTTATTCTTTCAACATTAGGAGCATACGTGTAAAGGCTCAAAATTTTGGGTTGGGAGTCCCCGGCCATTTTTAGGGGAGGGGGTTGTAGAATGACAAACAATTTTTGGCCGAAAATTGCCAAAAACATCTAAAAACTGTCATGAAATTCAATTTTTTTCAAAAATCAGGGCGAAAGTCTAAAATTTTCTGGGTTTAGGGGATGGGGGACAACCAACTTTGTGTGTGAGAAACCCTCCATCCCCCTTTTACAAGTATTCGCAGGTCTGGATAAAAATAGGCATGCACGTGTCTAATTGAGGTATTGGATTGTCTTCCTTTTACGCTTTCGGATGCCATTTTCACACAATACAGCTGAACTAATTGTTTTTTTGTCCCGACTGACCCAACTAAGACCGGGTGGACCCCACGACCGATAACGCTTTGAACTGATGACTATGAAATCCATGAAAATATCAAAAAACAAGTTTGCGTAATAAATTACTGTTCGGTGTGTTTTGGCAGATCGCCTTTTCTTGGATTCAAAGCCAAATTAGTGAAGCTTATGTCCAAGCAACGTAATTTGAGCAAAGACGTAACTAGTCGCGTAAGTGTCGTTACTGGATTCGAATACTGACCAGTATCATATTTGCTTTGAGAAAGGTCCAAATATTCTAAAACGATAAAAATTAAAAATGTTTTTTAATCAAAAAATTACTGTAACAAATAATTCGATAGGCGTTTTTTTGGACTGAGAATCATAAATAGAATGTTACACATGTAGTTGTTTTTCGACTTCAAAAAAATGGCTAAATAGCTGTCTTTTCAGTCCAAGAAGCCTATGTATAGCTGTGATTGTAAGTTCAAAAAAGACGCCACAAATGTTCAAAAACAAAGCTTTTTAACCGATACCATATCGTTCTTTCGCTCTAGAATCGTTTTTCAATTAACAATTAGCTATCTTTGAATTTTTGATTTTCTCCCTACCCCCCGAGCGTTTTTCAGAACAACCCCCATTAGCGCTGGCGCTAATAAAAATTTTTTTATTAATACGGGATGGCTTACATTAGCACGCTAGTTTTTTACCTCTATAATACCTATGGTGTCAGTAATGCATGTCCTTTTATTTTTTAATATACATAAGTAGCTGTTTAACAATGCCATGTTATTCTGCAAATCAATATTTTTTAACAATGTTTTCTGGTAGATTTGAATAAATCAAGTACTTTATGCTAAATCACAATTATTGGCTTCCTGTTATTCAATAAAATCAAAAAGCTCACAACTTTGTAGCTATTAAAAAATCAGAAATGATAATGCGGTTGCCAGTTGCCATAATTTAATCTGACAACAAAAAAAGCTCTGGGAGAAGGTTAACCGAGAAAGCGGTAAATGAGTAATTTTTCACATATTTAATGTCAAATTTTTGTACTTAATCCGTCGTATTTTATTTTTCATGAATATTACGGTTAAATTATAATGAAAGCAATAACAATTAGGGCAATGGAATGATCTATAGCATGAAATATGTACAAAATAATGGAAGAAAAGTGTCTGGATGAACGAATTGAACCGTCTATTGCTCGAAAAATAAGTATATGTACTTGAAATTACGTTCTTAGCCGTAATTGGACGCTTTTTAACAGTTAATCAGTTTGCTCCAAAATGGCCTGAGGGGGCAAGTTTCTCAAAAGTTGGTGGTAGAGGGGATACTCCCTATATGTACCACCACCCCAAGTGTGCATATGTGCAACGAACGCTACACAGCGCTTGTGAACTGAAGCTAACTTTGTTTTCGGACAACAGAAAACAGTGTGAAATTATCACAAAGTAATTATTTTGCGCTAGAAATTGTCAAACAAATAGACGAGACGAATGCATAATCTTTAAGATCGCACGAAGATTGATTTTGGAGTGTTTAAACTCGCGTTTGAGGCTAAATGAGCAGTAACGTTTTTGGAATTTTTTGCTAAAAATACGTTAAAAATCGTTAAATTTATTATGCTTCTGCCCAAAAAGGTTGTTGTATCCGTTAGCACGTCGTGCTAATAACGAAAATTCTCATCAGCACGGGGCAACTTTCATTAGCTAGTGCTAAAGAAACCGTGCCCCCTCTCAAAGTAAGATCTTGCGTACCTACATATGAGCTTAGCAGGTCCATAGCCAGGATTTTATTTCGCGTAAGGACAGAAAAAAAATTGAAAATCAGACATCTCGAGAACTTTCAGAGGGTAGAGGAAATTTCAACAAAAAAAATTTAAAAACTTTTTTAGTTTATTTCATACTCATGCACAAAAAATATTTGGCCTAAACTATCTGCGCAACTAATTTTTGATCATCCACTTCATAAACGATTTCTTAGCTTTTCGTATTGGTTCTCAATCTTTATGCTCTGCAAAGGAAAACGACCAGAAAATAAGTGATTCGGCGCGATGCGCCGGAAAAATTTATTATTTTCTCCATGTCTAACTCAAATTGCAACAGGTTTAAATACAAAAACTATACAGAAACAATTAATCCGGCGTAAAGCGCCGCAAAAGTTTATGTTAACGAGCTCAAAAATACGTAAAAAACCTGTTTTGATGATTTTTCATTTATTCTTTGAAAATCTTGTGAGAAACACAACAATTTTCTGGTTTTGGGAAGGGGATGGGCAACTGCCCCTGCCCCTTTGGCTACGGGCCTTTGCTTATGTACAAGCATAAATTTACTTAAACACATATATTTATTAAGAAAATGCTTACTCTAAGCTATCAAGTGTGCACAACACATTCACAGCTTTGTATAAGTCAGGGACATCGTGTAATATTAACGTTGTCAGAGGCCGGTGCTCAAGAAAAGACAAGTCGTTACAGTTCGACCAACCGGATATGTCCAAATATGCGAGCCGCTGTAGCGGGTGCAAAAGCCGTTCGAAAAATTCCCACACAACTCGTTCTTTATCAGTTACCTTAAACAAGAAAGGGGCAACGATGTGCGCACTGCGCATTCATGTAACGACTCCAAATTTTAGGTGGGGTCTCCAGCCAATTTAAGAGATGGGGGTAAATGGTCTCCAATTTTTCGCCAATGAAGGCCAAAAAACAACCGAAAAATTAAATTTTTCCCAAAAATCTGGAGGGGGTCACAAATTTTCTACCTTCGGGGGGATGGGGGACGATCAAC
This sequence comes from Mermis nigrescens, assembly GCA_036768485.1. Taxonomy (NCBI): domain Eukaryota; kingdom Metazoa; phylum Nematoda; class Enoplea; order Mermithida; family Mermithidae; genus Mermis; species Mermis nigrescens. The sequence continues at coordinate 225,517 of JAVLUZ010000265.1, read as the reverse complement.
TTTGATGGGGGATCGATCCCCCTATCCCCTGTTACATGTACGCGGTTGACTATGGGTATGTAACACCTTTAGCATAGATGCACAGCATGCATAGATGTACAAGGTCAGGTTTTCCAGGGAGAGGTGAAATCGATATTTTGAGCCCAGGAAGAGGTAAAATCGAGGATATCTACTACATTAAATAGCGTTTATTGTTATTTTTGCTTCAAAATCACAATACACTATTATCGGCTCAAACTGCTAGACAGTACCTAACTTTTGGACCCTTCTGCGGGTGGAGGGGGTAATATTCCCTCTCACCCCTGCCTATGTGCATGTAAATATGACAGCACGGCCGGTTTGAAGACAGTCAGCCAGATCATTTTTTGAGCCCAAATGAAATAAAAACCGGTATAAATGCTAAAATAGCGTAAAATCTATGTTAATTTACAGTTTTTTGTCAGTTTCAATCGCTTTTGCAGGAAAATCTTGATTTTTCCACTCTATTCTTTGATTTTTCACTCTATTTTTTCATTTTCATTTTTTTCATTTTTTTTATTTTACTTTTTAAAAATGAAAAATAAAATTTATGCAAACATAGTATCCGGCCCTAAATTGTTAACAGGCTCAGATGTACATATATATGTGACTGATGCATTTTAAAATCATTTTCTCACCTCCTCATCGGCCCATATGTGCTCCAATTCGTCGCCGTGCAATATCAAATACTGTAAATTAATACAAATGTCAGTGAAAATGGGATTTTTCAGCATCAAACTATCGCATCTAGAAATCGATGCTTGCTCGTCATTGCTTTTAAGCATTGTCAGAGACAAATCAGGAACGCGAGATAAATTTTTCTGATGTGCGGAAGAACACGGAGCCAATATCTCGTCATTTAAGCTTCCCACGTTGCCTGATTTGCTTGATGAAGGAGACACATCGGATGAGTGATCTTCGTCCATTTCGCCACCCTGAGTGAAGCAGCGAACATATGAATTGTGGGCATTACATGAAAAATCCTAGAAGTAAGGTCGTACATTCTACGTAACGGCTCCCCCACCATTTTTAGAGGGGTGGATGGGGTAAATAACCTCCAATTTTCGACCAAAAACGACTGAAAAATTCCTAAAAACGACCAAAAATTTGATTTTATCTAAAAATCGGGAGGGGGCATACGTACGTGCATACGGTTAAAAACTTTAGGAGGAGGATTTTTTTCGAGGGGGACGAGTAATTCTGCTGCTACATATTTAATGTCAAATTTCTGTACATAATTCGTCGTATTTTATTCCTCATGAATATTTATGGTTAAGTCTACATGAAAACAATAACAATAAGGGTAATGGAATGACCAGTAGCATAAAATATATACAAAGAGAAAAAATATGGATGAATGAATTGAACATTTTACTGATCAAAAAATAAGTACATACCTACATATATGTATTTAAAATCACACTGCTAGACGTCATTTGACGCTTTTTCATGGTTCAAGCAACCGGTTTTAGTTCGAAATAGCCTGAGGGGTATGCTTCTCAAAAGTCCTGCTAGGGGGATACCCCCACACCTCACAGTAAGCATATGTGTGGAGAGGGGGTCGAAAATATTGTTGCTTTGGGGATGGGGGACAACCAACTTCAGGTAGAGGGATCCCCCATCCCCTGATACATGTATGGAAAAGGTACCCTTTAAAACAATTTTTGAATTTCTAAACAATAATTCATTCCGAAAGTTCGTTAAATTCTTAACGGCCCATTGCTATAAATTGCTGGAAAATAAAAGATCGTCACCCTATCAACCAGAGATAAAACTTTTTTGGCCTCCCCCGATTTTTGACTAAAGTTTGCGTTCCTTGGATATTTTTTGGTGCTTTTTGCCATTTTTGATCAAAAATTGGAGGTCGAAACGGATAATAAACACGGCTCCGCGAGACCTTGGCTATGTGACGAAGCACTAATCACATCGGTTAATAAACACTTCACTAGAATAGGTGACTAAACGACACCAAAGTTCATTTTTTGTCGAGTAAACTTGGTTAGTAAACACGTCGCGCTGGAAACTACACCCGCTTTAAACACATTGAAGTTTGAAATGCCTAATATTCAGAGAGATACAGTAAAGTCGTGTCGCATTACAGTACCTTTGACTAAACGATGTGTGATGTATAGAAGTAAATAACTGTCGACTCAGTCAATAAACGCAATCGGTTAGTAAACACTAACCCCTAGGTCCCCTCAGGGTGTTTGTTTATTAACGAAGTTCCACTGTAAGTCTGAAATGAAATCACGAAGAATAATAAAGAAACAAATAAAAAATTATAATAAATCATTTTAGAATAATGCATTTTCCAATAAATATATACGTTAATTTATTTTTCATTAAATATAAGCGTACACCGTTCGTAAGGCCGGAAGATTGGATTTTCCCATTGAATGGCCGATCCAACGCTAGACGCTCGGCAATGACGTCATCGTCAGACGCCGGCGATCGCCGCTTGATGGCACGTCGACGTCCTGGCGTCGCTGACGATGCTGATTTAGACTCGTTATCATTATCACAAGCCAAAAATTGTCCATCTGATGAGCCCATTGGCGGCGCTGACGTCGACGCTGAAGCCGAAAATGAGTCAAACACGACCGGCGGTGTTAGCGGCTCGATATCGTTCGCCGAAGCATTTGCTGATTCGTGAGACGAAATGGGCAATGACCCTAAAACGGCCTTGATTGTCCTAATTTCAATACTTGCCAATTAAGCTGCGCATGCGGATATTCAAGGAGAAGATATGAAAATCAATTTAAAATGAAAAATGTGGAGATTCATTAATCCGGCCGAGAAAGTTTTTGATTCTTAGACCATTTTGACATAAGTTTGGGAGCTTTTTGGGTGAAAAAGTGAAAATTAATTATCCGTTGCCCAGAAAATTCAGACATCATTACTGCTTTTGTCCTAAAAAATGCTGCAGAAAATGTTCATGAAGTCAAAATCATCTGAAATTATCTACATAAGTGACCCCCTCAGCCGGGGTATATATGTAATACTCCCCCAGCTCCACTATGCGCAAGCATAAAAATACTCGTAGTTTCACATCGTTAAAAGCTGATACCTGCAGCAAGAAATATCGACTCTCAACGTTAGATTTCGACGGGAGGGGGGGGCAAAATCTCAAGAATCCAGTCCAGTCAATTTGGTATTCATGCTTTTTTAGAGTCAACAGACGAAAATGGTCAAACTACATAAGTCTGCACTACGCTTGTTTTAGCATTTTAATCGATTTTGACTGCATTATATCGCTTTTAACGCTGAAAAAATATATATTGGTCAATTTGACGAGAAATTTCGATTAGACTATTTCGATACGAGTTTGGACGCTTTTTGAGTAAAAAAACAGCAGGTGCAATTATTGATCCATTGATCCGGCCGCATCGAAAAATTTTGACATCAATAATGTTTTTGTCCTCAAAAATGATGCAGAAAATCATCCGCCAGCTCAAAATTGCACCTGCCTGTATAAGCCTTCAGAGAGGTTATACCCGGACATGCACAGCATGGGAATTCTAGGAAGGGCGTGAAATATTAGAGCCTTTTTTGGACCCAAAAATGGTGGATATGCGTCAAAGACATCGTCTTGCGGCGTTTCTGACATTTCTCTATTTTTATAGAGCATAAAAACATAAAAAATTTCGAAAAAATAAAATCATCGACAAATTGAACAAAATCCAGTCAAAAGAAAATTCAACACTTTTTCGGGGAAATAAATAATTAAAAACGCTCAAAAAAGCACCTTTTCTATGAATTTTTCGGAAAGCTTTGAAAAATCGTGAATTCTAGCGGGGGTGTGAAAAACTTCTGAATAAGGGGGTAAAAATTTTTTCGGTGGGGGGAACCCCTCCTAAACTCTCTCAAGATCATCGGTTATACCCCCTCACCCATTTGCATGTGTGCGACGTACATTCTAAAGTAGACAAAGGATAGGCTTCTTGTGCAATCGGTTCGACGACGGAAGAATGGCAGCCTTGTAGCCAACGTTCAAAAATGCGTAAGGTGCAGCCATTAAGTGAGAGCCAAACAAGCTTCGGCGCGCAGCTGCTCAATGACGAAAGATAGACGTTGAATTTTAGCGTCAAACGTTCGCAAGACGACAAATCTAGCGAAACTAACTGGGCGCCGTGGGCGTTCAACAGTTGACGCAATAATTGGTCTGTGACGTCACTGCTCTTTAAATCTGGACGTGAAAATTCCTCTTTGAAACAATAAATCCATCGTAAGCTAAAGGTCTTACACGCATGCATGTAACAGGAGGGTTGGGGGGTTCCCCACCCAAAGTCGGCCGTCCCCCATCCCCCAAAGCCAGAAAATTTTTGACTCCCTCCCCGATTTATGAAAAAAGAATTTTTTGGCCATTTTAGGCGTTTTTTGGCCGTTTTGGATTAAAAACTGGAGGTTATTTACCCCCCCCCCCGCCTTATAAAAATGGCCGGGGACCCACCAACCAAAATTTTGAGCCCTTACATGTCTGCTTGCACGATTTTTTCTGTTCGGAGAAAATTCCTTCGGACTAAAAATACTTTACCGTCTGCACATGAAAAAATTATGGTATTAAATTTACAAAGAAATTTCTTTGATTTATTACGATTGAACTAATTTTTTACATTTTCACATTTTTCGCTTCGCGCCAAAATTAGAACCTAATAGACTATTTCTACCTTTCTTTGTAATAGCGAAACATCACAACGACAAAAACTTGAAGCCATCTTATTTTTCTGATGCCGAGCTAGCAGCGGTATCAAGAAACAGTCTACAGAACTAATGCATTTCTTAAATAATATCTTTTAAATACGATAAATTTTATAAAGCTCCAGCATTGAATTTAAAAGCATAAATCAGTTAAATAATTCTAGTTGCATACAATCTGATGATTTGTCCTATTTGTCCCTCAAGAGCCTTAACATGACTTTAACTTTATGATAAATTTGTCGAACATGTTTTGAGCAAATTTGACACTTTCTGTTTTGTTTGCCTTAATAAAGCTGCAAAATTGCGTTTAGGGCGGTAAAATTGATTAATCATTTCAGCTCTTCGCAACACTATTAAATCATAATTTTTCAGCGCTTGGCGCCATATTGCTAATTTTTGTGTATTTCATTGCCATAAATCCAGAAATTGGATAAAGTATATATACCGATAGAGATCGATTTCTTATTTTTCCAAAAATATAGCCCGATCCGATATTGCAAAATTTTTTAAATTTTGCTCAAAAATACTCAAAAAGGCGTTGAAATTACTATCAACTTGCTCCAAAAGATTTTTACATTGTAAAAAATGACTCCAAAGAATCCTTATCCTATACAAAATAATACATACAGAGTGGCTCAAAAAAATGAATGACACATTGGTCCTTATAACTTTTCTAATACTTGACCAAATTAAACGCAGTTTGCTTTGTTCAAGAGCTTATTACCTCTGTAAAAATGTGGTAGTTTTATTTATGCTGATTGAGCTGCTGTTGGTCTCTAATAAATTACGCGAAAATCGTATTTCGAGTCATAAGCAAACTTCACAGCATCTTAAGACACTTAAATAAAATTTCTTTTATTCTAGTATTTTGCCATCTTATTTTCCTTGCGACGTTTTATCCTTGCTTTATCCGAATAAAGTATTAGTATTACTATTAGTCTATCGCTCACTTTGTACGGTATTAAGTTGCTGCAAAATGATAGAGCTTTAATCAAAGGTCGCACATTTTGGCAACTGATAGCAAATTAAAAACATTGATGTATGAATGCAGCAACAACACGCGATAAACGTGCAAATGTTTCGCACAATAAACGGGGAAGTAAACAAATAACTCTGTTTTATATCAAACAAACCGCAGTTAAACTGCTGTTTTAGGCAAAAAATCTGCAAAAATATGAAAAAACGACTTCTGCTAAAAATAGTGTAAACTAACAACAGCTTAAAAGTAGAGCTGTGCCGGGGCCGCCTTTTTTGCCGGGGCCGGGGGCCGGGGCCGCGGGGCCGGCCGGCCGGGGCCTGGCCGGGGGCCAAGTAAAGCGTGCTTTACCGTGTTCATAGTACGACCCTACCCTACCCCTTATACCTATGTACATATATATTCTTGCTAGTAGATATGCGCGTCAAGCGTTAATATTTGTTGGGATTACAAGATATAACAGAACATGGGCATTGGGAGGCTTGGGACGTGGGCGTGGGGGGGTTAGGGGTATGCATCCCACCAGAAGTTGGAATACCCCCATAATTCAATTTTTGAAATTTTTTTGCTTTTTTAGCGATTTTTTGATGCCAAGGGATAGTGCTCGACGAGAAACGTCGGAAAATGGTGTTTTTCACCACCACCCCCTAGAAATTTTTTCACACTCCCAAAATTTCGGTGCTGCCCACCTATGGTCTAGAGACCCCCAGAATTCACACTCTCCCCCAAAAAAAAATCCGCTAGACGCCCCAGAAATTGATTTTCAGAATTTTTTTGTGTTTCTGCGATTTTTTGATGCTAATGGATAGCTCTCATTGAGAAACGCAAGAAAACGGTTTTTTTTCGCCCTACCATATATAATCAGGCGCTTTTTGACTTCGAAAAGTTTTGGAACCCTATAATTTTTGAGCGGCCCATGTATGGATTTAACTCCTCTGACTTGGACGCGTTTTTCAATTAGCTTTACTTCGCACTTTTTTAGGCTCATTATTCTATTTGTTCTGATAGACGTAGCTGTCTGCTACCCTGCTACCAAGCAAGCTGGAAAGCTCGGCTATATGAATTGCAATTCAAAATATGTCAATTTTGATTATTAACTAGAAATTTGCACCAACCTGACATAATAAAATAAAGATTTGAATTAGCAAGATGTGTGGTGTTGCTTCAAATCGAGCTTGAAGGTAAATCTGCTCAAAACATTATCAATTTTCTACATTATAATCAATTATAGCACTGGCCCCGGCCCCGGTGCCGGGGCCAGCCTAGGCCCCGGCCCGGGGCCGGGGCCTGGCCCCGGCACAGCTCTACTTAAAAGCATTAATAAAGCTTCAGTAAGTCCTTGCAGAGGTAAGAGGCTCTTAGAAAAAGCAAACCGCATTTAATTTGGCCAATTTTGGAAAAGTTATAGAATCAATATGCCATTCATTTTTTAGCCATCCCGTATACTCATACATGTAACGGCTCAAAATCTAGGAGGGGGTCCGACCAATGTTTATTTTAGGGGGAAGGGGTAAATGACCACCAATTTTTGGCCAAAAATGCCTAGAAACGTCCAAAAAAATAGATTTTTTCCTAAAAACGAGGGAGGGGGAATTTTCTGGCTTTGGGAGGGGGTGGGGGCATCCGACTTTGGATGAGAGGATCCCTCCATCCTCCTCTTGCATGTATGCATATAATACTCCACTAACCATACATGTAACGGCTCAAAATTTCGGGGGAGTCCCGGCCATTTTTAGGGGGGGAAATGACCTCCAATTTTTGTTCTAAAACAGCCTAAAAACAGCCGAAAAATTCGATTTTGTCCAAAAATAAGGTAGGAGGGGTCAAAAATTTCCTGGTTTTGGGGGGACGTCCGACTTTCGGTGGGGGATCCACCATCCCCCGTTACATGTATGCTACTAACCATAGGTGCGCAAGGTCAAACTTGCAGGGGGCTGAAAACCAAGAATTGCTAGACAGCTGTGGTTCGTAAAAACGGCTCTATAGCCCTTTTGGGGTCAGAAAATTAGCTATATAGCCTTTATGGTCGCAGAAAACTAGCTATAGAGCCTTTTTGGATTCACAAACATAGCTATATAGCTTTTTTGGACTAAAAACAGCTATCAATCCCTTTTTGGAGTCGGGAAAATAGCTATATATCCTTTTGAAACTCAGAAAAGACAACTAAATAGCATTTCTAAGCTAAAAAAAGACTATATAGCTAGTTTCCTGAGCCCAAAAAGGCTATAAAGCAATGGTTTTTCGGCCAAAATCGCTGTATAGCTATCAGATTTTCATAGCTCAGGGAGTGATACCCCCTTACCCCCATGCTCATGTATAAATGTCACTAACTAATATGCTGCAGACAAATTCGGTCGTCAGCGAAAGCCCTTAGAAACGGAGCATCGTTGCGCCGCTCGGTGACGCAAAAACATCGCACGGCGTCAAGCAAGCGTTCGGCCAAACCGCGCGGCGGCAAAGCGTCTTGTTTGAACGACAAGCGTCGTAAGGCGCGACGGCCAAATCTACTAGAGCGTGGTTCGCGTACGGCGTAAGCTGATGGTAAATAAAGTAAGTTAAAGAATAAAATCGAGGATGCGCCAACCGAATTCAGTACAAACAGCAATTTAAATTGAGACTCGTCGATAAGTGAACTGATTAAGAGACTACAAGAAGGCATTAAACTTAAAAATTTAATAATTACTCTTCTCAACCAGACATGCATGTGGGGGGGGGTTGGGGATCCTGATACCCCAGAATGGAAAAATGGAATATTTTGTGGGGAAAATAAGGCAAAATGAAGGCCAAAAACGGATGAAAATTCAAAAATTTCTTCAAAAGTGCTTCAAATTGACCAAAAACAGTGTGATAACGAAGTGCATTTTCTGACGTTTCCGAACATGCTCTATCCATTAAGCTCATAAAATTCAAACTTTTCGAAAAAAATTCATTTTCTCTTGATATGCTATGAAAAATGTGGCCGCGCTTGAGACAAAATTATGAAAAATAATGATCCTACGGCGCGAAGCGCCGAAAATTTTGAGATATTTCGATGAAAAGATGCCAATTTCTATCATTTTTCATGCATTATCTTCCCTTTTCAAAATTACTTTTGGGCTTAGTGGGGACGGCACCCTGCGTATGCCCACGTATGATTTATATTACATAATATATATGAGACCAGCCCCGGCCCAGCCCTTTGACTTTAGGCCTGACTCCGGCCGGGCCGGAATTTCAGGCCCGGTCGATCACTGCCCCACACCCCTTAAATACGGCCGGTGCCATCTATCCGTTTTCAAAACTTTGAGATTTTATACGTACATAATACGTTATGCAGCAATTGTATCAGTCGCTATAATGTCAGGGATTTTCAGAACATCATTTATGGTATAATGATTACACATCAGCAACAAGAGGGTGGCAAACAGAGATATGCATATAAGGCAATAAGTAGGTAGGTATCTACTATTAGTAACTAGAAACGCCAGGGATTACTGTTACTTTGGCCGATATTTAGGTGAGCCATCCAATCCACGTATGATCTTGCGGGTGTTTCGGAAAAGGAAAACCCCAAAAATTTTTTAGCCTCAACCCCAAATTCGCGATTTTTCAAGAAATTCGTGGAAAAGGTGCTGTTTTAAGCGTTTTTAGCTATCTGCTTACTCAAGATTGTCAAATTTCCGGCCGTCATATTTTGTTGCCTACATGTTGTTCAATATATTCGAATTTTTTCATATTTTTTCGACATTTTTAGATTTATTTCGTCATAAACCAGACATGCACAGCATGGAAATTCTGGGGAAAAAATTCCCAAGTGCCTTTTTCGAGCCTCGGTACGCGTCAAAAAAACAATGTTTTTCGTCGTTTTTGACGATGCTCTATCTTACCAGAGCATAAAATAAAAAATATGGAAAAAAATCAAAAAGTCAAACAAATTGAACGAGATTTAGTCAAAAGATGAGTATATAGCGCACACCCTTGAAAATTTGACACTTTATAGCTAGAAACGCTTAAAAAAGCACCTTTCCTACGAATTTTAAGAAAATCTTAGGAAACTTTCGAAAAATCGCGAATTCTGAGGAAGGATGAAAAAATTTCTGGGGGGAATGAAAAAGCTCCAACGCATATACTCGTACCTGTAATGGATGGAAGATCCCCACTAAAAGTCAACCGTCCTCCACACCCCTCAAAGCCAGGAAATTTTTGACTCCTCTCCCTCAATTTATCGAAAAAATCGAATTTTTTCGGCTGTTTTTACGTGTTTTTTGGCCAAAAATTGGAGGTCATTTACCCACTCCCCCTAAAAATGGCCGGGGACCCCACCCTAAATTTCGAGGCGTTACATCTTTGAGTGTAACATATATATATATATATATATATATATATATATATATATATATATATATATATATATATATATATATATATATATATATATATATATATATATATATATATATATATATATATATATATATATATATATATATATATATATATATATATATTTATATATATATATATATATATATATATATATATATATATATATATATATATATATATATATATATATATATAACAGGGGATGGGGTATACCCGCCATACATTATCTTGGGGGAAGGGATTTGGGGATTGTCACCCAGACATGTAACAGGGGGTGAGGGGATCCCCCACCTGAAGTTGGTCGTCCTCCACATCGCCCAAAATCAGTAAATTTTTAACCCGCCCCCTCGATTTTTAGAGAAACTTGCGATTTTAGGCCGTTTTAGGTGTTTTTAGCCGTTTCTGGCCGAAAATTGAAGGCCATTTACCCCATCCCTGAAAAAAGGCCGTGGAACCCCTCCTAAAATTTTGAGCCGTCACATGTACGCCCCTCCTAAATCGAATCATGTATGTCAGAAACGCTAAAAAACAATGTTTTTGGCGCGTATCCATCGTTTTTGATCCCAAAAATCACTTCACAAATATTTTTTGGTTCCACCTCCCAAGCCGCCAATATTCCCATGATGTAGATGTCTGAAGCCGACCCTAACATAAAAGACTTGACATTTTTCAAAATATATTTTTATAATTAGAAAACTTTTTCCAAAATTTAAAAATTAAAAATTCCCAAATTGCCACTAAAAAATTCGACGAAACAAGTTTTTTTACAGAGAAATAAAGCAGTATAAATAAGAATAAAAATTTTATAGTGCGGCATTTAATGTTTCTCTCTAGTACTTGTCATTCTAAAGAATTAAAGTTTGGGTTGATGAAAAATCAAAAATTGTAGGGCGTTCCGCGCCCAATATTCAGTTGATTGTTTGTCGTTATGATGATTTTAAATTAAAGACTAAAAGTAAAATTTCGAAGTTTTCAGAAGCACAAGTTATATAGACATTAAAAAAAGAAAACATACTAATACTTGTGAATAAATTGAATTTTTTCTCAATTTGCGGAACTTTTCCTTCTAAACTGTATATGTTTCTTAATAAAATATCTAACATTTAATCATTCATGCCTTCTGACGGTTCTGCCTATAATTTGAATTTGCAGAGAGACGAAGTCCCAGAATTCAGGACAAGCCAATAAAATGTTCATTGTTTTGCAAATTCAATGAAAACAGGATCAAACTAACCTGTTTATTAAATGCCTTCGTGCAATAAGAAAGGCAACTGATTTTAACAATTTTAGCTCTTTTTAACTGCTGTCATTTTAAACGATTAAAATATAGAAATTACAAATATTTAAATGTGGGCATATTATCACTTTTGTCCCAAATAACGACTTCAAAAAGTTTCGTAAGCTGAAAATCGTCTGTCTTAAACTATATGACAATCTGACCCCTTCTCTGATATAAAGCTCGCCTTTGAAAAAAATCCAGTGGATCTGGGATCAGTAACCAAGAGGAGATGGCCAATTATATTATATTGTTGAAAGAACTATGCCATGTAGATCATAACTGAAACCTGATCTCTTTTCGAATCATTCAGAAAGTTGAGATATGAATTTGCCAAAAAGTTCCGAAAAAAATCACTTTTTGCGCATTTTTCATGCATTTTTGAGAGTCGGTAATTATACCTTTCTTCATATTTGTGAGAATCTTTCAAGTTTTCACATTAGACCCCTGTGCAGGGTTTTCTAAAAAAATTTAGCTGTTATATCCTATCCATAAAGCTACAGTATAAATGCAAAGTCAAACCTAATGAAAAACCACTTGAAACCCAAAAAACCAGCGTTGATTTTTATAAAACTTGGCAAGAATGTTTCTCTTGAAGTCTTACAAGATGCCTTATACTTATTTTTCTGGAAGAATAGGAATTTCCACCAAAAATCCCGAAAAAGTTCGAATGTGATTTGAAAAACCACTGTAACCTAAAATAACCAATGCTTAGTATATGTTGCCATAGCAACAAAATTACTTTTCATTGAAGTGTTTCACTTAGCATTGTTTCTTGCAGGGTATGTATAGGAACCTTATGTAGAGTAGTGATCGACCGGAGATCCGGCTCCGGCTCCGGCCTCCGGCAAATCCGGCCATTTTTTCCACTCCGGTGCTCCGGCCGGAGGACATCCAAAAATCGGCCGGAGGCCGGAGAATTTTTTCGTTTTTTGCATAGTGACCGAACGTACTAATTGCTGACATTATGCTTATTAAATTTAGTCAGAGCATAATATAATAGCAGAAAAAGGAAATAACATCAAATAAAGTGTCGATCACCACCACAATCGTAAAATATTTATTTTTAGGAAAAAAACGAAAATGAAAATGAAACAAAAATTTGAAAATGGCTGCAGTAAATTTCTGTTAACACTGGAAGTCATAGGGTAGCATAAGATGCAGTCTGGCCTGCACTGCACATGCTATACTGATTTTCCAGATAATGTTGCTGTCCATTCTGTTCGTCATATTCGCGGTTCACTGAACATAATATAGTATGTAACGTGCCTATGTATATACGGTCACACACAATCATGCTTTAACATCAAATATTGCCTATTGACGCTTTATTTAGGGCAGGCTAAGGAGACGACAGCTTTTTTCTTAATAAAAGCATTGAATAAAATTTTGTTGAATGTAGTCTATTTTATCAGTTGCGGATCTAGAATTTTTCTAAGGGGGGCGGTATCCCTACTTTTCCAAAAACAGCCAGAAATAGATCTAAAAATTTGCCCTAAAAGTGCGACATAGCGTTTTTTCAGTGTTTTACATTGTATGCTTTCACATAAAATCACTTTTGACGCAATATTTTTCCTTAAAATTTTATAATTTTAGACAATTTTGTGTGAAAAAATCATTAAATTCCTTTGACTTCAACAAAAACCTGACGCGAAGCACCGGAAAATTTGTGAAATTAAAGCGGATAGATGTCAAGAAACATGATTTATTGCTTGATGCGAATTTTAGACCTTTTTAGCACTTTTATCTTTCCGAAAATCTTTGTACATGTACAAAGACGGCCCCGAAAAGTCTTTGTACATCGGGAAAAATCTTTGCCGAACATAAAAAACCGTACTTCTAGGTCGCCAAAAAAGTAAATAAATGTCATTAATAGGTATCATCCGGCGCTTAGCGCCGGAAAAAATTGAGAAATTATGGTCACTGACGGCCAGAAATCATTGCAAATTGCATATCCATTCCTTAGGATTTTCCTAAGGGGGCGGTATCCAAACTTTTCCTAAAACAGTCAAAAATAGGTACAAAAATTTGCCCTTAACGCGCGAAATAGCGTTTTTTCGGTGTTCTACATTGTGTACTTTTACATAAAATAACTTTTAATGCAATATTTTCTCTAAAAATTTTGAAATTTTCGACAATTTTGTTTGAGAAAATCATTAACTTTCTTTGACTTTATAAAAATCTGGCGCGAAGCGCCGGAAAAACTTGTGAAATCAAGGCGGATAGACGTCTGGAAGCAGTCAGTGTTTTTTGTACAAGGACCATTTATACATTTGCAAAGATCGTCCCCAAAAGTCTCTGTACATTTTGCACACACAAATTTTTAGGTACTATTATATGGTACAGTAGCGATTTTAGTGTGGTAAAAACAGAGTTGTTCGAATTTTGGTAGTGTGTTTTAGATAATTTCTGGGTCTCTTAGAACAAAAATCACTAAGAATCGTTAAACGGCGCGAAGCGCCAAAAATTTGACATTTTTCCTTTTGAAATGCATTTCTGCCATTATAAAGATATATAGAACACACAATCACTCATTTGGGCGCGAAGCGCCGAAAATGTTTTTCGAATTACAGACCTTTTCTGCAATTTCTGTCATCCCAAAGAATCTTTGTACATCGGGAAAAATTTTTGCCGAATACAAAAAATCTTGTCTAGAAGCATGATTTACTGCTAGATTTCTTGTATTTATAGCATTTGATGCGAAACATCGAAATTTTTAATCGAAAATAATAGAAAACTATGCAAAAATAGCTGTTTCTGCTGTAAAAATTGTTTTGAAACCTACATGAACAGATAATGGCTTCCAGGTCGCCAAGAAAGTAAATAAATCTCATTAATAGCTACATATCATCCGATGCATAGTGCCAGGAGAATGTTGAGAAATTATGGTCACCGACGGCAAAAAAACATTGCAAATTGCATATCCATTCTTTATCTCGCCAAATATTTTTGGCCAATGAAGGAGCGGCCGCCCCCCCCGATGTCCCCCTTAAATCCGCCCCTGTATTTCATATAACTAACTAGCTGATATGCAGTTAAGATGCATGTGCAATATGGTCCAGGTCTTAGTCACAAAGATGTCCTATCTATCCGCACATGTAAAATTATATTCCTCCGGCTCCGGCCTCCGGCTCCGGCTCCGGCCGGAGCAACATGGTTCAATCCGGCTCCGGCCGGATCTCCGGCTCCGGCCATTTTGGCCGCTCCGGTCGATCACTAATGTAGAGTTGTTTCTGCGAGTCAAAGACTCAATTTATAAATATTAGAGACCTTTTTCTACAGATTAGATAAAAAATTTTCGATTTTTGTAAAATTCGATGTTATAGAAGAAAATACCGGTAAGAAAGTAAAATTTTTTCAAAATATGCTTATGTAAGTCCAGAAAACATATTTCTGCTGCAAACTATGCATGCAGCATGGCTTTTCAGGGCTAGTTTTTTAACTCTCAATTGAATTTTGCTGGTTTTTCTATTTGAGTTTGATCGATTTTCTCACTAAGAAGCAAGAAATTTGTGAAATCAACTAAGTGGCGTAAGAAGGAACTCTGACGGGAGATTGCGTTGATTATATAACTTTACAGATTGGGATGGTTCTACAGTACATACATGCAAAAACACAAAAAGTATTTTTTAGAGGCCAGCACTAGTGATCGACCGGGGCGACTTTTTTGGCCGGGGCCGGGGCGGTACCGGGGCTGGAAAAAATCCCCGGCCCGCGGGCCGGGGCCGGGGCTGGCCGGGGTCAGACAAGGAAAATATTATTGCATGACACATACTTGGGGTGGGCATAGGAAAAGAAATAATGAGCGACTGCTCCATTCAGTAGTAAATGGCAAGCGCAAAGTTAGGTGCGCCTTTTCATATCAAGTTTTATTACTATTTATGTCACAAGAAACAAATTTAGTTCAGTGTTTCATTGTCTGAATCATCAATAAAGTCTATGTCGCTACTATTAGCATACTCTATATCATTTGAATCTTCGCTACTGCTACTGCTGCTGTAGCGATTGGATGCAATAGGTATTGGATGTAATAAATGAGACATCACACATTCCCATAAGGAGGAGGGTATAACCCCCTCAGGGTCCAAGACACAAGTCACCGTCAGACGATTTTTGGTGAAAACCCTTTGAATTTTTCGAACTTAATTTTTTAGTATAGCAAAAGTGTACCTATCTATTAGAATTTCACGAAGTGATATATTATTCTAGAATGTGAGCTAGATTAAATAGAGAAACTATCACGAATAAAGCATGCATGTAATCGCTTAAAATTTTATGAGGGTCCCTCAGTATACATGTAACGGCTGGAAATCTAGGATAGGGGTCCCTCGCCATTTTAGAAGGAGAGGGTTAGCGACTAAATCAAAAATGGTAAAAACACATAAAAATAGCCAAGAAAGCGCAGGCTTTCGCCAAAAAATGGGGGAGGGTGATCAAATATTTTCTGACTTTCAAGGAAGTTTGGGGCTTCAAAGCGTGGATGGGGATGGCCCAAACCCCCTGTCACTTGTATATTTCTCGGCCATTTTCAGGGGAAGAGCAGCCGCTTACCCCCTGAAAATCTTTAAAATGGTAGAATTTGCAATAAGGAATTCTACACTTTTTACAGTTTTTTTCTCCAAAAATCTTTGTACATGTACAAAGATTGTCCTGAAACGTCTTTGTACATCAGCAAAAATCTTCGCCAAATACAAAAAATTGTGGTTCTAAATGTGATAATTCGGCCTGAATTTAGTTGATAATATTAGTTTGGCGCGAAGTGCCGAAATTTTTATGAGCTTTTGATTGAATTCACACATAAAACTCGACTGAGAAAGCTAAAACATCTTGTACTACAAAATCAGAAATATTACAAAAATTGTAATATGCGAATTAAATCTTGTAATAAGCAACACTGCGCTTAGAATGGAAAAATGGAAAAATGTCAAATATTCAGAAACCCAAAAATTAGCCAAATACACTACTAAAGGTCGAAAAACTACGTTCTACCACACTGAAATCGTTGCTGTACCATATAAAAGTATACAAAAATTTGCATGTACAAAACAGTGTTTTATTGTATTCGCCAAAGATTTTTCCCGATGTACAAAGACTTTTCAGGACTATCTTTGTACATGCACAAAGATTTTTGGGAAGATAAAAACTGTAAAAAAGGTGGTAAATTCGAAAAAATTTTCGGCGCTTCGCTCCGATATGAAAACTTGTCTGTCCTATATATCTTTAAAAGGGCAAAATTTGTATTTAGAATAGAAAAATGTCAAATTTTTAGGCGCTTTGCGCCGTTTTGAGACAATTTTAGTAATTTTTGGCGTTACAAAGCCAGAAATTAGCTAAAATATACAATCAAAAGTCAAAAGACCCTGTTTTACCACACTAAAATCGCTACTGTATATACCATATTATAGTAACCAAAAATGTTTAAAAATATATTTATATAATATAGCTACAAAAATTTGTTAGCTCATACAAAGACCTTTTCGGAGATCTTTGTACAAGCACAAGAAGCTCGTACAACAAAATAGAGTCGGCTAATAATAGTCCACACTTGATTTTCTGGTCCTCCAATTTTGGATTTCATCCCTCCCTCAACTCTGGACCTTAGGAAACTATTTGAGACATATTAAGTTTATCGGATCGGACGCAATTCTGCAGCGTAGTTTACATTCGCCTATAATTAACCTCCGTCCTAATAACTATTACAAAAGAAACGCGTTTTAAAGCCCGTGGTTCTCATTCAATTAAATATAAGTGTTTTTTGTAAAAATAGTTTGTTGAAAACGCACAATTTCCAACTATAAATAGAACGTATTTGTCAACTCTAAATCTTTTAGCCATAGCTATGAATGAATGAGTTAAAAGTAGCATTTAGTTTAAATAAGTTAAGTGGAGGAATCAAAAACATGAAGATTTTCCTGAACATTTTTTCAGTAAAGGATTAAGTAAGTATACATATGAGTCTAATCAGTACAGTTCTCAAAATTAATACTTGCTCATTGATAAATAAGAGCCAGTATCACAGCCTGTATCAAAATACGAATTACACTAAATTTTTCCCCGGCCCCGGCCATTTTTTGACCTTGCCCCGGCCGGGGCCGGGATGCTTTAAAATGGCCGGGGATTGCTGGGGCCGGGGCCGGGGCCCCGGTCGATCACTAGCCAGCACTATACACCCACGCCTGTGTGGTGAAAGAGAAATCATGCTGACCATATGTTGATGAAGCGGTGTGATCCGCAGCTGCATTATCATTACACTCCTCGATCGTTTCAACACTTGACGCTGGTAATACAACAGTCTCTCCATTAGCGAATGAATCGCCAAGGCTTGACTCAGGTGCCTCCAGGCAATAATCATGAATCATTCCATTGTCAGAAACCATCACGGTACAAAGGTCCGGCGTAATAAGCGCACTAGTGTCAGAATTTGAATCGAAGTCGAGGTTATTGCATTCATCGTCGATAACGGCGTTAAATAGAAGCTCGCTGTGGTGAGCCAAATAATGACAACATAGATCAGTCAACGCTGGCAATAAAGCCGGTTGGTCGGCAGATAAAGCGGCTGAATTATCGTCCATTCTTTTAAAAAATGTTTGATAACATTAGTGATTTAAATGATCAATGTGGAGTTCATTTCAAAGCTGTTTGAATAACAGCTGATCATGTAGAACAGCGGCAACAAAGAATAAAATCAATAGATGGATTAGCAAAGGCGTAATATTATACACATCGACCGTAATATACGTAGGCCATCTAAACGATGAAAGAAATAAAAAAACCCGGCATAAAAGACATGATATTGTTTGACCTGCGCCTCAGACACGCATAGTATGAGAATTCTGGAGTAGGAAGGGGGTAGAGATAGGCCAGGCCCCGGCCCCGGCGCCGGGGCCCGCAAAAAATAATTAAAATGCATGCAATAACTGCGAAAAGAGACGTTTTATTAGTCAGAGAGCATAAAAATCGTTATTCGCTTCCAAGCATTAGCAATTTCCTTTAATAATCAAAGTCTACGCATTTTAAATTAGCACTGAATGTGTCATTTTTAAGGTATTGCATACTCGTTTAAGAAATCCAGTGACAAATAAGTACGTCAGACAGATCGAATTCGAATCGAGGTAATAAATTAGGAACACATTGTGACAAACAAAAAGTATTCGAATTTTTTGTTGAAAACTCCTGGCTAATAATTTTTTTGAAAAATATCTTAAAGATGTATGATCTGATTTTGAAATCAATTTCAGTAATATATCTCTCTGATTAAAAGCTGACTGGTGGAGGAGAAATAAAGGGAATCAAAATCGGCGCGTAAACAGATAAGTGTTGTGAAAAAAGAGGAAATGGACCTAAAAGATAGTTTTTTATAGTTTAACGAAACGACTTATTAGTTTCGATGAGCAGGTGTGTGCTCTAAGTTGAGAAAGTATAAATGGGTTACGATTAGTTTTTGGAAACAGTCAAACCATACATTCCCATAGGAGAGGTATTGCCCCCAACTCAGGGTCCGAGACTTGAATCACTGTCGGACGATTTTGAGCTATCAAACATTTTCTGCATGATTTTTGAGTACAAAAGCATTGAAAATATCAAAAGTTTTAATACATTTCTGTTTTATTCAACGATAAAATACCTAGAATGAACTTAAAGTGATCTGAAAAGTCAAAAGTTTCGATGAATTACAATATTTTTTACTTACAAGAGTGACGAAACCAGTCAGACTGTGTCAAAAAGTAGTCAAAGATGCAGTTTTCCACATTAAAGCATGCTATATAGGATGTTTTAGCCATCTTTTATATTTGACCTGCGGAAAAGGCTAGACTTGAAATTCAGTGGCTTAAAATTTTGGGATTTCACCCCCTGAACTTCCGACTGAGACGCTTTGGCGCCGCCATTTTGGCGCCACACTCTTTGTAATATTATTAATTATTTACATTTCATTTATGATTAAAGTATAATACAGATTCTGAAAGCCCATTCAATTCTCTACGTGATGGTATAAATTACTTTTTTTAGAATATCTTTGAATTTAGTGAGATAATTAAATGCATCTAAAAATACACTGGATTTTCTACAGTTTTTCAATCGTACACAAATGGATACTCATCGAATCGAAAAGAACAATATGCTATTTTGTAGCTTGTAGAACCTGCTTTCTGAATATATAATTTATTTTAAAATTGCTTCAAAATCAGGCACGTAGCTGGCCCTCATATTTGGGGAGACCAACACCAATTTTGGGGGTTTAAGCCTAAAAAAGGCCAAAAATAGCACAAAATAACGTGTAAAAAGTCCTATTTTTCCGGTTTTTTATGAATTTTGAGGGGTCCGCACCACCCTTTCCCTCCACAGCTAGGTAACTGTTCAAAATTGATTTAATTAGAATAATTTATAAGTTGCTGTCGCCAAAATGGCGGTGCCAAACCGTCGTAGACCCGGTATTTAGAAAATCAGACAATTGTTCATTAAGTAGTGCGCCATATTCGCACGACTCGGTATCTCAATGACATGTTTTAATGTACAACTTTAGGCCCCGGCTAGGCCCCGGCCCCGGCAGAAATGGCGGCCCCGGCACATCTCTAGAAGGGGGTGAACTTTCAAAGTGCTTCTTTGGTTCAAAATGGAGGATACGCGTCAAAAACATGGTTTTTTAGCGTTTCTGACGTTGCTCTAAAAACGTAAGAAAAATTTGAAGAAAAACTAAAAAAATTCAATTAAGAAAATATAGTCAAAAATTTTTCCACAAACTTTTTGCAATTTTTTAGAAAATCGCGAATTCCGTAGAGGGGTGAAAAAATATCCGGATGCGTGAAAAATTTTCAGATCACGTATGCCTGTGCTCAGGCAGGTAGGTGTAATCGGGTTTTTGCAAGGGTCCCCCAAAGGAAGAAGTTCTAAATTCTTGAAGCGTATTCCGAATGATTCTAGCATACTTTTGACCTAATCATCAAAGATTTTTGGGCGCTTTGCGCCAGATTTATTGTCGTTGTACAATTTTTACCAAAATTGTTTACAAAACAAGTTAAACAATTTCTCACCGGGGTCAAATGTTTAGAAGTCATTGGCGTGACCATTTTAAACAATATAGTTTTTGAATATGATTGAAATTAAGTCAAATTTTTTTAATTTTTTTAAAATTTCCCGTTTACCAGTGTGTAGAGCTCGCTGAGAAATGCTCAAAAACACCATCATTTTTGCCTGTCTACTAGTACTTGTAAAGATATCTGACTTTAAAATTTTAGTCGCCCCCAAAATTCGGACGGCCAGCTACGTACGTGCCTGCCTGTGCTCATTCTCATGCAGGGCCGTATCCAGAGGGGCGAGGGGGGGCCTGCCCCCGAAATGGGAAAATTTTTTTGTTTTTCCCAAGGGTCCCCCAGAGGGAAAAATGAAAAATTGGCGAAGTGCGTCTGAAACATCGCCTAAACAGGTTTTTAGCGTACTTTTGAGCTAGTAAACTCAAATGTTTATGTATAGTTTTGTCTTCTAAACCGCTAAAAATCGCTCAAATTAGAGTTAGACATAGAGAGCATGTCAATTTGTTTTAGGCGCTGTGCGCCGGATTCATTGTTTAGTTATAATTTTTGCCTTCTAGCTCACTCAAAACAGCACAAATTTGAATTATGACATGGGAAACATGAAATTTACCCGGCGCTTCGCGCCGTATTTATTGTTTATATACGTTTTTTGTCTTCTAGCCCACTCAAAACCGCTCAAATTTGAAGTTGACATGCAGAGTATGTCAATTTTTTTCGGCGTTCACGCCGAATTATTTATTATCCGTATTGTTTTTCTCTGTAAAGCACAATGATTAAGTACAAAGGCAAGAGATATGAAATAATTCGTCGATTAGGTGATGAGAAATCAGCTTTAATGATAAATTTGCTTTATATCAATATGAAATGAAGTAAAAAAATTTTAATTTTTTGTTGAAATTTTCTTCACCGTCGTATAGAGCTCGCCGAGATACGCTCAAAACTGTCTTCATTTCCGCCTATCTCCTGATGGTTCTCGAGATATCCGGCCTCGAAAATTTTCGGCTTCTCACCCCCCGAAATAAAATCCTGGATACGGGCCTGTTCTTATGTGTATATATGTATTTTCGTCAACTTTCATCGGATTCACGTCAGAAATTAAGCCTAAGCTCGGCCATATGAAGTGTCATTAGAAGTGGCCCGTCCCGCGCAATATACACATTTAAATAATAGGGTAGAATGTAGAATACCACTATGACTGAAAATTCTCAAAAACCGCGTTTTCACGCCATTTCAAGCAGAAATATTGGCACTTCTACAGAATAGTAACTTAAGATGTAAAATGATCCTATTTGTTTTTATCATTAGGCTTTGGCTTAGTTTACTGGTATTAATTATTTTTATGCTTTATTCACTGTTCGATAGTAGAGATCATCACATTACAAGAAATAGATTATTGAAATCATTACGATCACTATCATCGTTGATGACGTCATATACAGTTACTATTCTGTAGAAGTACTTAGCGAAATCTTTCACGTGGAAGTTAAAAACATGAGCGGAGAAGTATCTAACTAAAAAATTTTGTTTAAAAAATTTTTCGCGACTTCTCGCTCGTTTTTTCAGATCCACATCGTGAATTTCGGCTTGAAACTGCATAAAAACACGATATTGACCGCTGAGGGTATACAGAAGACTAATCTGGTACAAAAGCCCGGAAAGCATAACCACGATCTGCCTCTCCGCTCGCCCGAGAGAAAATATTGGTTAGGCTTACCAGAGATTTGTACTTTAGCTCAGGCTTACGGATAAGCACACAACTAAGCCTGCATGCGTAAATAACAGGAGACTTAAAATTTTGTCGAAAAAATTTGTTTACAAAAAACGTCGAAAAAATTTATTTTGAACGTTGCCGTCACCACATTTTTGTTCCCATTGCACGTACCACTCATAATATCAATATAATTATCATCCATTGCCCGTTATGCATCATCGTGCTATCCTAGAAATCAGACGACCAAAAAGTAGAAAATAGTGCATCTACCCTACGTGTCATTTGTAACTCAGCGTCTTTTTTATTGTTTATTGTGTATTTATTGCAACCAAGTGTTTTTCTCGAAAGTTGCAATAAATGCTTTGACTTGCTTTGACGTAAAGGCGCACCGTTTTTCTCAACGATTTGGTTGACATTATACCTAGACCTGACCAGACCAAAATTTTTTCCACATTTTCCTTTCCCCCACAATTTTAGGAAGGTCTGAAATCGTTCAAAAATAGAGCGCCCGTGTTGAAATATCAGTGTTTTTTAGTAGAAAATCGTATGTATTTACCAATTGTAATGGCGGAGATTTGTACACTTTGTGCATAAAAATTTTGTGCTTTACTAAGAATATCACGATCAGTAATACGTTATTTCTGTTAAAACTTGATTTTCCTACCTCTAGTATACCATTTAAGCCGATTTATAAAGTCGCTTTTGAAAATAAAAACTCAATAATTTATCGATATGGCGAAAATTCTGAAATTTTACCTCTCTAAGAAGGATTTTCGCATTTTGATAATTGTCCGAGTCCTGCGCGGCCTAAACATAAATAAAAGTAATAAAATTAAATCAATTCGACGTGAAGCGTCCGAAAAGTTTGTCAGTTTACTTCTCGAAAACGCATTTTTGCATTAAAAATACTCCGAATCCGGCGCGACCTAAACATCAAGAACAAGTAATAAAATTTTTTTGGCATTTTATCTCTCTAAAACACATTTTTGCATTATAAAAATTGTCCAAATCCGTCTAGAAGATGAGAATTTTCGGTACTTCTACAGAATAATAACTATTATGACGTCATCAGACAAACTAATGCCTGCATTTCGACCTAAGCGGGAGTGATACCGACCTAAGCGGGAGCGATACCGACCTAAGCGGAAGTAACCCACATAAAGCTAAGCCTAAGCCTACGAAAAATCAAAAACCGTTGCGACTAATTGCCAGCGCTACCTTTTACCCATGTGCGCCAGGGCCAGCGCCAGCGCCACCTTTTACTTATGCCCCAACATTACTTAGGAGTAACTTAAGGATATGTTACTTTCTGAATACTAACAAATAAACTTCAGAAGAGCGGATTTTTTGCTCAGTACTTAGAACACCTTAAGAGAAAGCGCGGAAAAAAATTTCATCCGTCTATGATCAATATTGCAAAAGCTATGGGTTTCTTTAATTAGCCTTTTCTCGACCTAAACAAGCATCTTCTCGACCTAAGTATTTGAAGATTCAGACAGCTGAATGCAGAATTACATGTAGATACCCAATTTACGTCGACCTAAGCATCTATGCATCGACCTAAGCATCTATACATTGACCTAAGCATCTATACATCGACCTAAGCATCTATACATCGACCTATGTAAGCATCTATACATCGATCTGAGCATCTATACATCGACCTAAGCATCAATGCATCGACCTGAGCAAGAGCGACCTCGACCTAAGCAGCTTGAAACACCTTTTTTTAGATATACTAAGCCTAAGCCTGAGTATAATAGAAGCAAAAACTTAGATTTTCGAGTAAAACCGAAAAAAACATGCAAAAAAATATGAAAATTAAGTTGTTTTTTTTTAATTTCAAACGACTTTCCGCGCCTTTTTTCTATTTTCTCCTTCATTGCTATGCTTCCTTCCGTTATTTCAGCCCATATAATTTATTTCTGACGAATCTGTAAGTCCTTGGATCGATTCGTTTAATCGTCCCACGCAACACTCAAATCGAGTTGCCTGCAACTTTGCAAATATGGCTCAGATTTTCACCAAATTTTCTTTCCGCGCTTCAATTTATCATGTTCTATCATTTTGGCAAAAAAATTCGGCATTCCATATTCGTTTTGCACCTTTTCCGAAAGTACCATATTCTTAAGTTTAGCCCATTACTTACTATTCTGTATAAGTGCCAAATTTCCAATTATACTGAATTTCTAGAGCAAGTTGCCGATAAAAATGCT
Organism: Mermis nigrescens; assembly: GCA_036768485.1. Classification (NCBI taxonomy): domain Eukaryota; kingdom Metazoa; phylum Nematoda; class Enoplea; order Mermithida; family Mermithidae; genus Mermis; species Mermis nigrescens. The sequence goes on along the minus strand of JAVLUZ010000265.1, from coordinate 201,228 downwards.
GCAATCGGCGCAGCGCAGCCTAAACATCAATAACAAGCATAAAATTAAATCTATAGAAAATTTTAAAATTTCACCCCCCCCCCTTAAAACGCATTTTTGCTTTACAGAAATTTTCCACAAATGCCAATCAAGCCCAGAAATTTTTTCTGTTTATCAAAATTCTGGTTGACAAATAGACCAAAAGGTAGAAGAAAGGGTACTTATGGAGTTTAGCACCTATCGAATTTTTTTCCATCTTTTATACCTAACATTAGGTTGTTAGGTATGGCAGTAATTATTTGCAGTCAACTGCAGGTAATATAGCACACAATGTAAAATTATATGCAGTATACAGGGTAAATTTTTTCTATCTCTTTTGGCATTAGGGTATACACATGGCTTTTTCCGAAATAGAAAATAACTTTTAGTTGCCAGGTTTTGATCCTCCTACCTCTCGCTCTAAAGCGCAACACGTTAACCAATCGGCTAAGCCAAGACCTAGAAAGAACTTCTAAGAATTAGAAACGAAGTCATAAGGCCATCGTTTATTTTGTCCATGTCTCAGAATCAACACAAAATACCTAAAAAATAGATTAGAAAATACGCATTTGGTCCAATAAGTACCTAAAACAATGAATACACTATACATAGGCAAATATGCAGGCGGCATAATTCTAATCGACATAAGTAACGCATTTGTTTGATGAATGACAAATAAAAATCGATCGAAATACAATTCGATGATCTTGTACAGTATGTTGCAATTTATCTTATACATAGCAGAACACGTAACTTGCTTAATTGCGTGACTACGTTTAAAACGCTTTGATTTAAGTAAGTGACCGCAAAAAGTTAAAAATCCCCGAATCTCTAGCTTTAGTACCTACACGGTGAGAAATAGGTCCTCGGATGAATTTGGCTAATCTGCGACTACTTTTTGTTGCTGAGAATCATCACGATTTAATGATTTTTAAAAATTAAAGAAATTTGCAATAGATGACTTATTATCCTTTAAAAGCTTGCGATTGTAATTATTCTTTAGTCTGTTCCATTCCAAAATGCCCATTTTCGCTTTGCGGCTTATTACTGTATGACAATATCTAATGGTTCAGGTTGTTGTGGAAGTTTGTTAGATGCGCCGCTTGTTAAACAAAGCACATCAGGCATCCAATAGGAAGAGTTTAAAGCAACCAACTGCTACGATGGCTTAATTGGAGAAGCAATTTGTGCAGTGAAAAACGAATACAGTAATAAGATATTCAACGAAAATGGGCCCTTTGGAGTGGAACAGACTATGTGTCGATTAATTAGGACTAGGCTATTTAGAAAAACAGGCACTTGATGCAGTACCTACCTATTTAGCCGCATAACGACCAGAAAGGCCTCATCAGGCATTTTTCTCACCAGACTACTATAAACCTAGCCTTAAAAGATTGTATACCTCCCAAAAATTATCCACAGTTCATTTTCTAACCTAATGCACGGATCCCTTCAAAACTTAATATCCTTCTACTGTAGCGCTCGATTGTTCTCTTGCTCGACGGAGTCGGTAGCAATTTTTTCATAGATACGGCGCGTCGAGAGAAACCCCTGACGGAATCGGGGTCAGCTTCACATATGAATAATGTGGTAACCCGTTTCCGAGCCCCTAAACCCCCTTCAGAGGGAGAAATTTTGCCGGAAATGGGGTTGGGGGTGTTCACCCTGATGTGTCCTGTGTACTTGAGGAACCCCGTTTCCGGCACTTTGGACTACCCCTAGGGCGGAGAAACCCCAGACGGAACCGGGGTCAGCTTCACATTTGAATAATGTGGTAACCCGTTTCCGAGCCCCTGAATACCCCTTCAGTGGGAGAAATTTTGCCGAAATGGGGTTGGGAGTGTTCACTATGATGCACCCTACTTGGGAAACCCCATTTCCGGCACTTTGGACTACCTCAAGGGCGGAAAAACCCCCGACGGAACGCGTGTGCACAATAATATACGTTTCCGTTTTCGGATTTTACCCATCGTTTCAGTTCCCGTTTCCGGATATCACTTTTTTCCCAAAAAATCAGAAATTCGAATCAAAAAATTTGCATTCATGTCCGTAGTGTACAAATATGTTAGCATTTCTGAGCAGATATACATGAAAATTAGATTTTTAATATGAGTCGTAATTGTTAAAAAATAGCTCCCAAATAAAAGAATGTACAAAAGAGGCGTCACGCAAAATATTCAAATATTCATGTTATTGGTTTCGTCATCTGCAAAAATTCATCCCAAAGTGTTTGATCTTCACGCGGCAAAGACATATTTTGCCTGTAATATTAAATTAAGTAATTATTATAGATTGCATATAATTAAATTATGAAAGGGATTTTGTAGATTATTGTGATACCTATATTAATCGGAAAATCAAGTTGGCATAAATATGAATATGACACTAAAAATAACTGTAATTCATAAGCCTATAGAGACTAAACATAGGCATGAGGATCTGGACCATGCATGGGCAGCAACCAAATTCTGGGGTCTGATGAGGCGAAATTGTCGAAAATAGCACCAAAAATTCAATTCTTGGGGGCGGGGTCCGCCGGTGGCGGGGGGGGTTCTAGACCCCCAAGCATATGTATGGTCTGGACTACCGTTGTAAGAGTCCCAGAAAAAAGATCTGACTAAACGTTCTAAAAGACCAAGTCTTATTCTGACTAAGGACTATTCTCAAGAGACTAAGTCTTTAGTCCCAAGATACAGTCTCCAAATACATTGTAAGCCAACTGAAATTAATTTTGGAGATCGTCCAAGTGCGCTTCAAGAATTTTCAATTTGTTCCTTTGGGGGACCCTTGTAAGAGATACTCGTTCTAGCAAGATTTGGGAGAGGGGTACTTGTCTACCATTTCCCCCTCAGCTGAATGCTTGAATAGACTACAAAAGTATATAATACATCAAACCGATCAGTCCTAAACAGAACATTAGGTATCTACCATTAGTAAGTTTACGTTTGTACGCACCTATTCTTCTCAATTCATTGGCAATGAACAAATCAAAGAGAATAAAGAATGAACTCAAAGCTAAAAGTGGTCCAAAAGGGTGACCCAAAAAAGCTACACCGCGATGTTATACGCCAAAACTTCGACTAATATGATCATAGAATTTTGAAACTTGCTGCATTGTACAGATAAAAATGTAATTGTTGAAACCGCATAAACGTAGTCTAAACGCCAAAAAATTGTCTGATTGTGTCATTAATTTACTTAATCTTTTAACGATATTTTTCACTTTTTTTGCACCTAGTGGTAAATGCCCGTTTCTGAATACCGTCTATGATAATTTTTTACACAAGATATTGTCAAAAAGTATCGACCAACGAATTACTTAGTAATAAGACACAATAAAGAAATTCTTCTGGGGTTAAAACAATATCGAAAAGGGTGTAAAGAACATGCTACAACACATAGAAAGCTGATGACCGAAATTTTTTACACTTTAAATAGCGACATTTTTATCTTAACAAGTCTCGAAATTCAATGTTCATATAAGCCGAAGTTATGACGTGAAACATCGGAGCGCAGCCTATTATTGAGGAATTACTCGATTGCAATCATAACGGGGATTTTCATCCCCCGCAAGAAAATTTTCCACCCCTCCCTCCTCAAGAAATTTTTTTACCCTCCCAGAATTCGCGATTTTTCAAAAGCTTCCAAATTTTTACTGAAAATTCGCAGAAAAGATACTTTTTTAAGCGTTTTAGCTATCTATTTGAACAAAAGTGTCAAGTTTTCGGCGCTTCGCGCCATATACTCATGTTAAAACCAGTGTTTTTTCTAAAAGGTCCGTTTGTATATGTACAAAGATGGTCCCTAAAATTCTTTATACATTTTGTACACATAAACTCTTGGGTACTATAATATAGTACAGTAGCGATCTTAGTGTTGCAAAAACAGAGTTGTTCGACCTTTGGCATTTGACAGTTTTCCTTTCAAAATGCAATTCCTGACATTATAAAGATATATAGAACACACAATTACTCATTTCGGCGCTTGCGAATTTCAAACTTTTTTGCAGTGTTTGTCTTCCTAAAAATCTTTGTACATATACAAAGACGGTCCCCAAAAGTCTTTGTACATCAGGAAAAATCTTTACCGAATACAAAAAAACACTGGTTTAAACTATACTTTGTTCAATTTGTTCGACTTTTTTGATTTTTTTTCTAAATTTTATGTTTTTATGCTCTAGAAAGATAGAGCATCGTCGGAAACGCCGAAAAACGATGTTTTTGAATAGTCGCAACCCATGAATAGGCCCAAAAAGGCACTTTGAAATTAAACCCCCCAAAATTCCTATGCTCTGCATGAACTTTATGAACTTTCTCGAACAAGTTAACATTGAAACGCGGCAAAAAACTTTTTCGGTCAAGCAAGATAAGAATCTCCGACTGACTGCGGGCAGGATCGAAAGTAAGGCAGGTCATCGATATGCAATGTCTTCAAAATTTCAGCAACTACACAGAAATTAGGAACATACTTTTGTACTAAAAAACTAAGCACATCGTATAGTGAATGAAAGTAGGGCTCCTCGTATTCTTGTTTGAGCACCTGCAAAATACCGTATAAATTCTTTGGCTGTCGGATGTGACCTTCTTCATCCTATAACAAATGAAGAGCAAGTCGATTCAAGTTAAATCAATATGCATCGAAGGAAACGGATTATTGTAGGGTGGTCTATTGCAGCAATCTACCAGATTTAATATTCTCTCTTAACATAGTACAAGTGATGATTATTTTATTGTTATTTTTCTGATACTTTAGCAAGCAATGACAAACAAATGTTGGAAAAACCAGCGTTCGGCTGGCGTTTTAAAAGGTGCACCTAACAAGTACGAGTAACTCAAAACTCAAAATGCAGTTCTTTCAACAACAGATTATTGAACAAAGTATCAGGCAAGATGCTCTAAAAATACTGTAACACTAGCAACCGAATAAAGTGATCAAAGGCATGATTAATTCGCACTATAGCCTAATACAACCACGCACGACGTTCACTATGAAAGCCCTAAAGTTTGACATATTTTGTGCCAAAGAACAAACTTTCAGAAGCTGATGAAGAATTTGTTAAAACGGGAAATGTAAAAAGTAAAACGTTCACGCATTATTAGACGACAGTATCAATAAATAAAATCCACATGCGCAACGCATAATAAAAAAGCAATAATAGTGCTCTTAGTTATCGAACGTTTCAATACATTTCAAGTAATAAACCAACCTTGATAAGTCCCAGCTTCTGGCATAATATGTCCACAAAGGCGCTGTGAGTTGAGAGATTAAGAATATCTCCTACAAGAAGCAAATCGCATTTGCAAAAAATAATTCTTACTATGAGCAGATAGATTAGACATGTTGCGCACGATGTAATCACGAAAGAAAATGCGAGGAATTTCAGATGAATTCTGTCTGACTGTTAAGAAGAGAAAGGAAACCTTTAAGATAAAAACGAGCAGAAATAGAACTTAAGATTTCGATGCTTCATAGAGCTGCACGCGGGTACCTGAGCGGGTACCCGAGTACTGGGTATACCCGGGTAGAAAATAATTTTACTACCTGGTACCCGAATCCCCTAATATAAAATGGGAAATTAGCACTGCAGTTATGCAATATGTGCTAAGAATTGAATTAGAAACCTAGAAACATATTGCCTCTAAAGTGCGACTGAATCACAATGTAAATGTGATTTGATATAATCAACCGTAAAATGTTAAATAAGCGAGTCTGTTAATATTTCCTATTATAACAATATATCGCGCATACGGTCTAGGCATATTACATTATTCAGCTCTTTAGTTACATTATTTTATTTGTGCCGAATTCTTCTTATTCTTCATTGTAAACAAATTTAAACAAGAAATTATCTGTTAGCGACGCTTTTTTCTCTAATTCATTCACTTCTGTGATCATTATATAAATTTAAACTGCAACTTTTATTCACATCGTGCGCGTAACTGTTTTAGTTAGACGTGGTTCAAAGTCCTATCGATGTTCCAAATGCAGTCAGCCACAGGCGTAGCAGGGAAGCATTGAGGGTACCTGCCCCCGAGATTTTTCAGAAATATTGTTGATTTTTTTGTTGCAATAATGTATGTTCAGAAAACTAAGTTCAAAATGGCAAAAACTTCAAAATTTTCCGCGCCGAGTCATTATTATTTATTGCTTATATAGATCCAACAAATTTAAAAGCTTGAATCAGCTAAAATAATCCAGCACTCCACATCACTTTAGTAATTTAATGCACTATTTGTTCCTTGAATGAAACTGCGCATGCTTGTTGAGCATAATGGTAAAAGTGCGAAAAATGATTGTGAACCAGTTTGTCTATTCTCTGTCTGTTTTTAGTTTGTCTATTTTTGTCTATTCTTTGTTTCGTTTATCTTTCTTTACAAGGACACATTATCCTATTTTAATTGGAAGGAATGGCCAAATTTTCTTATGTTTTTACGCATTTCTTGTTCTATGAACTGCATTTTGTTAATTAGAAGGCCACAAATGGGCCTGAAAAAGGTAAGAACAAATTTTCATGAATACATCTTTCATATCTGTATTGGCAGCGACCCGTTGCTGCGCTATGTACCCAGCAGAGGTCGAAAAGCGCATTTCAGATCATTTTGTGCAATGTAGGAGTTCATCAATTCCAAGTGTTTTTGGGCTTGCTTCCGAACCGAGATTCGGCCGATTTTGCGAAAATTTTAACGTTACTATTTAACATTAAAATGTTTTTTACAAAATTTTCCGGGATTCTGCCCCGGATCTCGCTCGCCACCTCAGACGTCTCGCAGCCAATAAATCTCGTTGTACATGTGCAACGAGATTTTAGGAAGAACAAGCCAGGTAAATGGGTTAGGAATTTCTAAAAATTTCTGGCGTTTCGCGCCGGCATTAATTTGTCTGTTTTGTATGATTTAAGCGGTATAAATTGAGTTTAATGTGCAAAACGTCAAAATTTTCCGGCGCATAGCGCCGCCAGTTACTGTTCTTTCTTTTTATAAAGCTCCAGCATTGCGTTTAAAAGCCTGGATCACTCAAAATATCTTCAGGCAAAGTTAGTAATTCGCACTTTTCTTGTTGGAGGCTTGAATTGTCAAAACTGATTTGTATAAATTTGGTAATTTTCTGCTCTAATAGATTATTATTCACAGAGCTACAAACTGTTAAGGGTGGAAAAAATGACTAAATTTCTTGGCACTTTGCGCCACTTATGAATTCCGAACTGTTTGTCAATAGAAAGGCCGTAAATTCTACACGAAAACGTTTATTCCCCCCAAGCCAAAATTTTGACTACGTCTCTGCAGTCAACTCCAGATAGACTTGGACTTGTTTTTGAATAAATTTCATTTCCGGTTGATTTCAAAATTGTTTTTCGTCAATGTCTTTTCCTGCTTCAAATGTTTTAATGACGCTATGAAGATACAAAACCTGCTTCACAATGTTTTGCTTTGAATTATGAAAATGACTTAAATTTCATTACATGCATACGAATTCTTCAGATTAAAGCCTTGATTCTATTTAATCTTGCATTAATTTTTCAATAATTTTACTGCTTAAATATCACTTTGCCCTAGACCTCACTGTCAACCGTAAATAAACGATGTTCACTGCATTCTCTTTTATCTAAGGTCCTACCCGGGTATACCAGGTGTTTCGATGCGATTGCCGGGTACCCGGGTAATGAAATAGCTCGGGTACCCGGGTAGTAAAATTTGCAAAGTGTGCAGCTCTAATGCTTCACACATCAGTCAATCACATATCATGCCTAAATCAAACATACTCCGCGTATATTTATTTTCACTTTTAGAGCAACTTTCGAATATTATTTAACAATCATAAAAAATTATAGTGATTATCTACGCACGCAGTGTCATATTCTAGTGAATTTCTTAAAATGTATTTTAAAAACAATGATGACCATTTTAGAAATGGTCTTGTTTTTGCATGTCGTTAAAACAACCATACATGGGGAGCACGCTCAGGTTTGTCAGGGTCAAATGACTTTCCCGGAACCTGAGGGATTGGTCATGACAATAGATGCAGAGCATGGTCGATATGGGGGAGGGTGTGTGGAAAATTGAGCTTTTTTGGACCGAAACAAACTTAACAACTGATATAAATGCTAAAATAGTGTCAAAACTACTTTATTCCATAATTTCTGGTCAATTTCAAGCACTTTTGTAGAAAATTTTCAATCTTTATCGATTTTCGGCCTTGATATTGTCTCATTTTCTTCAGGAAATTTTCAAAACTCTTGCGAGGTTGGTTCGGTTTCTCCTGCGGTAAGTCGGGAAATCAGCAGTATAGCTCCGCAATTCATGACCACAAACCCGCTTTATTATTAAATGCAGCGCATTACGTATTAGTCCTCCAAATGCATTTGCATGATGCACAGAGGGTTTTCTTAAACTTTGTTCCATGTCCTTTGTTTTATAAAAAATACGTTTCGAAAAATTGGAAACAGTCATGTTTCAACTGAAGCACCGACTTGCGTTTTCGATTCAAAATTTTGCATATACTCCATCCACAATTATGTACCGTACATCAGCGCCATCTTATGCTAAATTCACTACTATGCTCTTATTTTACAAATGTGAATATCTGTGCACTAATTCAACCAATATTCGACCGCAATTTTTCAAAATTCGTGAAAGAATTTACAAGAGAGGGTTACGGTGTAATAAAAAAGTAGAATTAAGCTCAGCATTAGATCAGCTAATTAAAATTCTTGATATGTTCAGGAAACTATTATGTATGCATACGCGAACTTAATTGCACTAAAACTCGGCAGTACGTAGAATGATAGGAGGTTGGTTTACAATTTTAGTCGGCGATATCGCAGACAAAAATCGGGAAAACGAGCCACTACTGAACCGGGAAAAAGTGTCGGAGATATTGCCCATCTTTACTTTTGAAGCAAGCTTAAGAGTAGTCCCTCTGACGAGATCCAATCATACATGGGCAGCGACGAAATTCTTTGGGTCCAATAAGTGCCAAATCGCCAAAAAATAAAACAAAAATTCAATTCTGGGTCTATCGATTTTTGCGGGCTGTTTCAGATTCTGGGGGTCCAGGCCCTCCCAGACCCCCACGCCCATGTGTGGACCTAAAAAACGTGGTGTCAACTGAAGCAGCCGACCATGATGCTACCTACACTTATAAATCAAGAAGCGCGGCTGATTATTATGGCTGTGTGTAAAAATAACCTTCTTGGAAGCTGCTTACGCCAGTTTAAGTAGGGGGAGGGGTAACAACTTAAAATTCCGGGTCACTTACTTCAGTGTTCATGCTTTCTCAGAAGTCAAATTACAAAAGCGATCACAATAGCATTTGCTTGTACAAACTTGTGCATAAAATACTTGCATGCAATAAGACCGCCTTTTCTTTAGCATTTCTTATTCTACTCTGATTGCCTCCAGTCACTTTTAACGATAAAAATACAGAACAGGAAATTACAAGAAAAATGTAAATTATTATATTACTACTATCATCAGCGAATAATAGAGTAAACGATCTATATGCTGCCTACTTGTCTGAGCCCTCAGCGAGGAATAATAATACCCCCTTCTCACCCGCATCGGCGCTTTTATAATCGTTATATATCATGTACAGGATGTAAAACTCACTGCATGTTAAGTACGCTAAGTCGCGCGTCAATCCATCGCAATCTGGAGTAATCATAGAAGAAATTTGTAATAAAGTGTATACCCCGTAATAAGGATTCTGTAATTCATCCTAAAAACGTTTTTTAATCATTAGAAGAACATTATAAGATATTTCAAGAAATCTGGATAACTCATACCGGTGTATTTCGGCGTCAACCATTTATGTACGCAGCACAAAAGAGCATAGGGAGGGGGTTGACAGGGGCATATTACCCATCCCCAAAATTTTAAGAAAGTGGATGCTGTCAATATATTTTTGGAGATAAAAAAAATGCTGCTAGGAAAGTTTAGGCTACATTGTGGAAAAATCTATAAGTCAGTCAGTCAAATTTTCATTGACCAGGTGAATTTACACCGAAAATATCCATTTTTCTACAGTCGTTCACTTATTGTCAATTGTTTTTGACATACAGTAAATTATACAAATAAAAAGGGCCAAAACGGAAATTTTGTCAGACTAAATTTATTTTAGAAGTCGAATTTATTCATCTAATGGCATTAGGCATTCATGAAAGAAGCAAAGGAAAAAAGACGAACACAAAAGACACACGATGGGGACCGAGCTGTCAGCTAACGCTGCTATTGTTTGAATGATACTATACGTATACGCAGGGCCAAATCTTAGAGGGTAAAGGGGCATTTCCCATGATATTTTTCTCTGAACTTTCAGCTATGAAACTATATGGGTTTTCGACGTTCCCCCGCTTGAAAATGCTAAAATTTTAAGTGTTTCGCGCCATTAATTCAATCAAAATTACTATTTACTACATATTAAATCTTTTTGAGATACATATGATCATTAACGAAATAAAGTTTATTGCATTTCTTATCTTCTAAAAGGTGCAAAATTGAGCATGAGAGTATGAAAACTTTAAAATTTTTGGCGCTTCGAGCCAGATTATCATTCCTGCATTGTTTATCTGTGGAAACCTATAGAAATTAGCTTGAAAGAATAAAAAATATGGAAAAATTCCGGCGCCTCGTGCCGGACATAATTTCTATTGCTTACATTCAGAAAGCTGCCAAATTGAGCTTAATCAAATGTCAACAAATTTTCGGTGCTTTGAACCGGATTTTTTCATAAGTGATCCAAGCACAAAACACCTCGGAAATGTCGTTTAAAACATAAAATCGCTCATGAACGCATTCCCCGAAATACATAGGAGAAAAAGAAGAAGAAATTTAATAAAACACTCTATTGATGCATCTAAATGTCCGCGAAAACAGATTTTTAGGGTACCTGAGCTAGTAAACGCAAAATTTAAGAAAATTAAAAGTTTAGTTAGACACGAAGAACATGTCAAATTTTTTCAGCGCTTCTCGCGCCGGATTATTCATTTTCTCTATTATTTTTGTTTGCAAAGTAGTTAGGTACAAGGATTGAGTACGAAAACAAAAGTTCAAAAGTTGTTCATGAATTGGATGGGAAATCGATTATGCAGACACTTTGACCGATAGATTTTGTGTATGTATCTGATTGAGAAATTGAGTGAAAATTTTTTGAAATATCGTTAAAATTTTTCTTCGTCATTGGGTAGAGCTCGTCGAGAAATATTCAAAAATGCCTTTATTTTAGACCATCTCTAAAGGTTCTCGAGAAATCCGACTTCAAAGTTTGCTATTCCCCCTAAAAAATCCTGATACGGGGCTGCGTGTACGCAACGCTATGTGCGCTTAATGTCATATCTCATGCTATGCTCGATCGCAGCCAAACATTAATTTCTATACTGATGTTAAAAGGAGAGAGCGAAACCGGAACAAAATTTGAATGATTATATGGAAAAGCAAGATAGACCCTATAACAGTTCTTAATTCTAGTATTAACATTGTAGCAAAGCTAAAAAGGTGTGCAATTCAGAGACAAAAATATTTTTTTATGATGAGAAAACAAAAATACTAAGTACATTTTTGATGTGATTGGAGCGCGTTTATAAATCCGAAAAATCGAATGCAATGTTCTCTTCACAGTACCTATACAAACTCATGGTTGCAGATTTGCACCAAATAACCTAATCTTACTAATCGTGTTTTATTTTCCATGAATATTTATGGTTAAATTTGCACGAAAATAATAAGAAAAGGGCAATGGAATAACCTAAAACATCAAATATTCACTAAATAATAGAAGAAAAGTGTCTGGATGAAGGAAATGAACAGTCTACTGCTCTAAAAATAATTATCTGTGTTCGAAACTACACTATTAGACGTCATTTAAAGCTTTTGATGGTTCAAGCAATCGATTTTGGTCCAAAATTGCCTGAGGGGTATGCCTTTCAAATGTTCTGGTAGCAGGATACCCCATACCCCCAGTGTGCATGTATGGTGCTTACCTCTATCCTCTGTATTATTAGAAACGGACCTTGGGCCCCCATTTCGCACAGCAATTTAGGATCAAACGTAGTCAGGAATTCGTCGACTTGTTCGTAGAAAGCAATTTCCTAATTAAAACAATAAAAGACGGTAGCAGACAACTTTTAGTCGTTTCGGCGTTCAACTAATCGCTCAACAGTACATACATACTCACATCAGTCATGAAAGCGACTTAATAGAAAACGGGCATACGAGGGACAATCCAAAAGTTAGTGGCCTGACTTATTTCTGCTCATGCTAGAGAATCCAAATCGCTTTTGTTTTTCAACATTGTCACCACAAACACCAATACAGTTAACTGGTCAATTTTCAAAGCAGCAATGTCATAAAAATAAATGGTTGGAGTTTGGCTGTTGAGTCATCCTGTTTCGCTGCCTTCAAGGCATTATCGTCTGGAAGTTTCCTTCCATGGAGGAGCTGCTTATGTTGTCTGAACAAAAATAATGACTGGAGGCCATCCTCGCTGTAAAACGGTTGAAGTCTGCATTTTGACAACATTCTGAATTACCAATCCTTAATGGCATTGCTAGTTTGAAAGCAAAGCTGTTTAGTGTATTGCTGTTTGTGATGACTAGAGCCCCAAAAGTTTGGCGCTGCACCAAATTTTTTAATTATTCGTTAGATTCAGGGTGTCGAGAAACGTCGAAAAAACATATTTCAAGCAAACAGCTAGCACTTTTTCCGCACCAAATTGCACCAAATTTGGCTATTTTTGACTAAATGCACCAAATTCGTACATTTGCTTATATTTGCACCAAAATAAAGGGAAATTAAGTTTAAACTCTCACAAATGATTAAGAAAACGAGCGTTTATACTGTTGTTAGTTTGGCCAATAAGTAGCTTGCTTTTAGTTCGCCCTTGACTTGTGAAATATGGCTGCTGTTTCCTCAACTGAGCTTTAGACTCTTACAAAAGACCATTCTGCAGATCACAAAGTCACAAATGGAAGGATACTAAAGCGCGTATTGTGCGACTTAGTTATTTAAGTTGATGGCAAGCATCAAAGAGCACGGATTACTTAGCACGTAAACAGCAGTCGGCACCTTGAATTGTCTACAAAAATTTTAATGCGCCAACAAAGATTTTTCATTAAAAATTCTATTAAAAGTGCAGAAGAAACGTCGAAAATAGCATAGACTCTGAAATTGATTTAAGACTCTATAAGATCATTTAGCGTCAGTCGATGTGCAACGCTCCTTTTCGCGGTACAGATCGCTCTTAAGCGATCGTGGGCAACGATTTTGTTCGAAAATATCGAGATGCACAGTGTGATTACGTTTAGCAATTTTTTGTTTAAGTAAAACTTTCGTACTTTGTACCAAATTACTGGATTTTTTGCACCAAATTTTGCACCAAATCGTGTGAAGTTTTGCACCAAAAGAGTGATATTTTTGCACCAAATTTTGGGGGCTCTAGTTATGACTATCACACATGCACACGAGAGGTATGAGGGTATCCCCCTACCAGGACTTTAAAAAGCACACCCCTCAGGCCATTTTGGACCAATAACTATTGTTGGAATTATGAAGCAGCGCCAAACGATGCCCAGCATTACAAGCTGAAGTATTTTTCGAGCAGAATTCTGTCCAATTATTCATTCAGACACTTCTTGTCCATTATTTTACGCATATTCAAGATTCAAGTCATTCCATCGTCCTTATCATCATTTATTTTGATGAAAACTTAATCACGAATATTCAAGAAGAGTAAAATACAACTAAGTAAAGCGTTTTTACGGGCTATTAGGGGGGTAAGGAACGACAAAAATATCTAAACAATTAACATGCACTCAACATTTAAGCGCCATAGTTAGCCGTAAAAATTAATCATTCACCTCCCCCCAGAAAACTCGGTTTACCCCTCCTACAATTTTGAAGCGCGTGCATGTATGATGACTATATTGAAGAATAAAAGTCATTTGGATTTTCTAGCATAAATAGAAATAAGTCAGGTCACGAACTTTTGGATCGCCCGTCGTACAACATAAATAACTAGATAAGAACTGTATCCCATAAGAATAATTTATGTTGGTACATACCTCCAAGATGAAAAATCTCCGATGGAGATACGTAGCATAAAATATGGTGAAAAAAGTATGGTGCAAAAAAGTACAAAGTAAACAAAATGTAAATAAAAAATAAAATATGGTAAAAGTGCTGCAATCGCTCCGACGTACTTCTTCCTTGAGATCAAAAAATTCTCCAGAGTCGATGATGTCCAGTTCACTGTCTTTAATTTCTTCTAATGCGTCCGATAAGTCTTTCAAATCTTCCTCTTCATCACTATCAAGACCACCATCCTCGCTTGAATACAACAAAGCGAGGTTTAAGCAACAATTCAAAATGTTTTAATATCTATTTAAATTTTAGTCTAAAAGATTTAGTAGCTGTTCTATTGTGATATTGAGCTCCTTTCTGTTCTAAAGCTTTAGACAAGAGTGAGTTGGGCATCTAATCACACATGCACACTAGAGGTATGAAAGATATACCCCTAAGGACTTTTAAAAAGCATACACGGTCAGGTCATTTGGGACCGAAACCAATTGCTCGATCCATGAACGAAGCGTTAAATTATGTCTAAAAGTACATATAATTCGAACTACATAAAAGTACTCATTTTTGGAGCAGTAGAATGCTCAATTCATTCATTCAGATAATTTTCTTCCAAATTTCATATGTGGTTCATGTTATAGGTCATTTCTTCGAACTAACTATCGTATGTTTTCATGCAAATTTAACAACAAATATTCATGAAGAATAAAATACAACAAATTGGGTATCAAAGTTTAACATAAAACAGCAATTTTAATCACTCGTTTACTAAATTACTCCATCCTCAAGAAAAATGGGTTTAACCCTCCCAGAACCTTTGACCGTGTGCATGTATATATGCATCTATTCCAAGTAAAATCTCACAAAAATAAGATAAAATAATAAGATCTCAAAGCTTATGTGCTTGCAGAGAGCAAGATGGAAAAATGTAATTGTTTAACAATATGTTTGTCATATGTAAGCGCTAAGCACTGAGTATGACTACATATGTGCAAAAATTTAAGGCCACCATGCTCAAGTAGTACGAAAACTATGGATATCTCAGTTATAAAGCTTATAATATTTTGTAAACTTAAGCCAAGTTAGAGTAAGTAGTATTTAGATCACTTTTTGTCGCTAACTCAAATCTGTAAACTTTTTTGGCACAGTAGAAAGTTTCTCTTGATATCAAGAGTCAGAAAATTTTTCAGTCGACATCTATCACCTGCAAACTATGTAAATACATTGTAACGCGACAGTTTCGCATGGAAACATTTTCGCCCAATCAGAATTAACTTTTGCATTTGAGCAAGATTTGTGTTTGTGTAATGTACATTGTAATGCAATAATTTTTTAAATATAATGTAATGTAATGAAGATTTGGGCAATCCATCAATTTGCTTTAAATTATGTCGGCTTTTAAAAAATTTACAGCAGTCTCGAAGGCCGCACAAATTATCTACATGACGTCTGCACGCTTTATGAACTGTTTTATTGTTATTGCAGAAAATGTGACTAAAAATTTATAATGGGTACCGTTTTACGCATCCTTGAATTGTTGGCTGTGTAAGCGTTTTCAAATACAAATTTATAGTTCGATTTGAGGCTTACAAAGCGTGCCCGATCAAAGATGAATAGAAAAACGATTGGAATTTTTCTGACTGAAAACAGCAATTGTATTTTAGAGAGCGCTAATGAATATTTTGATGAATCAATCTTCAGTACTCAGTCAGAGGTACCTGAACTGGGTTTGTTTACTAACATTTAGGAGGAAAATAAAAGATTATGCACGGCATGGATGAAAGTACTAGAAACTAGTTGCCGTTTATGTATGTAGGTTACGTATTTTTCACGCATGTAATAGACAATGCAATTTTCGGATAATTAAAACATTAATATGACCCAAAGCTTACATACATGTACCTGAGCACAAATCACAGAAAAATAGGTTTTCATTTATTTTTTCACTCTTTTTCAATCAGATTGAAATACACACATATCCAATTGATTTAGTAATCACGTAATGTATGATTCAGTAGTTAAAAAATGAGTAAGATGCCAAAGCAATGTAGCTTAATTTCTCAAAGGACTTCATCTAAATTCTTAACGTTGAAACAAGCTAACACTTTTGAAAAATTACTGATGCAAAAGTGTTATTAAAACTAGCATTATCTTTTCTGTAGGATGGCCTGATGTTATCCGAATGAATAAGCAATACTAAAAATAAGGCAACAAAAATATAATTCAAATCTCTGAACAAATGTGACTGACTGGGAATAATGCGAAAAGTGAACATGGGTCGATATGCTATCTCATAAAACTATATTTTATTCTACCTCGAGAAAACAATTTTATGACCAACGTCATGATCATTAAAGAGAGCAATAAGCTCTTGGACACCTTCTTCGCCGATGCAATTGTCTAAATGAAAGAAAAAAGTAAGCTTTATAATTGAACTGATAGAAGCTAGCAAACCTGAGGACGCATTGATCGCACAACTAATTTAGAAATAACCAAGAGTGCCTTTCACAGCCATGCTGAGAAGCATAAATTTAACATGAAATCAAAAGCACTTCTGTACCGAAATTTTTTGATGAAGTCATAATTAGAAGGAACAGCAACGTTGCTTTGAAGCGCAGAATAATCCCAAACGATGAAATGAATTTTTAAACTAATTTAATAAAATATTATTATCGCATTTCGATCGAAAAAATGAAATAAAATGAAGTGTGATTGGACATTCTTCAGCAAAATTTCACATTCGCAATCAGACATGCACAGACATGACCGGTCTGGAGGGGTCATGAAAAATTCTTAAGATTTGTCAAAAACTATTTTGCTAAGGGAAAAAACCCTAAGTGCACCCAAGATCATGTACATATGATTGCATCAACCTAACTAAATGAGAGCACATTTATAAGCGTCGGATTTACATATTTAAGTACAATGCTCACTCACTGTTTTTTGTACGAAGCAAAGATTTTGAGGCTCGTACAAAGACCTTTGGGAAAAAGATAATGATAAAGCTGTTTTTGTGCTTTTAAAGCAAAAGCTTGAAAACATATATGTATATACTGCTCTGTCTAGTACATAGTTAGTTCAAAGCGCGCGCATAAAACGCTTTAAAATCAATATTCGCACAATCTAAAAGATATTTCTTTGTAAAGTCTTGAACATATTTTGCACCCATGTCTTCTCTTTTCAAAAATGTTATGCAGATAATGAGAAATATGTATTTAGCACTGTTTTCTGCTGTTTCTGCTGTTTAAGAAAGAAAATTAGCTTTTATGTTTCGTTAAATGCATAAGCGAAAATTCAATCAATCAATAAAAAATCTGTCTTTGTTAGTTTTACCGCCAAAGTCGACCTTTTTCAAGGAAGGTTTCGCGAATAAAGCCTCGCCCAATTCTAGCGCGGCGTTTCTATTGATTTCATTGCCAGATATAAGTAATTCCTAAATCAAAATAATAGTTTTGGGTCTAGAAAAGCACGCTTGTACGAACCGCTTATAAAATATGTACGACGGACAATGACGAAGAATCGTAAATCCCGCAAAATTCATTTATGTACGTCGATTACAAATGAACAGGGGCGTACGCAGGATTTTCCTGAGGGAGGGGGCGGGAAGGCCGCTCCGAAATTAGTGATCCTGTATGTATTTTGGGATATGTTCGCCCGAGTACAAAATAAAGTGCGATTTCTAATGTTTCCGAACATGCTCAATCCGTAAAGCTCACAAAATTCGAATTTTTCGAGAAGTCTATATTTTCTTTTCAATATGTAGGCTGCGAAACATGACGTTTTTTGGCCGCGCATGGACTTTATTCATAGAAAACAAGTATCCTGAAGCACCGAAAATTTTCAGATTTTTCGATAAAAAGATGCAAATTTTCATTATTTTCCATGCATAATCTTACCTTTCCAATTTTTTTCGGCTAATGGAGGCGCCGCCCCCCCGTACGTCCATGCAAATGAACATATAAAAAGTGAAACGTATGTTTTTCTAGAGAAATGCGAAAAATTATCTTAGGCGATTTCGATACAAGAAGCATTAATTTATAAATTGATTCAGAAAGCCAGAATAACTTCTAATTCACAATCATACATTATACAGCAATTGCAATATGCAGATTGATTCTCGTGATAAAGAGTGATTTGCTTATGAATTCAATGCAACATAAGATAAACAAGTCAATTTTATCTTCAAACGGCAGAAAACAGTGCATTTATAAAATAGCTCTCATTTTCGGCATGAAATCTATATAAAATAGTAGAGATAGATGCAAAAGATGTTTGAGTCTGAGCAAAGATGCTTACAAAGATTAATAATGGAGTGTTTAATGCCCACGCTTTGAGCTAAATAGTCTGCAATTACGATATTTGGCGCGAAGAACCAAATTTTTATGAAATTTTACTGACAAATACTCAAAAGAGCGTCAAAACTACTTTCACTTTGCCACAAAAAGTCTTTGTACATTGTACAAAGATAACACCAAAAATCTTTGTACGAACCTCAAATTTTTGTCTCAAACAAAAAAACATTGCTAAGTATTATTTTCACACTATTTTTATCGATATCTATCAAGAAAGCGGAGCACCAAATTCACATCATAAACTTCCAAATTTTGCTCAGAAGTACATAGATTTATCTTACTTCTATGTTCTCACAATGATACTTTAGGGCTTTGACCAATTTCATTACCCCGCCGCTTTTCAATAAACAATCGTTCAAATTGAGAACTTGCAAATTGTTCAGACTAGGTAGAGCCTGAAACATAAATCTGTGAACTGAGAAGATATCAGGCAATCAGCGGAAGCATGACGAAAACTCTTTTATAAGAGTAACGTCTATAACATTGCCAGCTAATTTCTCGAAACACTTCCATAAATATATGTACTTAAATACATACACATGATTAGACAGTAGTATCTGAACCAATAAAAAAGGCAAAAGAAGAGCTGTTTTTTGAATATCTGTAACGGATGGAATACCTAGTATGTACATCTCCAGAGCCGACTGTCACTGTTAACTTCGAAGCTAAAAACCACGGACATTGAATGAATATGTACATACATATGCATAATTATATAATTTTCTTTGAATATTTTTTTCAGCTCTTTTCATCGCTTTTCCTTTTATCGGCAAAGACCGCCAAAATTTTTCAACTATGCTGATTGAAAGCCAAATGTTTACGCCAAAAAGACGCATGATAACTCCGATTAAGATTGGCTGTTCAATGAAGTACATAGTGTGCACATAATTCTTCCTACTATTTAACCTTAATCTCGCAATAAGGTACTTAATGGAATTAAATAAACTAACAAAAACGGAAAACAAACCATAACAATGCATCGTAGGTGCTCAAGGTCAAACGTTTAGGAAAATTAAAAACTTGCAGACAGCTAAGTGCTTTACAGAAGAAGATACTACAGCGAAAAACGATGGTATCGCTTTGAAAACCATCGCTTTCGAGCATTTGCGGCAAATATATAGCCTTCTTAAACTCACAAAAATAGCTAGATAGCCATTTTTGAATAAAAATAGCTACCTATAAATTTTTGCGAAAGTCGAAAAACCAACTATATAGCATTTCTGAACTCACACGATATGCTTTTGAGACCAAAAAAAGGCTATATGGCTAGTTTCATGAGCCCAAAAAGGCTATAAAGCAATGTTTTGCCAGCCAAAATGGCTGTATAAATAGCTATCGATTTTTGAAAGTTCAGGGGGTGATATCCCCTCTCACCCCTCCCCATACATGCTATGCATGTTTTTTTAATTCTCAAAGTTGAATGAATAGAAACAAATCTGTTAATGAGTCAGCTGCGTTGAAGTAAACAAATTCAGCAATCACCTCGGCGACTAACGCAGTGCCGTATGTAGACAAAGTGTTGTCTTCCAAATTTATTCGTTTCAAATTCGGATTACGGGTAAACGCACTAGCTAAGGCATGCACCCCATCGCAATAAATACCATTCTGAGGCAACGTGATTTCTTCCAGTGTTCCTATAGTCTAGGAACAACGCGATGTCCGTTTATTTTTTTGTAACACTGAGGGATTTCGCAAATCAGTCCAATATGGCAAATTACATATTTATCCAGGGCCGAATTAAGGGGGAAAGAGGACGGGAGGGGGCCGCCCCTTGGCTGAAAATAATTTTGAAAGGCAAAATAATGCAGAAAAAGATGGAAAAATTTCATGTCTTAGATGTAAAATGTTTTCGAATTTTCGGCGCTTCGCGCCACATGAGAACTTGTTCCATAATTTTGGCTTAAGCGCGACCAAAAAACGACATTTTTTATAGTCTTTTGAGTGAGGAAAAACTCCATCAGAAAAATCGAATTTTATGATATCAATGGACATAGCGTGTCGGAAAACGTGGAAAAATGCGGTGTTTGTGAACTATTCCGACAAATTTTCCGATATATATATATATATATATATATATATATATATATATATATATATATATATATATATATATATATATATATATATATATATATATATATATATATATATATATCATTATATTTACGAGTGTGTTGGGTCCGCCCCCCCTGGCCGAATCCTGGAAACGGCGTTCCGGTATATAACATGGCAGAGATTCCGTTTAATAACTTTTAAGTAAAACGTACGTATTTTTAAGCGAAACACGTTGGTACAAAACCACCGCCAAAATAGAATGCCGGAAGAAAATCGGAAGGATTAGAAGATCAAATTATTAGAATGTCTTTAAAAAAGAAAATGAAATCGACCGAGGATATTATTCGTTTGTCGAGTGAAAGCATTAAATAATAAAACAGGGCGACGCAGCCAAAAACTGCTGATTTCCAAGCAGATCAGTATTCGAGAGAAAGTTTCGGAATAAACAGTAAGCGCAAAATTTTGGAATCAATCAGGATACGCAGGACAGGATGCTCCTCTATTTCAAAATCTAGATAAACTGGCTTATACTACAGCGAAAAACGATGGTATCGCTTTAAAAACCATCGTTATATATATTTTTTCGACCGAAATTTAAACCTTCGACGTTCTATGTTACTGCGCTGATCTGGCAAACTTAGAAACGGTTTAAAAAAATCGGGACTTAGATTTCGTCGCGAAAACTGTAAAAGCTAAAAAGTAGATCTAACGCAGATAAAAGCACTTACTTAATGAATAAATATTTTGCTTTACATATTAAATTAAAACTGCCTGAAACTTTATACTTATGCGCTGAGTTGTTAATTTACAAAGAAGAAACTGACAGAAACTACCGTTGATTGCATAGAATCAATCGGGAATATAGTGAAAAATTTAATATAAAAAATTAAATCTAAAAAACTAAGAAAAGAACGAGTGACAACTTCAGCAAAAAATTACTAACTGCGAAAGCACGTGACAGTGCTTCAGCGCCATCATTTTCGAGTCGATTACGTCCGGCAACAAAGACTTTCAGTCTGAACGTTTTTCCCGCATTTTTGGCTGATTCCCAGCACGAAATCAGGGCATTTGCAATTATCTGAAAAAGCCTTGATAAGTAGACTTCATATCACGTTCAAATAGAAAGGCAGCAACCATACATGACCTGAGGAAGGGGGTTTGTGGGATTTTAAACCCACCCCTGTACAAAAATTTTCACCTCGCCCCCAAAAAGTTCGTCATCCCTGAAAAATTCGCGATTCTTCAAAAGTTATCTAGAAATTTTCAAACATTTAATAGGAAAAGCGCTTTTCTTTTTGTTTTCATACTCTAGAAAGATATGTAGAGCATTGTCAGAAAGGCTGAAAAAAGGATGTTTTAGACGAAAATTTTTGGGCCCAAAAAAGGCACTTTAAAATTTCAATCCCCCCACAGACTTTCCACGCTATGCATGACTAAGAGTAAGAGTTGATGACAGGATCTCTGACAAACGCATACGTGAATCACCTAATAAAGGCATACAGTTATCCTTCCGCCGCCGATTCCAAGGCCATCATTGTTCAGCCGTAAAATCTCTAACGAATAGGCGCAAGGGCTCATAAGGAAATCTTTTATCGCATCAGCGCCAGCGGGACCAAATGCATTGTCACTTAAATCGAGCTCAATCAACGAAACCTGGGCTTCCATCAAGGCGTCGCACATCAGTTTCTGATTTAATTTGATTAAACTTATTCGTGGACGTGAAACACTCGAATCACTAAGTTTAATCTTATCGATTCATTACTTTCAAATCCAGGAATTTGGATGTAAAAACCAATTTAATTTACGTGTTTAATTAATTTTATATTTAAATTAGGATCTCCGTTTTGCCTGTGACCAAAATTCGATTGCCCAGAATAAGTTCTATCATATTTTACACAAATATTCAGGCTGGTCAGCAGAAATCATAAATCAAAGAAATTCCTAATTTTACTTTGAACGAACAGCCAATTTTAAAAAGGACACTGTACATTTCTGAATGTATCCAGCAGTGGGTTTAACGGGGAGACTGGCCCAAAATATTTGGCGAGATAAGTAATGGGTAAGTAATTTGCAATGATTTTTGGCTGTCAATTCACAATTTATCAAATTTCTCCGGCGCTTAGCGTCGGATAATTCTTATTACTGACATTTAGTTTTTCTCCAGGTGGCCGGAAATCATATTTCGGCGCCAAGAATATGTTTTTGTAGCATCAGCAAACATTTTCATTACTTTTGAAACGATTTCTGGAGCTGAAGTAGCTATTTTCGCGGTTTTCTCCCATTTTCAAGCATGAATTTTGAAAATTTTCGACGCTTCGCGTTAAATGCTACAAATACAAGCAATCAAGTATTAATTCAAGTTTCTAAACGTAATTCCGCGTCAAATTCAAAGATTTCCGGATAATTCAAAGAACTTTGAGCATTTTTCCTACAAGATACTCGAAAATTTCAAAAATTTTTGAGAAAATGTTGCATCAAAAGTGATTTTAATAAAAATAGAAAACACAAAACGTCGAAAAAACGCCATTTCGCTCTTCAAGAGCTAATTTCTGGACTTGTTTTCGACTGTATTGGAAAAAGCCGGGGCACACATGAACACTGGGGAATATAAGGGTATCCTCCTACGAGGACTTTTGAAAGGCATACCCCTCAGGCCATTCTGGGCCAAAACTGATTGCTTGAATCATGAAAGAGCGTCAAATGACGCCTTACAGTGAAATTTCAAGTAGACATACTTATTTTTCGAGAAGTAGACTGTTCAATACACTTCCTTTTATAATTTTGTAGGGATGCAACGAGTAGTGAATTTTGGTGTATTAGGGTTCGGGTAGTTCAATTTATTCGGGTCTACCAAATCAATACCCGATCGGGTTCGGGTAGTTCATTACAAAATACGCATAATAAAGTAATATATGTAATAGCGCATTTCTTTGGTTTTAGTGCACCTTCATGTTACAATGTCGATATCAATTTTACACAGGTGTTCAGCGCCTATTAGGCGTATATATGGGGCTTGCATGGTCTCTTGTTGCCCATCAGTAAGAGAAAATATAAAATTGCATGAGGACAAGAAACCCAAAATAGGACAAAAAATGGGCAAAAAAATACACTGGAGCAGTGAAAAGGCAGCTTTCGTGCTCAATTGTTTACTCCACATTTTGAGGCCATTGATGGTGGATAAAGCCTAGAATTTGAGGTCTTTTATTCCCATCCGACCCCAGGCTGAACTGACCCCGCAAACCATCCGTCCTGTGCAACTATGGTGTCTACTATTTGTATTGGATGCCAAAACGTTGTTTACGACTTTTAGTAGTGAAATTTAGCAATTCCCCGGTCTCTGACAATTAAAAAGCAATAATTTGTCAATACAGCGCAAAGCGCTGAAAAAATTTTCCATATCTTTAGCGTTTCCAGTATGAATCTGAGATTTTTTGATGACAAATAGTTAAGAAATCAGAAGATTGAATTCGCCAAAGCGCAAAACAATTTTGTCATTCTCATCTCCTGAAACAAAGCCTTGAGGTTTTGTAGGGACGAATGAGGCATAAAATTGCAAAACTCATAAAAAATTATTTGCATATCTTGCTTGAGCTCTGCGTCCCACTTTGACTTAAAGACTCTGTGATACTATTAAAAAATCTATCTTTAATTATTCGCGTCTCGCATCGAGCGTCTTCCTAATTCAGTGAAATATTTTACATATAATCTTAACAAAATTATATTTTCCAGGCAATTGATTAAGTTTTCACTAGCTGCCTTAATTTAATTAATTCGCTAAGACATATAAGTACACGGGCGAACGCTGAATTTTTTAAAGAAGGGGCGCTGGACGATCCATAAATTGGTGACCATATATTTTGGGATATGTTCGGTGGTACGCAAAATAAAGTACGTTTCCAGACATGCTCTATCCATTGAGCTCATAAGATTCTAACTTCTAAAAAGCTTTATTTTCTCTCAATAGGCTATGAAAAATGACGTGTGTTTGGCCGTGCTTGAGCCAGACTTATAGAAAATAAAATCTACGGCGCCAAGCGCCCAAAATTTTGGGGTATCTCTATCTATATGTACATGCCAAAATACTGCCAAAGCAGTGCCTAGGATCATTTTGAGATTAGAGCCAATAATAATTCCCACTGCAAAGTTTGCTCAGTTTATCCTGCGTCGTGAATAAATCGTTTGTTCACTGGCCAAAAACCTGCTATTTGTGAAGCTTAACTTGATAGAAACAAATTGTACCAATGGATAACAAAGCAAATTTTAAAGCAAAATTTCATTAAATATTCATTTTGTGAAAAAAGAGTTAAAAAGTTAAGGTAGGAAGATTGAGAAAGAAAAAAACAGGCGAGAAGCGCCGAAAATTTTTGAGATTTTGACGTAAAATCGTGACGTTTTCGCGCTTAGGAATACCCGAATAAATTGTAAAAACATTCAGGTCCGGGTTCGGGTTCATGTAGTCAGAATAAATTTATTCAGATTCGGGTAGTCAAGTTCAGTTTATTCATGTTCGGGTCCTGAATTTTGTTAGGGTACCCAAGTATTCGGGTTCGGGTACCAGTTGCATCCGTATTATTCTGTATATATCTGATGTTACAGGTCATTTCATTGCCCTTATTGTAATTATTTTCATTCAAATTTAACCATGAAAAATCAAATATAACTGATTAAGCACGAAAATTTGACTTTAAACAGGTGTACAAAATTACTTATTTACCCCCCCCCCTTAGAAAACTCGATTTACAACCCTCCCAGACCTTTTGACCCTTCGCATGTATAAGCTGGAATACTGCCCCCTCTTACGAAAATCCTTGATACGCCACAGAATGTATCGGCTCCATATGATTTGAGTATATCTGAACCAAAGCTTGTTGATATGAAAGCATGGAAACTGGGCAGCTGAAATCATCTGCAGATACGTATCTGATTAGGGCAGTTATCCGACTTTTGAACTCTCTTAAGCGCAAAAAAAGAAAGTCTCTCTTCTCCCACTCTGTGCATTTAGAATTAATATAGTCTGTCAATCCACACTTTTTTAGATAAGTAATACCAAAAATGACTAACAGCATAAATTATAAAATATTTTCTTTATATATATATATATATATATATATATATATATATATATATATATATATATATATATATATATATATATATATATATATATATATATATATATATATATATATATATATATATATATATATATATATATGACTTAATATATACATCAAGCTTTCTGTGTGCTCATAAAATGTGCATCCGATCAAACATTATTTACTATTTTTAATCTGTTTTGCACATGATTCTGCTTTCCACAATAGCCAAATATTATGAGACTTACCAATGCTGGTGGGCTTTCTTGTTTACTCCTTCCGGTGAACATGTCGCTCCAAAGGGCTTTCTTGAGAAATATAATTTTTAATCTTAAAATTCACCGATAAGCTGATAATGCATGCTACCTTGAGTTTTGAACACTTCTTAAGACCTGCCGCAATTTTTTTTGCAGCCTCTTCATTAATTGTATTCCCAGTTAATGTAAAAGTTGTCGCGGACTGGCAGGCTTCAATAGCACCGTACACCATTTCAGCTGGAAAGTTAAATTAGCATCAACTTTCATATTAGTATGTTTTAAAAAATATTTCACGTGATGAATATTTTGCAACAAGCTTACAACTCTTCTTGCACGATTCACCCTGTGAACTCCATAGATGATCGCTAAAGCTATGTTAATTGCGTAATTTTAGCGTTTTCGGTTAGGCATACTGATGGTGACATAATAATCTATACTCATGTTTTATTAGATACATGTTAATTCACTTTAGCTTTATTTTCTACTTTTACTTCCGAGTCTGATATAAAAATCATGTCTTCTGTAACAAAATTTGCTTCCTATGCTTTTGCTTCATCTAATATTTATTTCCATTGACATTAATAGTATTTTTAAAAACTTTGCAAATTTACAAATATTAATGACTTCAGTTTCATACTTCGATATAAAAATTATTACCCCACGCTAGTAATCGCTAACAGACGAATATGCAGGTAGTAAATTAACGGGCTTATATTTAAATGCAACAAGCCCCGTTTTTGTAGTTATTCTGATCATTTAAGTTACTGGACAAAAAAACTATTCACTCCCTAACTTGTCTCGAAATACGACGTTTGTCAGAGTAAGTTTCCGAAAACATATTCAGTAAATTTGATGCTATGATGGTCACAGTTGGCTAGACTAGGCAAGTCAAATCAGCACATTTAGATGCAACCGTGCGTAAAAGCATCAAGAGAGTAGGTACTGCCATACATTTACAGCACGGGGTTTGAAGGAGGGGGTCTTGATGAAATTGAAAATTTATTCTAAACTGCATCTTTTTAGGCTAAATAAACTATGCTTATGCGGACACCATTTTTGGGCGTTTCTGACGATGCTACTTCCTTCTAGAATACGAAAATACTTTCATAAAAATGGAAAATTCAAGCTAATTGAACGAGATATAGTTAAAAACGAGTTTACGGCTCGATGCACCAAAAATTCGATACTTTTCATCTAGAATATCGCTAAAAACGCTTCTTAAACAATACTTTTTCTACGATTTTATATTCGGAAAATCAAAAATCCTAGGAGGGGTAAAAGGTTTCTAGAGGTGGTAAACTTTTTTGCAAGGGAGCTCCCAATATCATTTATGGGTCCAAGTTTAATAATTGTTCATATTTTATAAATCTTTAGTCCACATGCAATCTCAAGTTTAAGACGAATTTATAAGAATGACATACCAAAAGTTATTTACTAACCATCGTCAGCCGAGTCCAATTTCATTTGACGACCCTCAAACGACAGCACAACTTCCTCTTCGATAAAGTTTACCTTGGCAATATCGCTGATCAAGTTGTCAACGTTCGTAGACATTTTCAAATGCGCGAAATATAACGATATGACTAGCCTTTTTTCAAGTTGTCACAAATGATGCATACACGTATGTCCTACTAGGAAACCTACATAAATGTAAAAAAGACGCGCGATTAGACTAATTCTATTAATGAAGGATGTGATAGATTCTATTCCAAATACACTTGGACGGTCTCTAATTAGGCATTCTTAACAAGTTAAGGGAGCACTAATGAAATCATGAGTTTGAATCGTGCACATGTGTTCGGGAATTGAATTTACGCTTTTTTCATACTACCACCAACCAACCACACCTGGACGAACAATATAAGTTGATTTAATCGGCACCAATAGAAGCCGGGTTGGCATCAATGGAAAGACTTACCTGTATTGATGAAAAATTTTTATGTAAAAAGCGATACAAATGAAAGAAAAAGAAAGAGGAAGCTTGCATACAAACAAAATGATTATAAAATCAGCTAATCAGTTAATCACAGAAAAATAACGGGGAAGCTAGAAAAATATGCGGAAATGATTTGAAAACTAACCAATCTATAAACCAATAGCTAGCTTATCAACCAGTCAAAAAAGAAACAAAACTACCTAGCCTACCAATAATACGGAATCAGTCAACTAAGTAACCAACCCACTTTGCAAAACAACCAATCACAGGCTGCTTTTACCAATGATAAGACCGGTCTTTGAGAAGGTATCCTACCAGCTCATTTTCAAGCATTATACCTGTTTTTTCAACAGCAGTAGGTATGTATCAACCTTTGTATGACTTGAAACTGGTGCACAAAAAGCTTGTAATCACCTCCACTCTGGTTATTTTAATATGCGCAATACGATAGAAGCATAGGCCAAAGAGCTTTTCCGAGCCAAAAAGGCGACAAAAACTGGTATAGATGTTTAAATAGCGAAAAAATAATGTAAACCATAGTTTCTAGACGATTTTAGCATAGCTTTCTTTTCAGCAGAAGTGTGCCAGACTGGCCCCGGTCCCGACGTTTGTGAAAAACGAAAAAAAATTTATGAAAATAAGATAAATTTAGTCATTTTCATCAACATCAAAATAATTACAAGTTAATACTCATTTAGTTGATAAAGTAAGCTAAGTTAGGTTAAGATTAAGCTTAGACTACTGTTTTTTCGTTACAGGTAATCCAATGACTAGCATTTTAGCGAACATTGAGACAATTTGATGTTTTAAGTTAAGCTCAATCAACGTTTTTATTACGAAAATAAGCACTTTGGCCGATTATTTTTCAGGACCCGCTCCAGTATCTATAGAGATGTTTTATCCATCGATGTATGTTTATACATGCCAGGATATGGCAAGGTGTTTTATTTTACCATAAAAATAGTAGTTTGCTGTTACATGTGATTTTTCATCAAATCTGGTCTTTTCGCGCCAAATAGCAGGACAATTATCTTCATTTTATTGTGGTCCACTACAAGGGCGCAGACGCGAGCTTCATCCCCGAAATTTGTTTGATTTTTACGTTCATAAAAAGGCCACAAATTCGATCTGAAAACCGAAAGAAACAAATTTAATTGATGAAATTTTGTAAATCTGATTGACAACGACTCGCTAATGCAACACATAGCAGAGGTCGAAAAACTCGTTTCAGCTTAAAACATATTTGACATTTATTAACAGCAATCACATGATTGAAAAGTTTTGAGCACATGTACACAAGAGTTGACAGCTTCTGTTTAAAGGTTAAATTCATAAATTCAGGACCAAGATCTGGCCGATTTTGTGAAAATTCTGACGTTACGAGCAAAGATTAAAAGGCGTTTTTTACAAAATCTTCCGGGGCTCTACCCCGGATCCCGCAGGAGGGCGCCACCCCAGACCCTCCAGCCGTAGAACAGGAAGTATATTTTCCTTGCATTCTCACCTTACCTTTGGTTTAACTCGGTAATACCGCTACCCGAATTAACTAGGTAATGAAATGGCACTAATGCACAGTACTCAATAGAAAATTTTGTATGCTCCCGAACCAAAATCCTGACCACGCCCCTGGTCCACTAATGCGCTGTATGGTTTAATTTCTTGCATAGTTTTATTACTAGCGAAGAAAAATGCTCCCATGAAACAAAAAAGACGAATATATTTGGGATTACGGTTTATTATGGATATAAAAGGAGGGGACTAGGAAAAAGCTACCTATGTATATGCCTATAGTCGCAAAATCTGTTAAAAATCAGACATTCTCAAAGCAACGCCAAAAATCGAAGCAACACCAAAAATCCAAAAATTCTGCGGCCTGCAGATTGAAATAAACTATTGAACCAAAAACGATTGAAAAAGCAGCAAGTTAGCTATGCAGCAGCTAGGAGTAAGTAGATGGAGTAAACTAGGAGAGGCTTTGTAAGCCAATTGAATGAAATAGCAAACATCGATGCATTCAAGCCAATCAAAGAAAATGTCAGTTTAAAGCAATAGGAAACTATAAGTTTAAATGAAAGAGACTACATGTAGGTAAGTACACTTGCATGCACGCAACGATTGTGTGCACTTATCAATTGACGCTTGCAATAATGCTTATAAAAACAAAATATAACACCTTTAAATACACACAATTGCACTTAGTTTTCTATCAATCACGATCACACCTAGGCGTGGGGGTTTGGGGGGTATGCACCCCCGAGAAACCAAAATACCCCCAGAAATCAAAATACCCCTACAGAATTCAATTTTTAAAATTTTTTCGTTTTTTTTCGCAATTTTTTGATGCCAATGGATAGTGCTTGATGAGAAACGTCGAAAAATGGTGTTTTTTACGCCACACCACCATTTTTAAGGCCATTTTTTGATTTTTGAAAAATCTTGCACCTTCCCCCTCCAGAATTTTCTTGCTGCCCACGTATGATCACGATACGAAGCAAGTCAGCGTTGCAACTTGCAAGCAATTTACAAAAAGTATACATTTTAGATTATGTTAGTACACTCTTATGTAAAGCATTGAAATTATTTAAAGAAGGTAACATTTTTCCAGAGGCCGCGCAGAATACATCGATTTTTTTGCGTTGCTTAGAGAAAGTCTGATTTTTAACAGATTTTGCGACTTTAGGCATATTCATAGGTAGCTTTTTCCTTCTCCCCTCCTTTTACATCCTTAATAAACCGTAATCCCAAGTATATTCGTCTTTTTGTTCCATCTGAGCATATCTTTTTGCCAGTACCCTAGTTTTAATTAGCATGATTTGAATAAATCAGTCAGTAAACACATACGGTGACATGCCACAATAATGACAGCAGTCCAAGAACGCGGCAAACAATATTATTCTGAACATCAGCGTTACCTCTTTTAAACAAGACAACCTTACCTTATAAAAAAAGATCAAATGTTTTCAGCATAAACTTCACACAACTAGTGGGTTTAAAGAACTCTAACACTCAGATTCGTAATCCTGACCTTAAATGAAGCATTTTGAAAAAATTAAGCTTCTGGAATGCTCTGAAACTGAATTAATTTTAAGTGTAAACTTAATACAACTACTGAGTGTAAAGAAAAAATACAGTCAGATTCGTACTCCTAACCGTACGGAACATATTTTGAAAAACAATCACGTTTTTCATCGCTCCGAAGTGAAATAAATTTGTAGTGTAAACTTTACATATCAAAAATAAACGAATAGTGCAAACTTTACACAAGTACTGGGCGTAGAGAAAACTAACAGTCAGATTCGTAATTCTGACTTTACGTAGAACATTTTGAAAAAATTAAGCTGCCGCAAGACTCTATAACTAAAGTTAGTTAGTAAGTGTAACACAGCAACCGAGTGAAAAGAAAATTTTAGTGAGATTCGTAATTATGATATTACTCTGATATTACGATCAACATTTATGAAAAAATTACGTCTCCGCAATGGCCTGAAGACGAATAAACATTAGATGTAAACCACTTTACACCATTGTTGAATGCAAAACAAGAGCGTCCAACTGGTATATCACGTTTGATTCCTGGTTCATGGTTAGACTTGTGATCATGTCAAGACTTATAACCGGATAAGTTGGCAGAAAAGACAAGACAGAAACAGGTTTAACACACCCAATTTTTGACTTTACACCTCCCGAAAAAGCTAAAATTGATGTAAATAAACACAATTAGCTGTGAGGGGTACTCCTTAGAAAGTGCTTTATTTTTATTCTATTCGACCTATCTATACTTCTAAACGGAGAAAGTGGCAAACAAAAAAAGGACAGAAAACTTATTTTTCCACTATCCACCACATTGTAAACTTAAAAATCTGAACCTAACTCCCCACTGAGTATAAAGAAATTTGGCTTGGACCAGTTTCTGTCCCTTCAATCGTAGTACGTTTGTGTGTGTGGAAGACTGCTGTTCCGTAAAATATTTAAGATATTGACCAATCAAAAAAAGGAAGAAAACGTGTTTTTTCGCCCAATATCGAGTTTTTTAAACGTGGTTTGCTGAGACGTGTACCCGTAGAACGAGTTTTATTTTTATTCTATTAAATTTGTCCTGATTTGAAACCGGAGAAATCTCAGACAAAACCTGATTTTTCACACCATCCACTAGAGTATAAATTTTGAACCCCTAGATCTAACTCCGTATTAAGTGTAAAAAAGTTAGCAGGTAAGCCGAAGGTCCCTTGAGTCGTAGTACATTTCTACTGGAATCAATTTCTTGGGGCTCATAACCGGAGTTGTTGGCAGTCAAAAAAAGGCCAAAATTAGTTTTTTCACCCTCAGATTCTTTACGCTCTTTACACTGCCACTCTGGGAATAAGTCACTTGAAAAAGAAAAAATACCATCGGGATAAAACAATGTCCTACATTTTAAAAACCAGACTAAACAGAATGCAAATCTGAGATAGCTAAGTTCAAAGACCGACCAAAATTTAAAAAAATTATGCTGTAAGGTTACAGTAAAACTTTACACGCTCTTTACTAAAGGAGTAAAAGTGTAAAAAAAGAAAAAGAAAAGGGTACAAAATGTTTTTTGATTGGTATCCATCCTTAAAAAACCGCTTGATAACGAGGTGTCTCGTTATAGCTGCAGGGGTAGACATATGTTGGGGTACCGAAGTATATTATAGGTAAGTTACTTTATTTTGCATATTTTAATTTTTTTAAGCACCACAGTAAAGTTTTGCATTGTGTTATCTTTCTTGTCTCTTCCCTTTTATTGCATTAGCATAACTCTTCAAAAGATTCGTATTTTTGCAGTTTGTATTCTATTCTTTTTTATTTCTTTTAATCCTATTTATGTTCGTGTCTTTGATTTATTTAAGCATTATGTACCAGCGCACAATAGTGATACTGAGTGATGACAAGTCTATACAGGTAGGATACAAATGCATCAAATACGTATATACGTACATAGTGTATATGCATTGTGCAGGCCTAAGCTAGACCCCCGGCACATCTGTGACGTTTAGCATAAATTCCGAAAGATTTCAACGCTTCACATCAAACACATACGCAATTCAATGAGCTTATTTCTTGTTACGAATGCATAAACACAGGAAACTGCGCAGTAATTTGAGCTCTAAACGTCTTTTACGTACCTACCTACCTATAGGTACTTATGTAAATCGTACAAATTTTCTGACGTTTCGAGCCGAATTTTCGCTGAACTCAGTCAATAAATTTTTCGCTCAAAATTGTCAAAAATTTTGAAATTTATTGCAAAAATGTCATAAAAATATACAACGTAAAACGACGGAAAAACGCTATTTCGCTTACGAAGGACGAATTTTCAGACCTGTTTTCAGAATACTGTTCTCAGAATAGTCCACAGGTAAGTGCGAAAGATTTGGGGGTATGCACCCCTAGCAAAAGTTGAACCTCACCGCAAATTGCTATAGACCACCAGAATTCTGTTTAGTAACATTTTTGACGATTTTACCCCCAGAATTTTCTTACTACCCATGTATGGTGCCTTCCACTAGAAAAATCCTTTCTCCGCCACTGTACAGTAACGTTTACACGCATATGTACGTGACCAGCTGAGGCAACAAAACTAAATCAGTTAACTAAATTTATTAGACAGATACTCGCCATACGCAATAACTATCCAGGGTTAAAGTGATTCAACTCAAAACAAGACAATGCTCATGAATGGAATAAAGACACTACTACGTTTTACACTCTCGAACGTGCGTATAATGAGAAACAAAAAGTCAATCATCTCACATAGAAAATGATTATTCTGAAAATAATATAGCGAGTTGTTTCATTTAACTTTGAGGTTTTTGAAAAAATTTAAAGTGGCTACAAAAGTGCTTTAAACTTATGCGGTAAACTAGATATTCTACAGTATAATGAGTTACATGGTGACGCTTCTCGTTATTAAGCCGCCTTACTGTATTAAACTTTTAAACCACCTTTTGTAGCCCGATTCATGCGATTAAATTCAAGAGAAAACCTCACTTAAATGAAACAGACTATAGCAATGTATGCATGCATGTACACCAACTTAAATTCTCAGTATACATTCAAAAAATATCACTTTTACGAGCCTTTCACGACGACACTCTACTGATAACAATCAATGTAATCGAGGGATGTAAAACGTGAGCTCCGCGATAATATACACAAGGGGAAAATGACTTGTGCTTCCCTAATTAAATTCAGTCATATTCATTCAACGTCCATTTTCGCTTCTTGTGTTGCTTTTGCGGTATTCGGTGTCTTTGCATTTGCCTCGTTTTGGGGCTCCTTTTTGGCCGGTTCCGGGGGCAATACAACTTTGGGCTTTGGTTTATTCATTATTGGCAAAACTATTCTTTCGAAAGCCTTAAAAAAATTCAAAAAACATCAGTGACTTTTAGCGAATTTCTAAATGTAATGCTTTTATGGATAGCTAGCGCGTGCGGGTTTGGGGACGAACTAAAATGACTTTTGAATATGCAAACATTAACATATATGCACACGGTCTAAATTTTTGGGAGGGGTGAATCGATTTTCCTTGGGGGAGGGGGTAAATGAGTAATTAAGTTTGTTATTCAATGTCAAATTTTGATACTCAATTCGATATTTTATTCTTTAAGGATATCTATGGTAAGCTTGTATGAAAACAAACGACAATAAGGTAGGAGGAATGACCAATAGTAAGGTCAAATACATATGAAATAGTGGAAGAAAAGTCTTCGGATTAATAAATTTAACAATCTACGTCTCGAAAAATAAGTATATGTTCTTCAAACTATACTCTTAGACGTCTTTTTATGCTTTTTCATGGGCATACGTCCCTCGTGCCGTTTAGAACCTATTGCTTAGCAATAGGTTTTTAAACCAAAATGGTCTGATGGGGTATGCTCTTAAAAAGTATTGGTAGGAAGATACCTCCATACCACTCCCAGTGTGCATGTGTGATTTTGTAGTTATGTATTATCAGGAAATATTGAATGACTCTAGTATCTAATGATTTAGATTTTAGTATCGAATTAAGGCTTTAAAAGCTAGTTCTGGAAAAGCTGCTAAATATGATGCGAAGACGTCGTTGGAATTTATATAAAAAGATGTTGATGCCGCGGGCAAATCATTCATGGACTAACTATAAACCTTTATCGATTGAAGTACTACTGGCTGTGAGGTAACAAACAATCCCTATAAATAAAGAACTGTAAACCTTACTAGATCATTTGCGAGTTATCGGGTGGAATCCATACTCGAATTTAGGTACTTTAGTCACACGCCACATAGGGAGGATTGAGTGGGGATATTTTTGGTTTAGCTGGAAATTTTAGCTGACGCTAAGGCGCCTTGTTGACCAGACAGAAATTTTATAAAACAACTCAAGAAATTACTCAAAACGTATCGTTCGCACGCACAAATGCACAGCAAGGATATCCTAAATGAAGGAAGGCGGTTTTGAAAATTTAAAAAGCCTTCTTTGGGCCCGGAAATAGTCCCCATACGCGTCAAAAACTTCGTTATTCGGAATTTCTGATAATACTTTATGTTTGCAGAGAATTAAAATATTAAAAAAATTCCGAAAAAATCCAAAGATTCGAAAATATTGAATAAGTCGAAAAATGAGTATATGGCACGAAGCGTCTGAAATTTAACACTTTTGAGCAAGTACATAGCCAAAAATGCTAAAATATTACCTTTTGTACGAATTTTTTGAAAACTTTCGGGAAACCGCGAATTCAAAGGAAGAGAACTTTTCTAGGTTTAAAAACCCCCAATCCCCCTAATATCATGCAAGTTTGCAAGAGACAATAAAATGTGCATATTCATGTACATACAAACTAAAATTACTACACTAATAATCCTGGATTTTACGAAGCACTGACCGTGAATTCTAGATTGCACAATTTTTGTGCAAAAGGTCCCTATATACTCACATATGTATGTATACAAGTCAGTACAAGGATGCTAATTTTGTTTTCAAATAATAGAAAATGTGAATTATATGTAAGTTGTCACACATTTATCCATCATTTGGTGCTTCATATAATGGTAATTTTTTATTTTAATTTGTAAAAGCCGCTCAGCATGTTTCGATCTCCGCCCGAAACGGGGCGCGGTCATCAAAAGCATTCCGCCGCGCCGAAACTGGCGCAGCAGAAAGCTAGCTTCCCGCTCAGAGAAAGAAACTGCATATCCTCATCGCGACTGCGAAGAGCATCGGTGTGGACAATGCACGTTTGACGCTTACTACAGAACTGATCCTGTGAAGTAAGGTCTACAGCAATAGTTCACTATCGCATATAAAGAACCTCTAAAACATCAAACTGACGGGTTTAACTCAGAAGTGCAAAAGCAGAAAATATGTGTAGAAAAGAAGTGACGTCATTTCTTTGTTTAAAGAAAAGACGAGATACATATTAGTGTACATTGTGCATTTGGGAAAATATATTAAAAAGCAATAAAATTATTGTGAACTTCCCAAAAAAAGACCTCCGAGGTCATTAACATACAGTGTTAACGGCTAAAATTTTCATTACCAGGTGGCAGTGATCGGACCGAGGGTACTTTTTGGACCCTCGGCCTAGGCCGAGGCCGAGGCGACTTACAATCCTTGCCTCGGCCGAGGCCGAGGGTAATGCCGAGGGTCAAGCTTATATACCTATACCCATAAATAGTACTCTTGGAATATTTTGTATGCACATGAGCTAGAGAAAAATCGTAATATTAAACACTTTATCGAATGTCAAACAATTGATTTTTATTTTCAATAATAGTAGATTAAATGGGTGAAGGATTTATTGAATAAATTTAGCAGCATGAAAGCATAGTTAATTTAACAAGTTGTCGTTGATGAAGACTTGGAAAAGTTGATAAAAAATATGGCTAAACAAGAACTTAAAAACTTTTATTACTATAAATAAGAAAACAGTGTCGAAGAAATAAACGAACAAACGAAATAAGCTAAGTAAAGACAGGACTGTAGCCATTGTTGTGCTCGCTTTTGCAGTAATGCAAGTTTAAACACGCTTTTTCGGTCATACCATTCTGGTGTGGCAGGTAATATGACGGAAACTGCACTGTACTTTTCGATCATAGTTTCCCAAGGTCCAGAGTTGAGGGAAGGGTGAAATCACAAAATGGGGGATCAGTAAATTAAGTAGTGTCTTTGTATGAGCAAACAAATTTTTGTAGATATTTTATATAAATATATTTCTAAACATACACATTTTTACTTACTGCCAGTGTGTGACCTGCAACCGGCATGCAGTTTTAAACAGTGTTTTTTTTGTGCAAGATACCTTTTTACGTGTACAAAGATGGTATCCAAAAGTCTTTGAACATTTTCTACATACAAATTTTTGTGTACTATTATAGTATGGTACAGTAGCGATTTAGTGTGGTGAAAAAGGGTTTTTCGACCTTTGGTAGTGTATCTTAGCTAATTCCTGGGTTTCAGAATACATTTTTGTATTCTAAATGCAAATTCTACTATTTTAAAGATTATAGGACAGCAATTACTGATGCGCCGAAAATTTTTGAAAATTTTACGCCTTTTTACAGTTATCGTCTCTCCAAAAATCTTTGTACATGTACAAAGACGGTCCTGAAAAGATTCTGTACATTATGAAAAATCTTTGCCGAATACAAAAAACCATGGCCCTAAGTGTGATAATTCGGCTTGAATTTAATTGATAATATTAGTTCGGCGCGAAGCGCCGAAATTTTCATCAGCTCTTGATGAAATTTACACATAAAACTCGGCTGTGAAAGCTAAAACAACTTGTACTACAAAATCAGAAATATTACAGATATTGTAATATGCCAATTAAATCTTGTAATAAGCACTACTGTGCTTAGAAATCCAATGCAACATCAGGATAAATTAGTCAATTTTATCTTTGAACGGCAAAAAAGTGCAAAGTTATTAAATAGTACTTATTTTGCGTAAAATTTTTAAAAGCAGTATAAATAGATACAAAAGATATTTAAATCTGCATAAAAATGCCTAGATTACACAAAAATTGATTTTGGAGTGTTTATTTCCCCTGCTTCAATCTAAATACAGTATATTAGCGATATTTTGCGCGAAGCGCCGAAAATATTTTGAAATTTTTTTAAATATACTGAAAACGATATAATTAATATCACTTTGTCCAAGAAAGTATTTTAACATTGTATAAAAATGGCTCCAAAAAATGCATGAGCCGAAATTGATTTTTGGCAAAACCCGCATTTATTGGCCATTTTTAAGTGCGTTTTTGCGATTTTCGGCCGAAAATTCGTGATCATTTACCCCTTCTCCCATAAAAATGGCCCAAAACCATACGTGTAACAGGGGGTTTTGGGGAATTCCCATCCATCCAGGGTTGGACGTCCTCCCCACACCCTTCCCTCCAACTTCAGAAAATTTTGACCCACCCTCCCCATTTTTGGCGAAAATTTGCGCTTTGTTGGCTATTTTTAGGTGCTTTTGCCATTTTGACATAAAATTAGAGTCGCTAATCCCCCCTCATTCCAAAAATGGTCAGGGACCCCTACCCGAAATTTCAAGCCATTACATGTATGCCGAGGAGCCCCTCCCGAAAATTTTAAGCTGTTGCATGCATGTTTTATAGTGATATTTAGTTTATTCACTCTTGCTTACATTCAGAAATACTGTATCACTTCGTGAAATTCTAATAGTTAGCTGCACTTTTGCCATAGTAAAAATTAACTTCAAAAATTATTCAAAAGGAATTCACCAAAAATCGTCTGGCAGTGACTTGAGTCTTGTACCCTGAGAGGAGGGTAATAACCCTCCCTCATCCCCCTTTGGGAATGTGTATTTCCGATCCATGTAGCGAGCATGAGAATTAAAACTTAGTCATCACATGAATAATAAATTGGCACTTTGCTGTATCTAACTTGGTGTAACTGGGTACGCGACTAAAACCATAAGAAAAGTCTATAGGTAAAAAATTGCGTGTGTACTGCAGATGCATTCCAAATAGTTAATATTCAACGGATATATTAAACTTATTCAAATTTGATTTTAACCCTCGACGCCTCGGCACTTTTCAGCTTCGCCCTCGGCGCCGAGGCTCCAAAAAACGCCAAGGATTGCCGAGGCCGAGGCATCGGTCCGATCACTGCCAGGTGGCAACATGTGTAGTTAATGAACAGAGTATTATAAAATTTCACTTTTTCATCAGAGGAGAGGAGCATTAGGAATCTCCGCGTCCTACCTGAAAAGCGCAACCGAGAGACGATATTATACTTGGCTTTTTGAGAATGAATTACAGGAATAATTTATAATCATTCAATGTTAGTGAGTGACTGATTCATTCATACATGAGCGCAGGGTCAATTCAGGGTCAAGTGACCTGACCCAGACGGCTGAACAACCTCGCTAAACCGCAGGGGAAACCGGATGACCTCTGCAAGAGTTTTGAGAATTTCCTGGGGATAATATTGCAAAATAAACGCTAAAAATAAAAAATTAAAAATTTCCTCTAAAAGTAGCTGAAATTGGTCAGGAATTGTAGAATAACGGAGTTTTAACGCTATTCAAACATTTAAACCAATAGTTTTGAAAAATTCGAAAAGCCAATGTTTGACATCATTTCCCAAATCGACCATGCCTTGCATCTATGGTCATGATCAGACATGCACTTAAGGGTGGGGGTAGGAGTCCTGACCCCCGGGAAAGAAAAATGGGAGATTTTTTGGGGAAAATGAGGCAAAATGAAGGTCAAAAATGAATGAAAAATAAAAATTTCCAAAAGTGC
Organism: Mermis nigrescens; assembly: GCA_036768485.1. Classification (NCBI taxonomy): domain Eukaryota; kingdom Metazoa; phylum Nematoda; class Enoplea; order Mermithida; family Mermithidae; genus Mermis; species Mermis nigrescens. Next base: position 161,683 of record JAVLUZ010000265.1, on the reverse strand, counting down.
CTAAAATTGGCCATAAACTGTGTAATAGCATAGTTTTAACACTATTTTAGCGCTTATACCAGTTTTCGAAGCTTTTCTGGGACAAAATAACCTCAAAAACTGGTATAAGCACTAAAATAGCGTTAAAACTACGTCATTACACAGTTTTTGGTCAATTTAAAGCAATTTTGATGATCTTGCCTTCTTTTCGCCTCATTTTTCCCACAAAATATTCCATCTTTCCATTCTGAGGGTCAGGACCCCCCAAACCCCCCCCCACGTGCAAGTCTGGTCATGACCAATCCCGCAGGCCATACATGCACATAGGGGGATGAGGGGGGTAACACCCCCCGCTGAGGGGTCAGCCAGGCAGGTACTATCCGGCGATTTTGAGCTGACGGAACATCTTATGCATCATGTTTGAGGTCGAAAGTAGTAGAAATGTCAAATTTTTTGAGTATTTCAGTGTTTTTCACTCAAAGGGCGCCCAAAATTGATCAGTTTCTGTATTTTTTTAGTGTCAAAGGTGTTGCACATGCTTTTAAAAATGCGATGTTATTATGAAAAACGTTTAATAGGCTATTTTGACCATTTTGGTCCTTTAAACAGCAAGAAAAATCGTGAATAATTCACTGTTTTGGATTTCTGGTATTTCAACTCCACTGCCAACCCTGGAATTGTGCACCTATACCGCAGATTCCAGGAAAGTCATTTGACCATTAAGAAGCTAAGCGTGCCCACCATACATGTGACGGCTCAACATTTTAAGAAATAGTCCCGGCCATTTTTAGGGGAGGGATAATTACCTCCAATTTTTGACACGACTAATTTCTCAATATCAAATTAAAAGTTGACTCCAAAACATTTCGAAATACTTGTCTTTGTATTTAATTTTGCGGTTTTGCAAAGAAAACTGATGAAGAGAATAATAAATCGGCTCTAAGGACCGAAAATTTTTAAGATATTCCTCATTTGTAAGTCAAATCTAGGCTTCTAAGGTGAGGAATAAGATAAAAAATAAGAAATCCGGCGCGAAGCGCCGAAAAATTTGAGTTCAGCTGCTCAACAGTGTGCTAAAAATGCATTTTGGCTGTCCTTTCCTCCAAAGGAACCCTTGCGCAGGATACAAATATTTTTTCGTTTCGGGATAGCGGCTCCCCGCCCTCCGGCACCCCGTGCGTGTACATGAATATAACAAAAATTAAATTTATATTTGCGTTACAAACTGTTGCATTAGTGCCCAATTGAAATTGAAATGGGAAAAATGGTTTCAGAGAGCATATTGAAAAAGTCAAACATGTTCACTCCTCGCCATGTAATTTGAATAATTGACAGTGCTTTAAGTTCTCTTTAGGATTTAGTGCCTTTGTTACTCGTATAACGCAGGACGTCGTCAAACGTTTTGCATTGCTGTGCTAAAACATGTAACGACGTCCTATGTTATATATAACATAGGCAACTCAATCCTTAGACCTTTAAGGAATAGTATATAATATATGCGACTCAATCCTTAGAAGACCTTTAAGGAATAGTATATAACATAGGCAACTCAATCCTTAGAAGACCTTTAAGGAATAGTACTTGTTCAAATTCGTAGCGATAAGTGTACGCATTTTTCAATAAGCTAATGACAAGATAGTAGTTTTTGAGATATTTATAAGACAGATTATTAACCTGGGGTCCGCGGCCTACCCCTTGAGCAAATCATGCATAATGACCTGAATATACTCTTAAGCGTGCTAAAACAACTACGAGACTGAAAAAGTCTGTTTTGGTTTGGCTTACGTCTTTTTCCGAGTTAATCTGAGAAACTAAGACAACGGGAGGTTCTGTGAGAGGTCGTCGACCCTGGGCGTTCATATTTTTCTCTAACCACGTCTGCTTTTCTTCGATTGCTTTGCGAACTTTTTCAACGTCACTTTGATCGATGTGGTCAAACTTAGGATCCTTAAAATGATATTACATGCATACATAAACGAATGTGATCGTCACAACCTTCAGAGAATAAAAAATTTTAAAAAACGAGATCACAGGTCTCAGGAAGCTATGAATAAATATGACATATGTAAGCAAGGAAGACCTGAACACACATGCATACATATAACAGGGGAATGGAAAATCCCCACCAAACGTTGGTTATCCCACATCCTCAAAACCAGAAAATTTTTGACCCCCCCCCCATTTTTGTAAAAATTGCATTTTTTACTGTATCTAGGTATTTTTGGCAGTTTTTGGCTAAAAATTGGATTTCATTAACCCCTCCCTCTAAAAATAGCCGAGCAACCCCACCCGAAATTTCGAGCCGTTTCATGTATGCATGTAAGTGCATGCACGAGAATGGGTAAGTAGTTTTCTGCGGGTTTGCGGGATGCCCGACTTTAATGAGAAAAGACCGAGGATTCGGCGAATATAAATATGTCCCGTTACATATATCACGCCTAAATTTGAGCACCTAGCCAAACATATTTTTTCATAGGTTTTTAAGCCTTATAATACACGTAGAACATATTCACATGCAGGCCAGTATCCAACCGCAAACACGTAAAATCTGACATAAGTTAGGCATTCATTATTTCTGGATTCCGGTTGCATATTATATTTCGTTTTAGCAAACACAGGAATTGAAAGGGATTTCGAGTGCTAGTTTTTGATTACATATTCGAACCGAAAGAGTGAAACATATCCTATCAATTCACCAAAAAACTTATATATAATTGCAAAAATACGTAAATGCACGTACATTAAAGATGGGACAGGAAGCGGCACCGGCACCAAGGCACTGGTACCGGGCCGGTGCCAACTAATGATCCAGAAGATTTTTGGCTAATTATATCGTCTTAATTTACACAAAAAATTTCCAATTTAGCGTTTTACTTTAATGTTGAATTATGTTCAGATGCAGACATTATGTAATACTCGATTCGTCAATAATAATAATTACATTTTTGCAGTGGTTGCACTAAGATTTTGACTCATCCTGTACGGAAGTCGTAAAATATCGTGAAACTAAAGCAAGAATTTGGCTGTTTGACATCATAAAACGTTATCAATGAATTATATAACTTTTTAATTATGATTATTCAAACTCTAAAGTAGGCGTTATAGCAATTTGAGTCGACAGAATACCGACATGCATGGTTATTTTAGCTAATTTCTGGGTTTCTGACGCCAAAAAGTACTACAAATTGTCTCAGAACGGCGCGAAGCGTCGAAAAATCTGTAATTTTTCCATTCTAAATGCAAATTATGCACAAACAATTACTCATTTTCGGCGCGAAGCGCCGAATATGTTTTGGGAACCTTTTTACAGTTTTTGTCTTCCCAGAAATCTTTGTACATTTTGTACACACAAATCCTTGGGTACTATAATATGATACAGTAGCGATTTTAGTGTGGTTTTTTTCGACTTTTGGTAGTGTATTTTAGCTAATTTCTGGGTCTCTAAGGGCAAAAATCACGTAGAAAGACGGTCCCGAAAAGTCTTTGTACATCGGGAAAGATCTTTGCCGAGTACAAAAAAACACTCGGCTGAACCCTAGGAAAATGAAGCCGATTTCTGCAGAATTTTTGATTTTAAAAAGCTTTAAAAAATATGATGTTCTACGTGTTCCGCTGATCTGTTGGCTCAAGGCATCAATTTCTTCAATCCTTCGCTATAAATAGTCATTTTGGACCATTTATCGTTGAATTTCATTAGATTTTTTCGAAAATCGGTAGAATTTTCATGCTTTACATCATAAAGATGCGGTGAAAAAATTCTGATAATGAGAGAAAGCTTATGGCAAAGCTGGTGGTCTTACATGAACATGAACAAAAATGACATATTATTAATATATATGTACAGGGTGTCACGAAATGATAGCCCCTATAAAAATCGACTTGCAAGAATCATGGAAAAAATACACAAAATACCGTGTTGTAGAGTATTCAATTCTGCGTTGGATGCTTATTTTATCAAAGCGCACTGTGCACCGGATCATCTTTATTGATCAGAAACAAAAATATCTCAGTATTTCAAATTTCACGACTACGTCCTATTAAAAATCCATATAGCCGTCTTCAGCTTAGTCGAACTGCCTTAAATGCATAGTCATTGAAGATAATGGATTTTCAGACTAATACATACGCATCATTTTCTAATTCATTTAACACCATAGACCAATTTTTCGATGCCATTTCTGCAGAATAGCGACCGATTTCTGACTCCATGTGCAAGAGATTTTCTAATCGATTCGTCACAACTTTACTAAGACAGATCTTTTTTACAGCTAATTTTAAAAAGCTCTTTTTTGCAATGTGCAAATTACTTTTACTACCCAAAGCAGAATTGAATGCTCTACAAGATAGTGCTAACAGATTTTTTCCTATCTTACCCTGAAATCAATTTTGGGGGGCTATCATTTTGTGACACCCTGTACATGTGCGCATTACGAAACATAGCCGCATTATCGTTACCTACTTAACCCCCTTGAAAATATTCGCATACACAAAGTATAGCAATACATTGGCACCGGCAAAAAAAGCGGCATCGGTGCACCTCTAACGTACATATGTAGCTAAAATAAAGTTGTGCCTAAAATACTAGAAAAGACAGAAAGTGACAAAAGCAATACCTTAGCCACGTATTGATCGTAGAATTTTCGAGCCATTTGTAATGAATGTCCGAATGCTTGGAAAGTTGCTGGTCGTTCTTGAGCTTCAGAGTATCGCTCACAAATTGGCGCGCCAATATTCTGAGAATATAAAATAATCTGAACTTCGAAGGCTAAACGATACGTACTTTACATTACGTATAATCTGCACAAAAGTACAAAAATTGGTGATAATTTTGGGAAGAAAATTTACGAAATTCAAAACCGATAATTTATTTTTTTTCATTTATGCTCAATCACTGTTTACCTGCTAATCTACATAATCATGAAAGAACACACTTGCTTACCTCAGCGCAGCGAATCTGAAAGAATAATATGCTGTATTATCCTGGCTTATGTAAGAGAAGAGCCTTTGCTTAATGACTTCCGAACGAGAGGTTGATCCAGACATGTAACAAGGGGGACGGGGGATCCCCATCCAAAGTTGGTCGTCCCTCTCCCCCAAAATCAGAACATTTTTGACCCCCCCCCCCACTTTTGAAAAAAATTTCCGATTTTTTTGGGCGTTTTTGGTCGAAAATCGGAGATCATTCACCCCCCACCCTAAAAATGGCCGGGGACCCCCTCTCGAAATTTCGAGCCGACACATGCATAGATTGATCCATTTTCTTCAATATTCTTCACTCAGTATATTAGGATAAAACGCCAGCATGGGGGCACACGACCACATTATGTATTATATTTTAAGGCCGCAGCAAGTCCATCGCCTTAATCCCGGTACAGCTCTATTCGAGACTCGATGTACACAAGAGGTTGAGAAGTTAAAATCTGGAATGAAGTTTCCGTTCCGTGTGTCTCTAAAAATTGAATTTTCGTTCCCCTGTCTCATAGAAAAGTTGAGATTTTTAACTTCAATATTTAGCGCAAAATCTTTTCTTTTTAAACTTTTCTAAAATGTTCTGCGGTTTTAGGCCAAACTTGAAAAGTCGGATGTACATATCCCGAAAATGTTAGACTACGCATGCTTCACGTGGTACTAACCGTTAAAGCACCCAATTTTTCGACGTACACTTCCTTCGGCTGATCGTCACCATCGTCGTATAACCAGTTCTCAATGCTTTCTAACTGGGCAATAAACTGATCTTTATCCTAATGAAGATGCAAAAGTCTCAAACGAAGGCTGTGAAGATATAGCTAGAAAAATGATTTAAAAAACAGTGGCATATACATTAAATCGCTAATATTTGAAAAGGTGTAAAGCAGGTTCATGAAAAAATGTGCATTTGTCGGCAATGCGAATTCTTGTTGTCACCGTAAAGAAGGAACAGCATGAGAAGAGTTTGTCTGCAATAAATTGCAAACGCTGACTTTGGAGCGCACATTTATAGAAACTTTTGAATTTTTGGAACGTTCGCAGGCTAGATATTAAAAGTAAGTAAATCTTTCACTTCACCCAAATTCATAAGCCTTTTCACATTTGCTGTGATGCATTGAGCGCACAAAGAAATCAAGAAATGTTTTCAAAACAAGCGTCACAACGACGTTTTTAATAGAGTAAGGCATAGTGCGTAAATGCACATTGTATTGTTACTTGCGGCGTCACAAAGTCCGACATTTTTTCGCTCAATCGGCTACGCATTTCGTAAACATATTCCTCCAACGCATTTTTAGAATCGGCCTTTTCTTTTTCCATGCGATCGTGTTTTTGTAACTCCAGCTATGCGGTGAAAAATTTAAACTCTTCAACTAGTTGCGCGAAGAAAATGCGTTTCTCACTAGCAGCAGATCGAATAATAAGCTGATTACTTATGTACTTACTTATATGTATACATTACATTGTGTTAGTAAAAATGTGTGCATGCAGGCTTGGCCAAAAGAGACACCCCAACATCACACGAATGGTCTAGTAGTGTTTTTTGTACTCGGCAAAGATTTTTCCCGATGTACAAAGACTTTTCGGGACCGTCTTTGTACATGTACAAAGATTTTTGGGAAGACAAAAATTGCAGAAAAGGTCTGAAATTCGCAAAAAATTTCGGCGCTTCACGCCGAAATGAGTAATTGTGTGTTCTATATATCTTTACAATGGCAAAAATTGCATTTCAAGAGGAAAAATGTCAAATATTTCGGCGCTTCGCGCTGCTTTAAGACGATTCTTAGTGATTTTTGCCCTTAGAAACCCAGAAATTAGCTAAAATACACTACCAAAAGTCGAACAACTCTGTTTTACCTCACTAAAATTGCTTCTGTATGATATTATAGTACATAAAAATTTATGTGTACAAAATATACAAAGATTTCGGGAAGACAAAAACTGTCAAAAGGTGTAAAATTCTTTAAAAATTTTAGCGCTTCGCGCCGAAATGAAAAATTGTTTGTCCTATATATCTTTAAAATGGCAGAATTTTCATTTATAATGGAAAAATGTCAAATTTTTCGGCGCTTCGCGTCGTTTTGAGACAATTTCTAGTAATTTTTGGCGTCAGAAACCCAGAAATCAGCTAAAATACACTACCAAAATCGAAAACCCTGTTTTAACACACTAAAATCGCTACTGTACTATATTATAGTACACAAAAATTTGCATGTACAAAATGTACAAAGACTTTTAGGGACCATCTTTGTACATATACAAACGGACCTTGTAAAAAAACACTGGTCTCTAGATTAATTTTTGGCGTACTTTCGAAAAAACAAACTTTCATTCAAATCTGCTGAAATATTTATAAGAATTAACACTTTTGCCTATGTAAGTTACGAGCTAGCGTTGTCTCTATGGTTCATGATGCAGTTGTGTAGAAAAACTTTGACTATTAAATATTAATCAATAAGTTGAAATTAATCGATAATTAATCAAATGTTAGATTTTTGCAACATCTTTCTAAGAGTTTTGAGCATTGTTATGAACAATAAAGACAATTCTAGCTCAATAACGTAGTAAAGGTGATTTAGCTTAGCCTATAAATATCTTAAAAAGGGCTTGAAAGATTACAGTGAAACTTACTTTACGTAAAAAACTGGTCTACATTCATTCGTTTGCGCTTAGTTTAAAGTAACCCAAGATTGTAAATCTTGCTGCGAGTTCAAACGGTATGTTTAGTACTATTGTTTGGGTTGTCTTAAGCTTTTGACCAAGCCTCTATATGTACACATATATTCATATGTATATGTTTACGAAGCCAAAAATAATATAAAAACAAATAATAAAGAAACAGCACATATATACGTAAATTAAGCAACTAAAAAAATTAATTAGTAATAATAAAGAAATTAAACTAATCCGTAGCTAAGACTAGCGTAAAGCATAGATGCACAAGGTCAGGTTGGCCAGATATGTCGAAGTAAAATTGAGTTTTGTTGGAGGGAGGGGTAAAATCCAGTATTTAAACGACAGTTAATCACGGTTTTTTGTATTAAGCAAAGATTTCTCCCGATGTACAAAGATTTTTCAAGACCGTCTTTGTACATATGCAAATATTTTTGGGAAGACAAAAATTGCAAACAGTCTAAAATTCGTAAAAAGAAATGAGTAATTGTGTGTTCTATATATCTTTATTATGGCAGAAATTGCATATCGAAAGGAACAATGTCGGATTTTTCGGCGCTTCGCGCCATTTCAAGATGATTCTTAGTGATTTTTGCCCTTACAGACCCAGAAACTAGCAAAAAATACACTACCAAAAGTCTAACAACTCTGTTTTTACCACACTAAAATCGCTACTATACCATATTATAGTACCCAGAAATTTGTGTTACAAAATGTACAAAGACTTTTGGGACCATCTTTGAACATGTACAAACGGACCTTGTCCAAAAAACACTGCAGTGAATTGCGTTTTTGGCCATTTTTACATCGAAATCTCTTGAAAAACACTATTTTTGACTCAAATTGCCCGACAATACGTAACTTTTGGACCCTTCAGCAGGAAGTTATACCCGCTCTCACCTCTACCTAAGCGCTTGTATATAGCGTAAAGCTACTGGCCATGGAATCGGAACCTTCATTCTCGTACATTCTCGAATCTTGTTGTTCGCATGGTCAATTTTATATCACGTACTCGTACACGTTAAGCAGACATGCATGTCGGGGAGGGAAGTCGGTCCAGAAATGAGGCAAAATGAAGGCCGAAATGTATTAAAATCAAAGTTTGATCAAAAAACTTTTGAAACTGACGATAATTTGAGAATTAAGATTGTTTCCATGCTATTTTAGCATTTATGCCAATTTTGAAGTCATTTAGCTCCAAAAGCTCACTAACCGACCAACAGATCGGTTGAATCCCTCATGCCGGCCATGATGTGCATCTATAGTCGTGCCAACGTGTTTTAACACTACAGTGTTGTAATATACATATGCGCACATGATGATGTCAATATTATAGTGCTGAGACCTAGCGCAGGCAATCAGCAATAAAGTTCTAGGTTCTAGTTGAAAATTTACATTTCGTGGCGAGTTCTCTAATTTTAATGGTTTGGTAACTAAATGTACCTCCATGGAACGGAATTTCTTGATGTCCTCGTCAGTCATTTGAGCTACACATTCCTTTATAGGCAAATCAACGCTTTTGACTTTGACCTTGACAGGCTTTGTGGGTGGAGTAGTGTCATTCTCATTCACTACTCCCTTGTTGGGCCCATTATTCGCTTCCATCTCACCATTTCCTACTTTGCACTACAAAAAAGCGAGGTACGTATATTTCGTATTCTCAAGGGGAATATAATTGACCAAGTAGCATAAGACCTGCAATAATGCATTTGTTACCCTGATCAGAATAAATTATAAGAATACACGAAGCCGAGTATCCTACATTAAACGTTATGCTCGTGTGTGCCGACAGCGAGATGAACAACCGTTCTAAAGGTACATAATCATACAAGCACACGATCAAGTTTTGAGGGGAGGAAATCGAGTTTATAAGGGGGCGAAATGGGTATTTTCCTTACTTAATTCGTTGCATTTTATTCTCTGTGAATATTTTTTTTTGTTAAATTTGCATCTTAACAAATAACAATAAGAGCGATAAAATGACTTGTAATATCAAATACATACATAACACATATACAAAATAATGGAAGAAAAAGTGTCTGGATGACTGATTAAACACATTAGAGCTCGTAAAACTAAAATAATACAGACGTCGTTACATAGATGCTTTTTCTTTTTCATGGCCTGAGGAGGTATAATGCTTTTCAAAAGTCCTGATAAAAGGGATATCATCATATACCCCGTTTGCATGTATGTACATAATGCAAAATTTGTTGACGAATTATTTCAGGAATTCCTGAGTAAACTGATATGCTCGAAACATTGAGCTATGTGTGATATAAATGACATGCACATAAGGAAAAGTAAATAATGTTGCGGAAAAGTATACTTCAAGCTAAGACAAGAGCTTTGCGTTCATTCTGGCACTTCTTAGAGAATTTCAGTATTTTAATTAGGTAGGTATGTATGTAGAATTTACTTGAAAAACAAACATTCAGGCATTTAACCACAAGATTATCTTCTTTCCTTATTAATAATGATGACGAGCAGTACCTATGTACCTAATTACCTCATCTCGCAGTTAATAGACTGCTCGGATAGTACGCCCCTCTCGGACCCAGTCAGTTCTGTACACCCAAATGCCGCAACACTTTATGCATAAAATTCTCACTAGGTACCATTTAAACTAAAACGCTACCCGCGACAAAAATGCCATAATAACCTTGGCATAAAAAGAGTGCTTTAGGTACATGTATATTTACATGGGCAAAATTAGAGTGATTTTTTTTAATATTTTCGAAATCCAGGGAAGCACTGTCGGGCGATTTAGGGAAATGCATGGTATTGCTGAAAAGTTTCAAAACTTAATTTAGCAAAATTTATTTCATTCACTCAAACTTTCAATTAATTTGGTCGAGTTATTGCAAACATAATAATTTTTCTATATAAGCTTGTATAGTCTAATTTCTAATTTTTATAAATTATAAAAATATTCTTCAATAAATTCGAAAAAGAAAGTAGGTATTGAGCATGGTCAAAAACAAGCATTTCATCCGAGAAAATGTGATTTAAATTCTAACGCCATATTATGTCATAAGTGGTATTTTAACAAGTCGACAAAATGTGAAATGACATTTTATGCAGCCAAAAATTGATGTTACGAGCATAATGTAAGAGGGGAGAATGAGTATCCCAAAGCGGAAACCAGTCGGCCCCCATCACTCCAAAGTCAAGAAAGCGTTAACACCCCCCCCGTTTTTTATGAAGGAAACTTGCGTTTTTGGCCAATTTCACGTGTCTTTTTACCATTTTTGGCTAAAAATTTGAGATTATTTAACCCCTCTGAAAATAACCGAAGACCCCAACATGAAATTTCGAGCCGTTATAAGTATGGTTACGACGTCATTTACTACATGACCGCCCCCAAATTTCGCCCCCCTTCCTCGCTTGAGGTCCTTTTCTTGCCCATCTGTCCACTTTGCACATCTTAATATTTTTAACTACGATATTGCTATTCTAACCCTACATATCTGCGAAGTAGAGAAAATATTTTATATGACAGGACTTTGTTAGGAAATTATTCTGGAGAATAGCTGCATAGTATTCAAAATTAAACCTCTGATTGTGTCGGGTCATTAGCGTCCATCTGTGTATTAGACATGGAATTCAGGTTAGGTTCGCCAGCATCGTTTTTATTCGAATCAGCTGAGAGATTGTTTGCCATGGCATCCATTTTTTCCGCATCTTCTTGCTGATTAAAAGCTGCTTCATCGTCGTCGGATTTGTGAATGTTTTCGTATAATGAGGCAGACGTTACCGCGAAGACGCCATTTCCGTTTATGCGAACTTTGACCTTTATTTTGCTGCTTTCTCCATTCGCAGCCGGAACCACGTTGCTGATCAAAAATTTACCTAAAATTATAAAATATTTATCACATACATATTGAATTAATAAATGCAAAGTTGGGTCCACATCGAGACGGTATTTCAAAAGGGCAGGGAAATGTAAGACGTGATCGCGTTATACGCATATTAGGAAAAATAGGGAGGGGTTTTCACTCCCCAGAAATCTTTTCACCCTTCCCCCCCCCGAGATTTTTCGAAAGTTACGAAAAATTTCCTAAAAATTCGTAGAAAAGGAGCTTTTTGAAAGTATTTTTGGCTATACATATGCTCCAAAGTGTCAAACTTACGGCGCTTCGCGCCATATACTCATATTTTGACTAAATTTTGTTCGATTAGTTAGACTTTTTCTATTTTTTTCAAAATTTTTTCAGTTTTATGCTCTAGAAAGATACGAGCATCGTAAGAAACGCCGAAAAACGATGTTTTTGACGCGTAAAAAAGAAACATCTAAATTTCGAGCCCCCGGCCCAGATGCTGTGCATGTCTGATTAAATAGGTCATTAAGTAGCACTGGATTCATTTTGAAGTCTAGGAAAACGAAAGGGAACTGCAATGATTTTAAATATGTCAATCGTTGAACCCCAATTTTTCAAATTTTTTCGGACTTTAAGGCAGAATAATATTGCACGCTGTGCTATTAGAAAGAAAGAGCTGGCAGCTATTGCATATCGTTTAAATCACGCTAATCTTTGCAAACAGCATTTTAAATCCGTCATTTTATTCTGGAATCCAAACTGTCCCTCTATACACATGTACATACTTACATATCTAATGCTAAATTAATTTTATTTTCATGTAGTTTTTTAAGGGAATAAGATTAGGAGGCTCCAAGAGCAAAAGCAACTTTGCCGTCACTTATATACAGGCCCGTATCCAAGATTTCATTGCGGGGGTAGGGCGAAAATTTTGAGGTCATATATCTCGAGTACTATTAGGAGATAGGTGGAAGGAAATTAAGGCAATTTCGAGCGTATCTCGGCGATACAATTTTGAAGAAATTTTCGACAAAAAATTCAAACATTTTTAGTTTTTTTCAATATATTCATTTACTTATCTTCAACAGCGCCGAAAAATTTGACATGTTCTACATGTCCAGCACGAACTTGTCATCAGAAGTGATAGAAAACTAAGTACGCTCACCAATAATTACGAGTTTTATGTATATTTGACGCGTGATCATAACACACGGCTAAACTTCGATTTATTCTTAAGGAACAAGACGATAAATAATCGACCTGGCCAATGTGACGGGTCAGTCGGAAAGTAATCCAATTCAGATAAAATTGGTTGAAAAACCTTAAAGCCTACTGGTACTTACGTTGAGAAAGCACGAATTTACCTTAATGTGCCATCTACGTACAATACGTCCCGCATTTTGATAAAAATTGCGCATTTTATTCGTTTTGCCTATTGTTCACAGCGAAATCTCATATTTTTTGCAGGTCATACGGAGCGAGTAAATATATATTTAAGCAAGGTACATACCCTATTTATCTACGTACATGTTAGTAGGACAACTGACCCTCTTAAGCTGACCAATACACCTTATAAGACTACACTAGATTGCCATGCGACGGACAAAAAAATTTACCGATTTCTTTAGAATAATACGGAATATGATTTGGGTAGGCGTAGGAAGCCTCCAACACGAATGGCTCTTTGCGATAGAACGTGAGCATTTTCGAGAAAGGGAACGGATGATGCTCGCCAAATACTTCCATCTCACTGCATAAAGAGAATTTCGCAAGAAGAACGTTACATAATAAAAACTTATGCACAGCGATGGATTTAAGGGGAGCGGCCGGCCCATCCCCCACTGGTCCAACATAGATCGCGACGAAGAATGGATAAGTAATTTGCAATGATTTTTAGCCGTCAGTAATCAAAATTTTTGAAATTTTTTCAGCGCTTCGCGCCTGATCAATCTTTTAATGACATTTATTTTCTTTATTGGCGGCGTAAAAATCATATTTTTGCTCAAGGTCAAGAACAGCAACAGCTACATAGTTCAGCATAGTTTTCTTCTATTTTCAAGCATAACTTTTGAAAATTTTCGAAAACCCGCGTCAAACGCTATAAATACAGGAAATTTAGCTGCAATTCAGACTTATAAAAGTCCTTCCGCCTAAATTTCACAAATGTTAACGCGCTTCGCGCCGGATTTTCGCTTGAATTAAAGAAATTTAATAATTTTTTCGCACAGAATTGTCAAAAATTTTTAACTATTAGAATTAATGTTGCGCCAAAAAGCGATTTTAAATGAAAGTAGACAAAGTAGAAAGTCGAAAAACACTATTTCGCACCTTAATGTCAAATTTTTTGAAGTGCATAGGTACATATTTATTTTTGACTCTTTTAGGAAAATTTAGGATACCTCCTTACGAAAATCCTAGATCCACCATTGCCTGCACATATGTATGTATGTATGTAGGCACTAGGCATACATGTAAGAGGAGGGGGTGAAGATGGGATCCCATACCAAAAGTAGGGCGTCCCCTCATCCTCCCAAAGCCAGAAAATTTTTGACCCCTCCCCCAATTTTTGGGAAAAATAGATTTTTTTCGGCCATTTTTAGGCGCTTGTTGGCCAAAAATTGCAGGTCACTTACCTGGCATAACTATACAAAGAGGGACCCGTTCTTTCTAAACGACGTAATAAGTATATATGTGTTAATGACGGACCGTACGTACTTTCTACACAACGTAGTAAGTACTATATGTATTGATGAGGGATCCTTACTTTCTATACAGTCAGTAGGTAATAATATTCAGTAAGTAGTAATGTTTACAAACAGTGCATTTATATACCTACCTACCTATTGTGTGTCACTTGCAAAGTACCTATTGATTTGTGCAAATTAAAACTTAAACTTAAAATTACCTCGCTATGGAGTTATTCTATTAGTAAGATTATATCTCGACTTCAACCGGAGAAGTTGACACCTTAAAAGAAGGCAAGAACGAGACCAAAATGTGTTCTTTCACCTCAGATTTTTCATCAAAGCTGAGCTTGTGTGAACGGGCATCAAGCTAGATATCCAATATGATGTTATAACCTTACGCAAAAAGCTCACACGATCATTATAGATGGGCACTGAGTTTAAAGTAATATGAAAAATATAAGCAACCAATTTTTCAGTTATCTATCGTTTAAAAACTTACTGAATTTTATTACCTACTGTTCGAATAAAAGTAAGGATCCCTCATTAATATTATAATACTACGTCGCGTAGAAAGTAGGGTCCGTCATTTATATATACTTACTACGTAGTGTAGAAAGTACGGGTCCTCTTTGTATAGTTATGCCCACATACCTTCCCCTCTAAGAATGGCCGGGACCCACAAATTTCGAGCCGTTACATGTTACATAATAAAACTAATTATCAATAATGCACAAATGGCTTGCGTACCAATGCCCAATGTAGTAATAAATAAGTGTCGGCAAAATAACATTGAAAAGCATGAGAAAGTTTCACATGCACATATCCGCGAGCGATTACGAAAAAAGTTCACTTAGTAACAGCATTTGAATCTTTACCAGCTCGCTTTCACGTGCAAAAAGGAATTCAGCTGCAACACCAAAAATGGATAGACGCCCATTTGTAATTATTGCATGTATTTTTAATTTTTTGATTGTTTATTTTTTATAGTAGAGAAATTTATTTTTTATGTAATATTTTATTTTTTACAATCATCCAAGCACCCATCCACATTTACCGAACGATAGTTAAATCTATTAAATTACCCCTCGTCCGTTCCAGAAACAGCCTTCCAGCTAAGCTTTATAGCGAATGGCTGAACATCAGTTAAGCTGAATTCTCTCACACGGAACGTCGGACTTAAGATCGCACACTAAAAACAAACATGTCACTGACTCTGTGAAAATAAACAAGAATATGTGCACACGCATTTAAAAGAAAATTGTGAAGGGAAAAAACTAAAATATGTCGTTAAGACTTAACGCATACAATAAATCTTCTAAAAAGTTCATGTGATGCACAAAACAAAAGTGAGTGGGAATTGAATTTACTTTTTTCGTAAATAAAAGCCATAGGGGATCTCCGCTTCAATACTGCCTTTAATAACGGAATATTCTACCGATGAGCTGGAGGGCTCGAACTCGAGACTAGCAAGAGCCGATAAAGAAACATATTTGGATGATTTAATTAAAGCAAAAATACAAGGGCGTATATTAATATAAAATATTTTAGGAAGACCGGGGTGATGAATTTGAGAATTTAAAATTAAGTCATTTTATTAAATCAATGCTTGTATAACCACGCATATAAATTTAACAGAGTGACAAGAGGAAGACTTAGCGAATTCCGGCTAAGCGGCGCATTCAGGCGATGTCAAAAAATGAAAATGCTGGTTACGATTACCAGAAATCGAGAGCTGCGACATTTCCGAAATTTCGTACTATTGCTGCATGTCAAAATCGAAAATAACGTTGAATTCTGTTTTCACATTCAAGTAATCATTGTACAATTCCTTCTAAATTTTTACAATACAACCCTCTCTTACAATTACCTTTTCACATTCAAGCGTATCAAGGTTGTTATTATGTAAAAAATAAATTTCGAGTTAATAAAGACATTCCAGGCAATCTAAAAATGCAGTGGCACTTTGCATGTACATAGGTAATACTGGAAATTGAGCAAAAAGCAGCCATTTTGCAAAATATCTGAAATTATGTAGAAGTTACTTGCAGAGCACATCCGCGAGAAACGGCCTCATCTTGATTCAGCGTAGTACAAGGCTCTTTACCAAAAATTTGCTGCACAATCTGCTTTATCATAGGCATCCTGCTTGCACCGCCCACCATTTCGATCACATGGATATCACTCGATTTCGTTTCTAAACAATATTGCATACTGGCATAGGTTTTTAGACTATTGACACACTTGATAATTTTAGGTTTTTTTATTTCGCATATTTTCCCTTTGCATTTGTTCAAGATAAAATCAACAACATCCACACAGGTGCACCCAAAGCATAAAGGCCCCTCTATTTCCAGAATTTTTATTTGCACCATTGTAAAGGAGAAAACATTTTCGTTTGCACAAGAAGTCTTCCAATCTCATGGTGCAAAATAAAAAAGCCCTGACCGTGAGTCTAGTCCACACTTTCATAAGTACTTAAAATTGAAAAACTGTGGGAGGAGGGATATTAGCGAAGCACTCCCAGAGAATTGCAATAAAATGTTTAATCTTTGGTACATACATGCATTCTACTAGTCGATATATATTTAGATTACATATGTAACTGAACTTTATGAACTCATACAAGACAAAATTCGTCGAGTGAGAGAGCAATAAATCTTATCGGAATTACGTATATAAACGTTCAAATCGATTTTTTTAAATTTTCTCGGTAAAAACCCATACGATATAAGCAAAATATATATTGGGCGATTTCGTGCATGACCCTGTGAGGCGAATTTTGCCAAGTTTTATCGAAGTCCGCGTTAATTTATTCAGGTTCCTCCCTCCCACTACAACTGGTCTAGTTTTCTATAAGTCCACACTTTTTCTGTCGATATTGGACAGAGGAGCAATTATCGTAGCTAAGATATGAATAAAAATTGGCGATTTCTTCGAAATTTTTGAAATATTTATACATACGTCAACTTTATATCATTCCTTTCAAAGCATTTAGCAATCCGACTTTGCTTATTTTTTAAGGCTATATATTCGAATACATAACTACCTTATCACATTTTCTTCGAAGGCACTTTACAATCAGCTTCTCCTAGCTGAAGGGCAAAGAAGCCATATCATTTACACAAAACCATGCATTCCCCAGATTTTAATTTTCTGGTTGTGCGTACAAAATAATGAAATTTTTGAGGTAAGAAAATACTGGAGATTCTTAATTAAACAGTCACCACCAGGCATGCACGCGGGGGCCTATAATGGAAATATATGAAATTTTATGTGGAAAATGAGGCAAAACGAAGACCGAAAATAAATGGACGTTAAAATTCTCTTCAAATATACTTCAAATTAACCAGAAAGGGTATTATAACGTCGTTTTGACGCTTTTTCAGCGCTTATTCCAGTTGAGCTCACTTTAGCCCAAAAGAACTCATTTGGACCCCCTAAAACTGACTGACCCCCAGATCGGCCGTGCTTTGCATCTATAGTCGCCATTCTATGCTTATTCTCCTTTCCTTTGTCAATATTTTTCGTTAGAGGTCGTGCAGAGAAGCCCAACTGACTTGCAAAAACGCAATTTGAATGGCGCAAAAGTCATGAATAACATCTCGTATCGCCGCCAGTGCGTGTGACGCGAGGCCTAATTTTACGCATGCATGTGTATGAGCATATGATCATGCTTTAATTGTTGAATACCGTAAGAGAAGACACTAAATTACTTGTTTCTGCCAGCAGCTTATTCAGCAGGCTAGTGAATCTGGCCCAAAGATTTTGCGACATGCTTTCAAAATCGGACCTGAAATAAAGAAAAATTTGATTTAAATTAATATTTAAATTTTTGTCAAATTGAAGCGAAACGTGAATCTACAGTGGTCGCCATGAAAGATGACGCGCCATCACCCTCAGAATTACAATGGATGGTGCGTCGCGAGCGCCACATTGCGTCCATCATGCACCATCATCTCTTTTTCTATTCAGCGCCATTAACCTCCATCGTCCCGTTGATCTGGCGATGCGGACGGCGCAACCTAGCTATTAATAGCACCAACAAGAAGGAAGCGCGCCAGCATTCACGTGCGCGCTTCCTTGTTGGCGCTATTAATAGCTAAATTGCGCCGTCCGCATCGCCAGATTAACGGGATGATGGAGGTTAATGGCGCTGAATAGAAAAAAGAGATGATGGCGCATGATGCACGTAACGCGGCGCTCGCGACGCACCATCCATTATAATTCTGAGGGTGGTGGCGCGTCATCTTTCATGGCGACCACTGTATAAGCAACTACTTATTAAAATGGATATGTTTATATTTGGTGCGAAGCGCCAGAAATTTTTGGCATCCCATAATGCACAATTTTGCTTGCTTCTGAGGATAGGCAATGCAAAAATATTCATCTGGCGAAAAATTTTATCCGAAAAACCCTAAAAGGTTGGTCATTTCTACTGGAGCTATGGCGCAAAAAGTCGAGAACTTGAGGATTTTTATGCTGGGAAACGTCAAAGACCTGATTCTTGAAGAATTCAAGTAGGAAGGAGAATTCCCCACCTTTTTCCGCTGGAGACGATTCTGCAAGAACATACATATGTACGTATCTGCGTACATACAATGCAAGACCAAACAAACCACAGCAGGTCAATGCACGTATGTAAGAGGTATGCGCATTGACGTACGTGTAAATACGTCCATAAACCTGCTGAGATTCGGTAGATCTTGTTTTAGCAGAACCTTTAATTTGATTAGTTTTGCGGCGTTTCATTGCAACTGTATGAAGACTTTTGGGAAAAATTAGCTAGGCATACTAAACACGGTTCGATAAACTAGCGAATTTGTTGAACACTCGCTTTTCGTGGCGAATTCTGTACCAATTTATCCAAAACTTTTTTTATCGTCTGGAAGGCAATGCAAAATTTGATGGCCCACAGACCCGCATCCATGATTCGGTCATCAAGCAAAGGGTAAGGGCGAAGCAGACCCAACATAAAGCGCCGAAAATTTGAAGAATTCACTTCAAAGACATGCAACTTTCCCATCGCTGACAAACTTACCTTTTTATCACAGCCGACACGTCTTTGTCATTCAGAAAACATTCAATACTCAATGGAATCGGATTTGGATTGGCTGACATCTGTTTTTTGACCTTTTCCACCTCATCGAATAACCGAAATCGAGCTCGAGCATTAGTGTCAGCGTCGACTTTATACTTTTTCTTGAACTCCTCATTAAAATATTCATACAGGACGCTATCGAAATCACGGCCACCCAAGTTCAAGTCCCAAACAGTTCCAAGCATCTGTTAAATAGAACAATAAAGCGTAGTGTCGTTTTTTCCTTATTACTGAAAGGGAATCCATTTTTGCTTAGTTTCGAGCTTGAAATTGTCAATGCGGAATACATAACTTCAACTCGTTTGACAAACGACAAAATAGAAGGAAACATAAATAAACTATGCAATAAGAAGAGCTTAAAAATTTGCATGCAAAAATAAATTACTGGAAAATAACACTGAGATTTGCACGGCAATAAAGCATTCTAACTGACTATATTTGCGCACTATACAATACTGTTCATAATTTTTGTTTGTGAACAAATTAACGCGCAGTAGCTAGAGTTATATATGTAGCGAAACCTCGTGCCTGAGAAGTAATATAAACAGCAAGAGAAAGACGAATATGATGTTAAACAAGAAAGGCAACACACTAATATCGCATTGCGGCTTGAAACTTTTCGTAATTTCGCCTGTTGATTGACATGCATATACAGTAACACAGTCGTAATTCAGATTAATGCCCTTGTGCAATCCATTCGAATTAATTTACTAATCATCACCGCCATGGATGCGCAGCATGGTCGGTCTGAGAGGTAAAACATCATGTGAGCTTTTTGATCGAAATGGCTTTAAAAATTGACATATATAATTTAAATGCTAAATTAGTATAAAAACTACATCAATGTAGTTTCTTAATTATTTTCAACCACTTCTGCCTAAAATTTCTGACTCCAAAAGTATGAGTCACAACATGTAAGTTCTTTCAGATAGAGGAAAGTCATATAGTGCCCCAAACTATCCAACATGTTTTTTTTCATAAGAACTCAGTTGAATCTTATTTTTTTAATAATTTTTCCGACATAATTGAAAGATCCAGTAGAAAACTAGCTGACAAGGTTTGATTTATTTGCTTGTTTATGGTGTAAACTGCAGAAGTTCGCGTAAACTTAAGATTTTTGGTACTTCCCTAGTGAACAATACTTAATTCGAAATCACAGCGCAGCCCTTGATTGAAGTCACTCAAACGATAAAATTAATAATTTTTGAATGACAAAATACTTGTGGCTTAATGAAAAAACTCGTCTAAGAGGCTTTCACAAGTTATTGAGAAATTGCAGCCAAACGTCAGTGTGACAATCTTTGTATATTTAAGAAAAATCAGTAACGTCATAATGCTATATTTTAAATATTAAGTAACGAACCAAATCATGCCAAACTGTTTCAATCGATGGCCTATCTAAAAACCATATATTTCCTCAAAACTTTCCTGCAAATATTAAGAATTAATTTATGTATCGCAAGACAACAGTTTGGATATTTAGGTGAAAGAGCCTGTAAAACTAAACTTCTGCAGTTTAAAGCACGAACAAGCAAAAGCAACCAAATCATGTCGGTAAGTTTCCTACTAAAGTTTCCAATAACGTCTAAAAATACATACTTTAAAGTCCAAGATTTGCCCTTCATAAGTAAATAGAGCGTACTGCAAACAAATTTATATATTCCCATTTCAATCTTGTCAAAATTTTAAAATACCCAAAATCAGACAAAGTACGTAATCAATTTCCCAAAGTCTGTAGGTAACTCCACTTTTAAATAAAAAATTTTGCGCTAGACTCTACTCCTAACGGATTAACTTTGGGTGTGGTCAGTCAAAGATGTTATATAATCCTAATTCGCAAGTTGTTCGCCTATATTTCTATATTTCTGTTTTCTGTTCTAGGAAAAACCGACTTATAGCAATTTCTGCTTCCCAGCTTAAGGGTCTGATATTCCAACAGCCTTACAATACCCCGTGTGCACGTTTGTCTGAGTGATCTCCCTGTACATGTAATCCCTGAGTAAAAAATATTTTTAGCAGTTAGATCTGAAAGGCAGGATATGCGCAGCAAAATTTGTATGCTACTGACTGTTAAAAGCAGAAACATACATGCGCATGGGGGAGGAGATACCCCCTATCACGAATTTGGAAAGCAACATATGTACAGAGAAACAAAGAGAAACAACGACAAAAACGCAAAAATTGCCAGAAACGGCAAGTTTCTTTCAAAAATCGCGGGAGGAGAAGAATTTTTAACTTTAGGGGATGAAGATTTAAGGGGACGACCGACTTTGGGTGTTCCCTCCTCATCCATGTTACATATATGGGTCGAACCACAAACAGCGACAAACGATGTCCAACAGTATAATATCAAGTACAAACACAATTATTTCTCGAGCACTTCATTCATTCATCCAGACAATTTTCTTCCATTGTTTCTTACATTTTTCAAGCAAAGTAACCACGAATATTGATGAATTAAAACGCTTTCACCCAAATTCCGAAGCTTCGAGGGGGAAGTAAGGAATAAAAAATATCTAAACAATTAATTAATACAAACTCGCTGCATTAACACCACATCCATGCAAACGTTAACCATTGAAATGTAAATTCAATGTGAATTTTCAACAAACATTATTAACAAAGCCTTGGAAGTCCTCAGCTATTCTAGAACTCGTCCTTTGACAGAATAACGTGCAATAAAATTCTTAGAACGAAGATTTAACTTTACGTACAGCAATTACTCTTTTACCTTACCCCACAAGATACTCCTTTTGCCTCTCCTAGAAATCGAGACCCACGAGGCAGACTTTGCAGAAAAATAAATTACGCATAGGATATAAATAAAAGGTACTTCTTCGTAAAATAGATTGCGAAAACTGCAATTTCGTGCTTGTAATCAATTGAGGTGTTAACTTATCAATGGACATACTTTTAATTTGCCTTTGTTGAAAGCGCACAAGGACAACTGAGTCCCCGAATGGCCCATGTCGATAAAGACGATAAGTCTCGATTTTTCATTTTCATCTGGCAAATCCTGCTTATAAATACCATACGCCAATGCAGTAGCTGTAGTGTCGTTTAAGATTCGCAAACAATTTAGATCTGCTATCCTAGCTGCATCTATTAAAGCTCGTCTTTGAGCATCCGTCCAATAGCACGGTACCTACGCAAAATTGGTGCAAATTTAATGCATAGAAATTCAAGAGATTCAAGTAGATAAAAGTAACACAATCACAGAAAATTAAAACGAGATATGATACGTATAGAATATTTAATGCAATAAAAACGATAAAGCGTCAAAATTTCGACTAGCAGAATGCGAAATTGTCTCTGAAGCAATAACGCCTGAGGAAAAGGTAAGAGAATCAGTCAAAAGGTTGTAATTTATGCAGTCATCATCGCTTTATTTTTATTTTCTTTTTTATATTATTATAGATTTTGTACTTTTAATCATACCTGGGCAATGGCTGACGGTTCGCCCCGTCCAACTTCCAGTCATAAGGGTGGGTGGGTCCCCAGACAATGAAAAAGATGGGTCTGTCCCTGAAAACAGGTGGATTCATGCCTGAAAAAGGTGGGTCGTTCAGCTTAATCGGTGGGTCAGTCACTGAAAAAGGTGGGTCCATCCATGGAAAAGGTGTCGAACAGTGTAATAAGATGGTTCCTGTGCATGTTTTGCAAACTGATCATGATATACTGTATCTAGCATTTCCCTAAATTATCTCCAAAAATTTTCTCCCTGTACAAAACATAGCCCCGTCCAAGTTACCCCTTCGCCCCGTCCAACTTTTGGTTCGGCCCGTCCTGGTGATGGGCCGATATGGGGCATTGCCCAGGTGTGCTTTTAATTCTCATGTGAAAATTGACAAAAACGAAATACTTTTATAGATGTACGAGTACAAGAAACACTAACTCCCAGCTTTGCAGTGCGTGCCGTCCAGTCAAATTTCTAGGTTCAACGAATGTGCGAAAATTTAAAGGAATTAAAGTCTGAAATCCGAAATTCGATAAAAAATAAAATGAAGTAAATATTCGATTAAATAATAAATATTCAAAAAGTGAGAAAATGCAATTTTCAGAAAAAAAATTGATCCGCATATAAGGGAGATGCCAGATGGATAGGTACGGATTGGGCTTGGATGCGCAACACTCAGTATTGAACTGAACAACTTTGACACAAATGAATACCTTCACTTAAGAGAACTTAAATTCAGACTGTCGGATTTCATAACTAATCACATTTCTATAAATTTTTAGTCAATTACGATAGGATACGATACGATACTCGTAGCATACATGCAAAGAGGTTGGGGTGAGGTGAAGCCCCAATGAAGGGTCAGATAAAAAGATAATCTGGCGATTTTAAGCTAATCAAACGTTTTCTGTATCATTTTTGGAGACAAAAGCATTAATATCAAAATTTTGCGGTCAAACATTTTAATGTGCTTCTTAGTAAAAAAGCACCCAAAATTGATCAGTTTCCATATTTCTTAATTTTAAAAACGCTACAATGCAGTAAAAATAGATAAAAATTCCCTTAAAATGCGGTATTACAACAACAAAGGCATTTTACATAGTATTTTGACCAATCTCGTCGTTTAAATAGCAAAAGATCGTGAGCACTAAATTTAACGTTTTAGATTCCTGAGATTTTACCCCCCCACCCCCACCCTGCCGATCCTGACCTTGTGCATCTATGACTCGTAGCTCTTCAAACATACTTTTTCGCTTGTTTAGCATATTTGAGGAATCACTGTTTATCGTGCGCTTAAATAATACATCATAGGATAGACGAAATACTGCTACTACGCTTGGGAAAAACCGTGCTGTCAAGCGCAGAATTTATATGCATGTATTTCATAGGCTCGAATTACGTTTTTTTAAATCGGCAAAGATTTTTCCCGATGTGCAAAGACTTTTTCAGGACCGTCTTTGTACATGTACTGGGAAGACAAAGACTGCAAAAAAGATCTAAAATTGCATAAAATTTTCGGCGCTTCACGCCGAAATGAGTAATTGTGTGTCCTACATATATCTTTATACTAGCAGAAATTGCATTTCGAAATAAAAAATGTCAAATTTTTCGGCGCTTCGCGCCGTTTTTAGACAATTCTTTATCATTTTTGCCCTCCAAAACGCTGAAATTAGCTAAAATACACTATCAAGGGTCGAATAACTGTTTTTACTACACTAAAATCACTACTGTACCATATTATAGTACCCAAAAATTTGTGTGTACAAAATGTACAAAAACTTTAAGGGACCATCTTTGTACATATACAAACGGGCCTTGTACAAAACAAAAACACTACTTCGACTGAGCAAAATTCCAAGCAGTAGTCAGATTATGTATGTACGTTCTAGGCTACGCTATTTTGTAAGCGAATTTATTAAAGTAAATTATAAACGATGTCAAAAATTTTAACATGCACCTAAATGATGTTTTTATACATATACTCAGGCCCGTATCCAGGATTTTATTTCGGGGGGGCCGAAAATTTTTGAGACCAGATATCTCGAGAACCATTAGGAGATAGGCGAAAATAAAGACAGTTTTGAGCGTATCTCGGCGAGCTCTATACAACGGTGAAGAAAAATTTCAACAAAAAAATTAAAAAATTTTCACTTTATTTCATTTTGATATACAGCAAATTTATCATTTAAGCTGATTTCTCATCACCTAATCGGCGAATTATTTCTTATCTCTTGCCTTTGTACTTAATCATTGTGCTTTACAGAGAAAAACAATACGGATAATTAATAATTCGGCGCGAAGCGCCGAAAAAATTGACATGCTCTGCATATCAACCTCAAATTTGAGCGGTTTTGAGCGGACTAGAAGACAAAAAACATGTATAAACAATAGATACGGCGCGAAGCGCCGGAAAAATTTCATGTTTCCCATGTCATAACTCAAATTTGAGCTGTTTTGAGTGAGCTAGAAGGCAAAAACTATAACTAAACAATGAATCCGGCGTACAGCGCTAGAAAAAAATTGACATGCTCTCTATATCTATCTAACTCTAATTTGAGCGATTTTTAGCGGTTCAGAAGACAAAACTATACGTAAACAATAAATCCGGCGCGAATCGCCGGAAAATTTTGAGTTTACTAGCTCAAAAGTACGCTAAAAACCTGTTTAGGCGCTGTTTCAGACGCACTTCGCCAATTTTTCATTTTCCCTTCGGGGGACCCTTGAGAGAAACAAAAATTTTTTCCTCATTTCTGGGGGGCAGGCCCCCCGCCCCCTGGATACAGGCCTGTTCCCATGTCATAACTCAAATTTGAGCTGTTTTGAGTAAGCTAGAAGGCAAAAACTATAGCTAAACAATGAATCCGGCGCAAAGCGTTAGAAAAAAATTGACATACTTTCTATGTCTAACTCAAATTTGAGCGATTTTCAGCGGTTTAGAAGACAAAACCTTACATAAACAATAAATCCGGCGCGAAGCGCCGGAAAATTTTGTGTTTTCTAGCTCAAAAGTATGCTAAAAACCTGTTTTGGCGGTGTTTCAGACCAACTTCGCCAATTTTACATTTTTCCCTTTGGGGGACCCTTGGGAAAAACAAAAATTTTTTCCCATTTCGGGGGGGGGCAGGCCCCCCCGCCCCCCCTGGATACGGGCCTGCATATACTCGTATATAAGCAGAGCGAAATGGCTTCGACTGCTAAATGAATGTGATTCTCGCAAAAACAGCAAAAATATCACAACATCGAAAAACAAGCTCGAATGCAAAAACAAAAGTTCTTACAGAAACAACACAATCGGAAACTTTCGTCTTCAGATAACTTTCGGAGAGCTCCCGCAGCTTTGTTAATAATATTGCAAGTATTTGTTCAGGCGTAAACACTCGGGTTTCGTTCAAATATGCTACCTGCAAAAATGATCGTTTAAATGCGGTCTTTGTTAATTAAAATCTACGAGACTAAATATGTCCATTCATTAACATAATGGGGAAATAGAAAAAAACAGGTAACGTCAAGCGTTTTATGGACAATAGCTTAGTGATGTGATTTTGAACGTTCTACTTTTTCTCTGTCGACTCAACACTCAAACGATCTCTTCTTTTCTATCAACAAGATAGTTATTTTCGGTACTTCCAACATACATGCTCATAAGGGTGAGGGGCGGGCATATGTACATGCACAAAGGGGGTGAGGGAGGGTATTACTTACCTGAAGGGTCAGCCAGATAGGTACTGTCCGGCGATTTTGAGCTGATGGAACCCTTTTTGCATCATTTTTGAGGTCAAAAGCAGTAAAAACATAAAAATTTTTCCAGCTCTTCGTGCCAGATTAGTACTTTTTACTCAAAAAGCGTTCAAAATTGATGAATTTTTCGCATTTTTTAGTGTAAAAAGTAAAAATGCTTTTAAAATGCGACATTACCACGAAAAACATTTTATATACTATTTTGACCATTTTGATCGTTAAAACAGCAAAAAAACCGTTTTGGATTTTTGGGATTTCACCCCCTGCCGACCCTGACCTTGTGCCCCTATGGTGAGGGTGAGGAGGTATTACCCCCGCTGAAGGGTCAATTCATACATGTAAGAGGAGGGATGGAAGGATCCCCCACCCAAAGTCGGCCGTCCCCTTATTCTCCAAAGCCAGAAAATTTTTGACCCCCCCAAGCCCGATTTTTAGGAAAAATACGATTTCTTGGCCATTTTTGGACCCTCATCCGATTTTGGGCCGTTACATATATTGGTCAGCAACACAGGTACTGCCCGGCAATTTTGAGCTGCCGGAACGTTTTCTGCATCATTTTTGACAACAAACTAAGATCAAGATTTATGTCTTTTTTGGTCAATAAGCGCCCAAAATTGATCAAATTGTCTATTTTTACTGTTAGAAACGATATAATGCAGTTAAAATGGACTAAAACTAATTTTAAAATGTGATATTACCAAGAAAACCCGTTTTATCGGCTATTTTGACCATTTTCGTCGTTTGAACATCAAAAGAAATTGCGAACACTAAATTTACTCGTTTGAAATCCTGAGACTTTACCCCCTCCCCCGCCGACCCTGACCTTTTGCATCTATACATGACTTCCGATTTTCAGCGCCGCGAAACGCATTCACTCTTGACAATTATTTCACAAACTTCTCGTTACTACTCGGCCAATATATTAAGCTGAACAGTTCAACGGAGAAAAAGATTAATTTTATCAGAATTTTTATGTGCTGCATAACGAACGACTCTTAGCAAAAATACGTCCGAAATGCAATTTGATTATGGTTGGGACAATGTTCAGAAACCGCAGTGTAAATGTCTTTCAAGCACCCGACCGGGATTTAAGCCCCGGCCCCGGAGGACCGGTAATGAAAGATTGATTACTACGTGTGAAGATCTCAGATTTTCCCCTAAAATTACTTTTTAAGGAATGCTGATGAATTCAAACAACGAAATTCGATAATTGAGCTTTCTGTGACAAAACGTTGACTTACATCTAAGCTAATCAAATCAAATTCAGCGTATAAACGCATCACTTGCAGTGAAGTGATAAAGAAATTCAAAATGTAACTTAACTCAATAGCCGTTTTTCAAGTGGACTATAGACAATCATTGCATGATTTCTCCCACTGATTCCGGGGACTGCACAAATAAGCCTATCGTTCAAATGCCTGTTAATCAAGGAACAGACCAATGAAACTCTACCTTACTCGTATAAAGATGACAAATTTGCTTAGGCACTCGTACTTGAAAAGTTATAAGATTCAAAATGCAAATCTTGTGACAAACAGTCTAAACATTCATTTACCTTAATGCCAATGTTATTTTCCGGCAATTCAACAAGCTCATAAGGAAGAAATTTGCGTTCAGCTTGCACGATCGGATCGATGAACTTGCGTCCTATTAAATTTTTGAAGGATAATATAGTATTTTTCAAATTAGTTGCTACTTGTTGCCTGGCCGCAACGCCCATACACCGCGATCTGGACCCGAATGAAACACATGACCTGCAAAATATTGATTACATATATTGTTAAATTGCAAAAAAATTATTTTCGTCCGAAATCGGTAAAAATAGGTTTAGAACATAGTTTCCCAAGGTCGAAAGTTCAGGGAGGTGAAATCCCAAGAATTTAGGCCACTAAATTAAGAGTCTAACCGTTTTTGCAGGTCAAATATGAAAAATGGCTAAAACATCCTGTATAGCATTTTTAATGTGAAAACTGCATTTTTAACTACTTTTTGTACCATTCTGACTAGTTTCGTTGCTTTTGTAAGTAAAAAATATAAGAATTTATCAAAAATTTAGACTTTTCAGATCATTTTAAGTTCATTTTAGGTATTTTTATGGGTAAACAAAATAGAAATGTATTAGTCGGCGCGAAGCGCCGAAAAATTTTTAGTATCTTCACTGCTTTTATACCCAAAAATCATGCAGAAAATTTTTGATAGCCCAAAATCGTCCGACAGTGGTTCAAGTCTCAGACCCTGAGGTGGGGATACCCCCTCACCCCTATAAGAATGTATGGTTTAGAATGTCCGAATTTTTCACAAAATGGGCAGAAAAAAAGAAAAGAAAGCGCGGAGAAGAAATTTGATTGAAAACTATCCATTATTTCTCGAAATATTTCGTTTCGTATATCGTCTGCGAGACTTCGCATTTTTGCGATTTAGCATCTATCAACGAAATGTAGGTCTGACGTGCTGATAACGAATATGCTTGTCATTTTGCTCAAAAATCTTTTAAAAATTTAATATACAGATTTAAGAAAATGTATGCTCAGACTAGAGCTGTGCCAGGGCCGCCTTTTTTGCCGGGGCCAAGCCGGGCCTGGCCGGGGCCAAGTAAAGCGTGCTTTACCGTGTTCATAGTACGACCCTACCCTACCCCTTATACCTATGTACATATATATTCTTGCTAGTAGATATGCGCGTCAAGCGTTAATATTTGTTGGGATTACAAGATATAACAGAACATGGGCATTGGGAGGCTTGGGACGTGGGCGGGTGAGTAGGGTATGCATCCCCCCAGAAGTTGGAATACCCCCCAGAATTCAATTTTTGAAATTTTTTTTGCTTTTTTAGCGATTTTTTAATGCCAAGGAAGAGTGCTCAACGAGAAACGTCGGAAAATGATGTTTTTCACCACCAACCCCCAGAAATTTTTTCACACTCCCAAAATTTCGGTGCTGCCCACCTATGGTCTAGACCCCCAGAATTCACACTCTCCCCCCAAAAAAATCCGCTAGACGCCCCAGAAATTGATTTTCAGAATTTTTTGTGTTTCTGCGATTTTTTGATGCTAATGGATAGCTCTCATTGAGAAACGCAAGAAAACGGTGTTTTTTCGCCCTACCATATATTATCAGGCGCTTTTTGACTTCGAAAAGTTTTGGAACCCTATAATTTTTGAGCGGCCCATGTATGGATTTAACCTCTGACTTGGACGCGTTTTTCAATTAGCTTTACTTCGCACTTTTTTAGGCTTATTATTCTATTTGTTCTGATAGACGTAGCTGTCTGCTACCAAGCAAGCTGGAAAGCTCGGCTATATGAATTGCAATTCAAAATAATTCAAAATACGATTAAGCCCAATATTTAAAGCAAAGTAACGAATAACGTTTTTCAAGTAATAGCTTTAATGAGACGGGGTCAGAAAAACACGAGGAAGTGCTAATGCGAAACAGGCTTAATCTATCTACATCGCAAAAAGAAAGCAATCTGTGATTTTCAATCACGCCTGTACATAGGGGCAATACGAAGGCGTATGCCCCTGATGAAATCTAAAAATAGATATGTACATAGGTAATTTTTTCCCTTCAGCTTTCTTTTTTTAACAAAAACATCGCAAAATGTCTGCATGATTTGCTTACCTACATATAAATCGTTATACAAGTACAAACATGCTTCTTCATTGTTTCGACTCTAAGAATAAAATGGAACGAAAACCTGTCTTTCTGAAATTTCTAATTACATTGAAAATTGCATTTAATGACTCCAAGACAAAAAGTAAATAAACTTTTTACAACTTGATCTGAGCTGAAATATTTTACTGCAAATACGTATAAGAGTTTATAGAAAATGCGAAATAAAATAAGCAAAACGAGTAGTCAATATAACAAATTACTCACACCAAAAGGAGACAAGCGAGTCAAAAGACAATAATTACAATTATTTCACTCATGCCCTATTACAAATGTAGATATGTAAGTTCACATCAGCTCGTATATTTATATAATTATTAAGGATGGACCGGGTCCGGTACTCGACCCGGATCCGGCACAATCCGACGATTTCTCTGGATCCGGACCAGTGTTTTTTTGTACTCGGCAAAGATTTTTCCCGATGTACAAAGACTTTTCGGGACCGTCTTTGTAATGTACAAAGATTTTTGGGGGGAAAAATTGCAAAAAAGGTCTAAAATCTCGAAAAATTTCGGCGCTTCGCGCCGAAATGAGTAATTGTGTGTTCTATATATCTTTATAATGGCAGAAATTGCATTTCAAAAGTAAAATGTCAAATTTTAGCGCTTCGCGCCGTTTTAAGACAATTCTAGCGATTTTTGCCCTCAGAGACCCAGAAATTAGCTAAAACACACTACGAAAAAGTCGAAGAACTCTGTTTTTTACCACACTAAAATGCTGCTGTACCATATTATAGTGCCCAGAAATTTTGTATGTACAAAATGTACAAAGATTTTTAGGAAGACAAAAACTGTA
Source organism: Mermis nigrescens (assembly GCA_036768485.1). Taxonomy (NCBI): domain Eukaryota; kingdom Metazoa; phylum Nematoda; class Enoplea; order Mermithida; family Mermithidae; genus Mermis; species Mermis nigrescens. Next base: position 130,799 of record JAVLUZ010000265.1, on the reverse strand, counting down.
AAAAGGTGTGAAATTCTCAAAATTTTTCGGCGCTTCCCGCCGAACTGATAAATTATTTGTCCTATCTTTTAAAATGGCAGAATTTGCATTTAGAATGGAAAAATGTCAACATTTTTCGTGCGCTCCGCGCCGTTTTTCAGATAATTTTTGGCAATTTTTGGCGTCAGAAACCCAGAAATTAGCTAAAATACACTACCAAAGATCGAAAATCCTGTTTTACTACACTAAAATCGCTACTGTACTATATTAGAGTACATAAAAATTTGCATGTACAAAATGTACAACGACTTTTGGGACCATCTTTGTACATGTACAAACGGACCTTGTACAAAAAAACACTGATCCGGACCCGAAATTTTCAAAAGTTAAGATCCGGACCCGAACCCGAAATTTTCAAAAGTAAAGATCCGGACCCGGACCCGAAAATTATGAATTTTTAGGAACCGAGTCAAATTGTTTTCTGAGTAAAATAAGAGAAATAAGTATTTAATACCAAAAATTGCTGGTTGGAAAAATTGAAATATGCTTGCGCGAGGGTTTATATAGCAGTGAGTGAGTGAGGTTTAACAAATCGGACCGATGAATATTTTTTCCTGAATTTTATTCAACTTAGACGTAGCGATGTGGTTTAAGGCATACAACTGTAGTGCTTAAACATTATAACATTACGTGGATGGCGTTGAGCCGGCGGACCTAGGCTGTCGCAATTACCATTTAAATCTAATATATTTTTGTATTTTCTTTTATTCATGCGGTATTATGCGTCACGTATTTTCTATTGAGGTTAACTGTTTTCGAGAATAAACATAGAAGCGCGGATTTTGGAGCGAAAATACTTTGTATATTTTTATTTGCATCTATTCAAATAGAGTATTAATCATGATGGCAGAGTGACGCTCGAAGGCTGAGTTTTGACATGATGAGACTCGAAATAGCTTATACTAGGAGCAGTGGCGTACGCAGGATTTTTTCAAGGGGGCGGTCCAAAATTGGATTTAAAAAAATATTATGCGTCACGTACTAAAAAAACGTTTTAATGAGCTATGTACATCATGCAAATCCATTTATCATGAGCCAATAGGATCAAAGCTAGCTTAACCTTCTTTTGAACAGTATTATTCATTTTTTATTTATGATTTCTGATCATGTTACCCAGTGTTGTTTGTTTTATACTCGGCAAAGATTTTTACCGATGTACAAAGACTTTCCGGGATCGTCTTTGTATACATGTACAAAGATTTTTGGGAAGACAAAAATTGCAAAAAAGGTTTAAAATTCGCAAACATAGCACCGAAATGAGTAATTTTGTGTTCTATATAGTGCTGGCCTCTAAAAACCATTTTCATGTTTTTGGCTTATAACTTCAGAACAAATAGCATTGAAGAAATCAACAAACACCTATTTTTGACAGCTGCCCTAGGCCGTTAACTTGCTGCATGGAAGAATTTTTAAGCGCCATATTTCATAGCAAGCTTGCATGAAATATGAAATTTTGAATAAAAACCACTTTTGCCTTTAAAAAAACCATGGGAACTAAAAAACCACCCCCGAAATGTTGTGTGAAGTGCATGGTTGGCAGCGTAAAACAGTTAGTTTACCTTAGATGATCATCAATTTTGAAAAAAAGATTCATTTTTTGCAATATTTCCGTTCATTTTATCACATTTATATAAAAATCAATAATTTTTTCTGAATTTCATTAAAAGTTCTATAAATTTCACAAATAAAATCTTCAAGTGATAAAAACGACTCTAGGTAGGTCTCTTCTACATCCTCTGCAAGTAATCAGTGCAAAATTATGCAACTTGATGAAAAGTAATTTCGTTGCCATGGCAACGTATACTTAGCAGTGGTCTTTTTTTAGGTTACAGTGGTTTTTTTTAGGTTACAATCGAACTTTTTTTGGCAGTTTTGGGGTGATTCTTATTTTTTGTGAAAAATAAATATCAGGCATCATGAAAGGTGCTATGAGGCACATTCCTGCTAAGTTTTGTAAAAATTGGCGCTGATTTTTTTTTAGGTTACAACTGGTTTTTTTAGGTTTGGCTTTGAAGGTATACTGTAGCTATGTGGATGACATAGGAGAACTAAATTTTTTTTCTGACATTAGTCTGCAAGGGAGCCTAACGTGAAAACATAAAAGATTCCACTAAATATGAATACGGGTAGAAATACTGACCCTCAAAAATGCTTCAAAAAAAATCATAAAAATGGCAATTTTTAGAACTTTTCAAACAAATTTATATCTCAAGTTTTCTGAATGATCCGGAAAAGCGACCAGGGGTCAGTTGTAATCCTCACGGCATAGCTTGTTCGCCAGTATAATATCATCAGTCATCTCCCTTTGGTTATGGAAAAAGGGGTGGTTTTTTTCAGATTACAAATCGACTGGTTTTTTTTAGAGGCCAGCACTATATATCTTTATAATGGCAGAAATTGCATTTCAAACAAAAAAATAGTCAAATTTTTCGGCACTTCGCGCCGTTTTAAGACGATTCTTAGAGATTTTTACCCTTAGATACCCAGAAATTAGATAAAATACACTACCGAAAAGTCGAACATCTCTTCGTTTTTATCACACTAAAATCGCTACTGTACCATATTATAGTACCCAAAAATTTGTGTGTGCAAAATGTACAAAGATTTTTGACAAAAACTGTAAAAAGGTGTAAAATTCCTGAAAATTTTCGGCGCTTCGCGAAGAAATAAGTAATTGTTTGTCCTACATATCGTCAAAATGGCAGAATTTGAATTTAGAATGGAGAAATGTCGAATTTTTCGGCGCTCCGCGCCGTTTTGAAACAATTTTTAGTAATTTTTGGCTTCAGAAACCCAGAAATTAGCTGAAATACACTACCAAAGATTGAAAACTCATTTTACCACACTAAAATCGCTACTGTACTATTTATAGTACACACAAATTAGAATGTACAAAATGTACAAAGACTATTGGGGACCATCTTTTATCTTTTGTGCATGTGCAAGCGGACCTTGTACAAAAAACACTGATGTTACCAGCCCCATCTTATCTGAAAACAATGAATATAACAATGTAATATAACAGCAGATATAAATAATTATTGCACAGTTTAGGGTACCTTTTGACCCGGATCCGGATCCGACCTGGTCGGGTCTAAGGTCAAAGATCCGGATTCGGACCCAGACCCAAAATTTTAGTTTGTTGAGATTTGGATCCGGGCCCGGATCCGAAATTTCGAAAGACTTAGATCCGACCCGGACCCGAAATTTTAAAAATTTTGGATCCGGTCCATCCCTAATAATTATAATCAAGTTAGGGTGAGAAACTGAGAAATCAGGTAAGTGATTACAAATATATTTATTAAAACACTGAATTTCTGTAAATAAGAGCAAAAAGGAGTTTTTTCAAGCACATTAAAGTCGATCATGGCAATGGCAAGACAAGATTTTTGTACTTTAATCTGGTATATTATAACGAGACAAATACGCAGGCATCGAAATTCTATTTTACAAACCTTGCTCCAATTGTTTTAGTCGTCCGTCGTATGATAAATGGCAGTGACTAAGCCAGTGCGGGGGAAGGGTGGGTGGGGCAAGTGAATTTCAGAATTTTTAGAAATAAAGCTATGCAGTTGCGTAACGGTGTTCTAAGATCTATTCTCATACATTTCTGGTTAATAGAAACTTAAAATTATGCATGAGCAGAAAATTCGTGCGCTTCGTCCAGACTGTATTTTTTAAAAGTTGCGTAGTGTTACAAAAGTCTGAAAAAAATCGCATTTCATGTTTTAAGCATCCTTTTAGCCATTCTGGCATGAAAATATGAAAATTTCCGCGCTTCGCGCCAATCTATTTTGGGTATTTTTTGTACAACTTTGTACTCGAAACATTGGCAGTTTTTCGCCGATTTTTCATCGCACAAAAAATCGAAGTTTTCTTGCAAAAAACCAGTGGCGCTTATTTTGCAAAATTTCTCGGAACTCTGCCCCGGACTCCACTAGGGGCGCTTGGTAAGTGCCCGCTCCAGGTCCTCAGTCACAAAAGAGTGGATGTCATTTGCAAGTTCCCTTATTTAAGGTCCTAACCAATTAGTATATAAAAGTTGCAAGTGTGAAGCACTAATGGAGAAGAATTTTATAAGACTCGGACTCCGCCCAAGCAAGAACCCTGTATACGCCTATGAAAGATGTTATTGCATCAAAAAATAGATATATGAAATGTACGTTGAATGGACTCAAGCCCCTTATCTAAGGTTCTAACCAAACTGAGCTGGCAGGCGTACCTATTGAAAGACAGAACGGATATATGTAGGTAAGTAGTAAAAGCTGTACAAGATTACTTTTGTCACGAGAAAAGAGAAATTTTCTGATTAAAATCAGGGTTGGCATGCCCTGCGTTGTTTTGGGTATTTTGCGGGTCTTTTAGGTTGCGAAAATCATTTGGTTTCGAGTTTTTGGGTTTGATTCAGCCTTTTTACATTAGATAAGTCAGATTAAAGAATTCAATCTAGTAGTTTAAAAAATTAGTTGCTTAGGTTAATTAATTAGGTTGATAAGTGTAGTAGGATATTATCTTTGCCATGCTTACTAAGTCACTATTAACGAAAGACGACTGATTCCACTGTCTCGTCAACTTGTGTAGAAAAGCAGAAAATAAAGAATGTCAGGCTAATTTCTCCACTACTTCAGTGTATATTCGTCATTTTAGAATCAAAAAGCAGATGATAAAACGACAGGTGTAACAAAATTGTTTACAGTTTTCACATTGTTTTATTTATATTCAAGTTCGGTCGACGATTTTCGTCAAGTTTTGCAGAAAAATAGCCCATTGATGACGAATATTTGAGAAAATGGCATAATTGTGGTACCGGGGACCCGTACTTTGTGTGTACCCATGTATTTTACGTGAATCGATTTTTTTTGTAGTATTTATAAGTGCAATAAACTTAGTTTCAAATCTTGGAATCAATAATGTGTGAAAGATTACATCGGTAATTTAGGTGACTGAGAACAATAAAAAATTGTCATTCAATGAGCTTTCATAAAAAGTTATACAAATTATATTATACCATGCATGCAACTACAGTATAGCTGCAGGCCGAAAAAGTACACCTCCTCACGACCGAATACTGCTGTTCAGTGAAATGGCTATTTTTGAGATTAACACACGAACCAATTGATGGATTTCAATAAAGTAAAGTGTTCTGGGTAGATATTTTTAAAACGAAACTATTTTGCCAAGAAAAGTGGTGCTAGCTTATGCCTACAATATGCAAGGCTCAAAAAGTGCTCAAACTTTGCATGATCACTATGGTATACAGATTTGTTTCATATTTTGGAAATAGCAAAATAGTTAGATATTTTTGTGCTCTAAATTTCACTCTTTTTTGTTTTTCGTGTAGATTAGTTTGTCCTGCAATTTCACTTTAATTTTTCTCTGATATGGCTGCCCCCGTAAGGTATGCATTTTACTCGCGCTGTGTTTCATATTTTTATTTTTAAGAACATTTTGAAAAGTCCAAAAAAGTTTTTTCGAATGATATCCTATTTGTCTGATTTAGTAAAGAATTCCAGCTTTTTAATATGCCGCCAGGAAAGCTGTCATACTGTAACTTTTGATGTTTTCAGCTATTATTTTGTGAGTTTCTGACGTATTTCAAAATTTTTTCAGTAAATGGCTCGAAAATTTTACGTTATTTGTAATGAGCCATGTTTTACGTTTCGAATCCTTCTAGTTCATTCAGGAAAGTTAAAAAACCTCAAATTTATTCATTGTAAGGGCAAGATTAGTTTTGAAAAGCTGTGCGCGATGAATTCAGACCTTATAACCTTCTAGTCACCAAAATTTCTGATGTAATCTTTCGCACACTATTGATTTCAAGATTTAAAACTAAGTTTATTGCAGTTACAGTTACTACAAAAAAATCGATCCACGTAAAGTGCATGGGCACACACAAATCACAGGTCCCCGGTACTACAATTATGCCGAGAAAACTTTAAAACATTGACAAAGTGTAAAAGATTTGACTAACTTCTAAGCAACAGTTTTGGATACAGAAATACATAATTTGTGTATTTTAAGCTATTGACATGTTTCCGTTTTAGTGTCTTTGAAAAAAGGCATTCAGTCTCGTTTTGTGCGTTGCATCTAGGCCCGTATCCAAGGGGGCACGTGCCCCTCCGGAATGAAATTTGGGAATGATTTTTCCCCTTACTCCACCTTTGCTTTTTTAGCCAAAAATCGGAAAAATTTTCGGCAATTATAATTAGTCTGTTTAGTCACAAGCGCGTTATCTAAACACTCCATTTTTAGTCTTTACACAACCTGAAAACCTGAAGCATTTTGCATCTATGCCTTCTTTTTACACAGGTTTTATGCAGAAAATGATATTTTTCAAGAAGCAAGAATGATAGCAATGGTTTGGCGACGATTATGAATTTGCTGATGATCTATCGACCATTTTTAGAGTGAATTCGGAACCATGATTCGGCTGATTTTGTAAAAGTTTTGATGTTACGATTAAAAATCGAATTGTTCTTCTGAATTTTCCGTGGCTCTGCCCGGGACCCCGCAAGAATGGGGCGCTTAAGCGCGCAACCCCAAACCTCTTTGGCCCTGAAAGAGATGGTTTCCATTACATTCTCACCGTATCTAATTTACCCGGGTAACAAAATTTTTGAGCTAAAATTTATCCTTTGGTCCCCCTTGAGTGTGTTTTAAGAAAATTTTGGTCGTGCCCCCTCCGAAACAGAATCTTGGATACGGGCCTGGTTGCATCCAATGACGTAGCCAGTTGGGAGAGGGAATTTCCTCCTAAAAAAATTTCGACGTGTTCAAGAACTGAGCAATATGGTGGCACGATGCTGTTCTGCGACGTAAAAATCGTAAAATTTGGCGCTTCGCGCCGATTTCTTCTATCTTTTGGCAGTTTTTATCATTTTATTGCAGGGATGTAAAAATAGCGCTTCGAACGCATTATAAGAGTTTTTCCCGTCGAAAACATGAAACTGTTTTTAATTAATTTTTTATTGTTATAACAGTACAGGACGATGTGAAAAGCCCAAAAAACACGTTAATCAACAGCTCCCGCCCGTTTCCATGAGTTTTTAAGTGGAAAAACTTTTTTGGAACCCCCTGGTAAAAATCCTGGCTACGCCTATGGTTGCATCTATTGGAGTTAAATGAGTGCATAATGCGCATTTTAAAAAACAAGTCATTAAGTAATGAAATCTGAAAAAACCCTAATAAAACCAGCAAAAAACCAAATAACCGGCAAAAAACCGGAAAAACCCAATAAAAATTCAAAAAACCTGAATCCTCAATTTTATGGATCGGGTTTTAGCCAACACTGATTAAAATGAATCTCAAAAATTTTTTGATTATACTGCTACACCAGATGCTCCTTAAATTAAGTTTGCAAAATTATCAGACCTGAATCACGTAATGCGGTAAAGGTGTATATTGAATGTGTGAGGCAATCCAGGATTATTTTTGCCCTAATCCAAACAGAAATTTAACCAAATTGAAAACGTAAATAAAAAATTTTGGGCAAAAGTAATTATGGAACGACTGACTCACGGCGTAGCTCGTTGGCTGTAGTCATTTGTGGCTGTTTCTACACCCCCTTGACGAGCGACTGCAATATATGAATTCTGATTCCCAATGTCAAAGCCGACGACTGACATATTCCGATATATTGAATGACTAAATCAACAACTGAAATGAGCGCTCCGACAGCAGTTTCCCGACGAAGAGAGCCACACGCGAGTTTAGGAGTAGAGTAGAACCTATTTTCCTACAGTAAAGGAATTAATAAGTATATCTAGAACTTTCCGGCTACTATCCTTGCTTAAAATTTACGTTCTTGCAAACATAAATGGACTATGATACTTCAAGTCATCTATAGAAACTTTTGTCAGTCATCGGTGATCCGAGTGCTTTCCTCTATGAACATGCTTCTTCTTTCGAAAGTACACCTATTTCGCATATTCTTATTATTTGACCAATTTTTCACTGCATAGATAGATGGCTTCTCAAATGACATTATCGAAACGGTAGGTTTTTAAGTGTTCTCCACCTAACAATTGGTACTGAATTATTTATGTACCGTACTTATTGCTTTTCTTTGCAATTTAGAAATAGATTAGGTACCGTAATTGAGTATAACCCAATTAAACAATTTTTCAGCGCGGTCGAATTTGAATATAAAAATGAAAAATAATTTGCGGCCATTTTTCGACATTAGTACTGTTTGGATGTGATTGAAATCAGCTTTAAATTTTAATAGCCTTCCTTTCCTCCTGGTATATGCAGAGCTCACTAAGAAACGCTCAAAAACACCCTTATTTTTGCCTATCTAAAAGTTAGTTGAGATATCCAATTCCAAAATTTTAACCTCTCCCCAATTCAAAAGGCCAGCTTGTCATGGCTGATTTGCTTGCTATTAAAAGACCATAGACTCTGTAGCTTCAGTGCTTTGTTTTAGCAAGGTGACTCTAAACTTTTGCTAAAACTTATTTGCAGAAGAAAAAGATTTAACTTTAAATCAGCAAATACGTAAAAATAGCGATGTACATATGTACATATAGTCTTGAAATATGAGCTTGCTAAGCGAGAGTTGTAAACCAAGAGAAACTTAAAGTTTAAACCTGTCATTATATTATGAAGAAAATAACAAAAGATTTTAAACTTAAATTTTAAACTTTTCTTTAAGTTTAAAATCTTTTATAATCTTCTTCATGATGTAAATACAGGTTTAAACTTTAAGTTTCTTTTGGTTTACAACTCTTGCGTAGCAAACTCATTTTTCAAAACTATTCCATGGCGAACAGTCGCGTTTATGTTTAGTCTATTTCATTTAACTTTGCGGTTTTCTTCTGAATTTTTCTACAAGAATCAGGCTACAGAAGCGGTTTAAACTTTTGATGCAGTAATGCGGCTTAATACAAGCATACGTCTCTATATAACTCGACATACTGTAGAATATCATATTTACTGTATTATAGTCTGTTTCATTTATTCGAGACCTTTTTAGTGAATTGTTTAAGGGCTACAGTAAACGAAACAAGACGAATTACTGTAATTCGGCAGATCAGCTCAATGAGGGCGAGTGGCTGGAATTCTTCCATTAATCCGCCCATATACATTAAATTTAGGCATTTAATCAGTGCTGGGACATACTTCAGCAAGTGCGCTAAATAAAAAGCTATCGGCCGGAATCGAACCCGGGTTGCTTGACGACAAGTAGACGTTTTAGCACTGAGCTATGCGGGAGTTCGCCAGGCACGTAGCTGGCCCTTCTATTTTGGGGGACCAACACCAATTTTGGGGTTTTGGGGTCTAAGCCAAAAATAGCACAAAATGACGTGTAAAAAGTCCTATTTTTCCTGTTTTTTCTGAATTTTGAGGTATCCGGACCACACCTGGGCGTGGGGGTTCGGGGCACACCTGGGCGTGGAGTTTGGGAGGGGTATGCACCCCCAGAAACCAAAATACCCCCCAGAAATCAAAATACCCCCCCCAGAATTCAATTTTTGAAAATTTTTTTCGTTTTTTTCGCAATTTTTTGATGCCAATGGATAGTGCTTGATGAGGAACGTCGAAAAATGGTGTTTTTATCGCCATACCACCATTTTTAAGGCCATTTTTCGACCTTCAAAAAAATCTTGCACCCCCCCCAGAATTTTCTTGCTGCCCACGTATGTTCGGAGGGGTATGCACCCCCCAGAAACCAAAATACCCCCAGAAATCAAAATACCCTCCCCCCAGAATTCAATTTTTGAAAATTTTTTTCGTTTTTTCGCAATTTTTTGATGCCAATGGATAGTGCTTGATGAGGAACGTCGAAAAATGGTGTTTTTTTCGCCATACCACCATTTTTAAGGCCATTTTTTGACCTTACAAAAAAATCTTGTACCCCCCCCCCGAATTTTCTTGCTGCCCACGTATGGTCCGGACCCCCCAGTCCCCCCCAGTCCCCCCACAGCTATGTACGTGCCTGGAGTTCGCGGCGTTTCTTAACATCTTAGTCTATTGTTTAAAGTGTCAAAAAGCTGAATGCGCGATTTAATCTGTAAGCTGGTTGATCTGCTGGAAGACGAGAATAAATTATGCCGCAAAAATGTTATTAGAAAACCCTTCTCTGCTACGTAGCTACATACAGTGAGATCTAGCGACGTACAGTAAATAAGAAAGAAGGGGTTACTGTAGCCTTCGAAAACATTTACTGAAAAAGCTCTCTGATAAATGAAACAGACTATAGTTTAAAACACTTTTGTAGTCGCTTTAAACTTTTTCAAAAACCTCAAAGTTAAATGAAACAGACTATAGGTGCATATGCAGGTACCTATAGTCCGTTTCATTAATCCGAGAGCTTTTTCAGTAAATTTTTCGGAGGCTATAGTAACCCCTTCTTTCTCCTTTACTGTAGGTTGCTAGATTTCACTGTATCTACATAGCAAAGAAGGGTTTTTTAATATCATTTTGCGGCATAATTTACTCTCATCTTCCAGCAGATCAATCAACTTACAGATAAAAATCGCGCATTCAGCTTATCTTAAGTTGACACTTTAAACACAATAGACTAGGATGTTAAGAAACACCTCGAACTCCGGCATAGCTCAGTGCATAGGCGTAGCCAGGAGTTTTTCCTAGGGTAGGCATCATCCTAAGAAATTTTTGACGTCAAACTTCTCGAGAAACATTAGGAGCAATACGAAAATGGAGATGATTTTGCGTTTCTGGTCGAGCTACATGCAATGGTGAAAAAATGAAAAAATGAAACTGTTTATGCATGTCTTTTAATACAAAAGCTATTGTTTAAAGTGCTCGTAGGACTGATTTTCAGTACCCAGTGCATGCTCATAAGGCTTTAGATTATGCACCGATTAACTCGATTACCTTTAAATGCTTGAAACACGCGTTTGGGGCTAAATATAGATGTAGTAACTACTAAATTCGGCGCGAAGCACCTGAATTTTTTAGAATTTTGACTGAAAAATAAGTTAAAAGGCGTTAAAGTTACTACATTTTTGCCTGGAAAGTCTACATGTTAGAACGTTGTGTTAATAGCCATGGTCCTCATTTGCACCACCAAACTTTGATTAAAAACTGCTTTTTTACTCAAATTTAGGTCGTTTCAAAGACTGAAATTGATAAGTCGATAATAAATATTAGCATATTTTGTAGGTATAGGTCATATTTGGGCTTCGTTGTAAATAACAAGCATTATAGAAAAATTAAGACATCGGGCGCTAAGCGCTGAAAAATACTGACTTGACTATACTCTATAAGTATGCTGAAACATCATTTGGTGGTCATTTTTAGTTGATTTCAAGAATTCTTAATTTTTCTTTTTGGGAGCCCTTCTTAAAAATTAAATTTCTTTTCCATATGAAAAGCTCGAGCCCCTTCTGTCCCCTGAATGCGCAGACCGCAGCATTAGCTGATCTAGGGAAAATCTATTACGGTCCTGGTCCCCAGTGGGGTCCATCAATAGATGTCAAACGCTTTTTGCGACCTCTAATATTTATTAGCGTATCAACGGATCTCTGTCACTAAATTGTGCAAAAAATTTATGAATGAAAAATTCAGTTCAGTACACAGAATGTACTGATAACACTTCTGGGGGATCTGGATGGTGTAAAACTCGCAAAAATTCCAAAACATATGCTAAAAATTAATTCTGGGGACCATCGATATTTCGGAACCTAACGGATTCTGGAAGGTTACGACCCTCCCCAAACCCGTCTCCTCACACCTATGTGTGATTACAACTATGCCCGTATCCAGGATTTTATTTTGAAGGCCATAAACAAAATTTTTTAAAAACAACTATGGACCAAGATGAATTCAAAAAGAAATTTTTAGAATCACTAGAGCTGCACACTTTCCAAATTTTGTAATCTGGATACATTCGATAAGGCGAGAAAGATTACAAGAGACACCTTTTCTTCCACGGCCGCAGGGAGATTGGCGCGCTCAAGCACCGCCCTCCCTCCGCAGTGGAATGAGCCCCAGAAAATTTTGCAAAAAATTAATCGTAACGCTAAAATCTCAATAAGTTCAGCCAATCTTTGTTCTAAATTCAGTCTAAATATAACCAAAGCTGGTCATCAAAATTTATAATTTTTTCTACTCTAGTATACCACTACTTGATGTTCAGCTCTAAATATACAATACTGATTTAATAATAGTCAGGTGCGAAGCGTAAAAAATTATGATTTTTTCAGCTGAAATTTCACTAAAATTACTCAGAAAGCCGGAAAAAATTTATTTTATCACAGAACCAGAATATAAGGTCGCTAAATGCTCGTGAATGTGGCATTAGACGCTATTGCACTCTTGATTTAATTAAACATAAACACAAGAAAAATAATTTTGTTTTTTAATAAGACAAAGCCAAATTGTTCAGAAAGATCTCATTTTCTGCGTATAATCTATAAAAAACATAAGATGTAAAATATGCCGACGGTTGTATGTATGTGAAGGCTAAATATGGAGTGTTTTGAAACCGCTAGCTTGGGGCTAAATAAATGTGTGTAAAAGTACTAATTAAGCAATTCGGTGTGAAACGTCAAACATTTAGTGATTTTTTGCTTAAAAAGCTGAAAAGTGAGAAGAGAAATTGTTTTCATATTTCATTTCGAGAAACACATGCCCCCTGTTCCCCCTGAATATGGGTCTGTTAACAACGGACAAATAGTGGTGCACTAAATCCACTAAAATGGCGTAAAGCGTAGGAATATTCTAAGTGATTCAATCCTCTAAACTTGATATTGGAACTCTATTGTAAAAAACAGTGATAGGCGCCAGCGCCAAAACTTTTGCATGTTTTTGCTATTCTAAACTTAATTCAGGGCTCTAACAATGTGCAGCGCATACCAGCGTATATGCTGCTTAAAAAATTTTCCAAAATGGGGTTTGAGGCGGTGTCGTTTTTAATCTAAAATGAATAATATTGAAGGTTTCTTTAACTTTTCCGAGAGGACTAGAAGAATTCAGTACGGGAAACTTAGCTCATCAGAAAGAGCAATTTTCTAGCTACATATTTACTGAAAAAATTTTGAAACACGTTGAAGCCTTAAAGAATGATAGATGAAAACGTCAAAAAGTATAGCATTTTTCCAATATAGCGGCCTCCATTGCGGCCGTATTGAAAAACTTTTGGCTTTCCAAAATGGACTTAAACATTGAATGGGGCAGCCATATTGCAAAGAAACTAAATTGAGATTGCAGGATGAACTTTTTAGAAACATAAAAAACAAAAGGGGTGAAATTTAGAGCCCAAGAATATCTATCTATTTTGCTAGTTCTCGAAACATAAAACAAAAGCTGTATACTGTAGGAGCATGCAAAGTTTGAAAAGTTTCTAGAGCATAGCATACTATAGACATAAGCTTTATTAGCACAACTTTTTTTGGCAATATAGTTTCACTTTGAAATTATCTTCCCAAAACATTGCGTTTTATTTAAACCTATTAAGTGGTTCTTGTGTTAATCTTAAAAATAGCCATTTCTTTTAGCAGCATTTTTCGATGGTTAGGATGTTCACTGCCTTCGCCCGTAGTTACACTGTATGTAGGTGCATAATATCCTCTCATTTGCATTACTTTTCCTAGAAGTCCAAAGAATGAAGATTAAACATTGTTCTTAATTTTTGTATGATTATCAATGGATCAAAAGTTGAAAGCATACGTAAATGCAACAAATTTTTAAGTTTGTGTGAAAATGCTGTGCTATGTACAAGCCTTCACCTCACTCCCTGGATTTGCGTCTGGGCTGCAGGGTTTCCATAAGATCAGATCACTGTTTTCTTTGTATGATATTGGCTACTTGTTCTCCCAAACAAAGTTCAAAATTTTAGGGAATTTTGTGTGAAGAGATTAAATATGCTGTATCATTTCATCTTGTGAGGCAGAAATCTTTGCGTCGTAAAAATCTTGAAATCATAAAAATGGCCGGCTGTGTGGATAAGAATAGCCGAATTTCCTACATTCATGAAAGATTAATATACAAAAGTCTATCATAAAAATTGCCTCAAAAGGCCAAAAAACTTACCTATATTAGTATGATAGGCACCTAATTGAATCTAAAGCACTACCAGACAATGGATTTATTTTCATAGTCATTTATAAAATTCGATGAATTACCTGAATGATTCAAATTCTGAGTCATGACCATAGGTGGGCAGCACCGAAATTCTAGGGTGGGGGTGAAAAAATTTTCAAAGGTCAAAAAATGGTCTTAAAAGTGGTCGTATGGCGAAAAAACACCATTTTTCGACGTTTCTCATCAAGAACTATCCAATGGCATCAAAAAATCGCTAAAAAAGCAAAAAAATTTTCAAAATTTGAATTCTGGGGGGTATTTTGATTTCTGGGGGTTGGTATTTCAAATTCTGGGGGTGCATATCCCCAAACCCCCACGCCCATGTGTGGTCATGACTCAAGCTATTTGGCTTCATAAAAAATCGGCTAAACTCGCCTCACATCCCATGTGGTTCCCAGCTAACATTCGTAAGAACAAACCATTTGCAGAATGACACATTCCATCTTGCGCCTCACACTGACTTCATTAAAAGCAGGCACGTAGCTGTGGGGGGCTGGGGGGTCTGGACTCCCTAAAATTCAGAAAAAACCGGAAAAAATAGGTTTTTTCACACGTTATTTTGTGCCATTTTTGGCTTAGACCTCCAAAATCGGTGTTGCCCCAAAATACGAGGGTCAGTTACGTGCCTGATTAAAAGAATGTCATATCGAAACCAGAACTTTTCTTTCATAATTTTTCCAGGCTAGGTATGTGCCTCAAGTGCCTCCACGTAGCTACGCGCTTGTCAGTGGTAAAACGTCTGCTTGTCGTCGAAGCAACCCGGGTTCGATTCCAGCCGATAACATTTTTTTCATTAGCGCACTTACTTTAGTATGTCCCAGCACTGATTATATATGTACCAAATTAAATTTATAAATTTATATGGACGAATTAGTGCATTAAAAATGAAAGGATTCTAGCCGCCACTTGCTTTCACTGAGCTGATCTGCTGAATAAAAGTAATTTGTAAGTTTCGCTTACTGTAGTTCTTAAAAAATTTCCTAAAAAGCTGTCGAGTAAATGAAACAGACTATACATATTCACATTTACACATTACTCTGTCTACTTTTAAAATGTTAGAATTCGACGTTAGGTATAATTTTTTCTGATGTGGAAAATACAGAAATGGCTTGTTTCAACACTTGTGAAAAGAAGGATTTTAGTCTGCGTAGATACTGCAGGTCGAAATAGGACGTTCTGGCGCCGCCGTTTTGGCGCCACACTCTTTGTAATATTATTAATTATTTACATTTCATTTATGATTTAAGTATAATACAGATTCTGAAAGCCCTTTCAATTCTCTACGTGATGGTATAAATTACTTTTAGAATATCTTTGAATTTAGTGAGATAATTAATGCATCTAAAAATACACTGGATTTTCTACAGTTTTTCAGTCGTACACGAATGAATACTCGTCGAATCGAAAAGAACAATATGCTATTTTGTAGCTTGTAGAACCTGCTTTCTGAATATATGATTTATTTAAAATTGCTTCAAAATTGATTTAATTAGAATAATTTATAAGTTGCTGACACCAAAACGGCGGCGCCAAAACGTCGTCGACCCACTGCAGGTACTTGGACCGTCTATTTTCGCTTTCCGGCTTATAACTGTAGCAGAATATTTTACACTGTAGCCTATTTCACGAAGTCTTGTGCATGGGAACTAATTTTCAGCGCTCAAGATAGTGGTTACGAAAGTGGCTTCTAGGCAGCCTACGGTAATACAATTTTGCATAGGAAAACTCCACGTGCCTATAAGTTGCTATGCACAGTACCGTGACGCTTGCTCCCGTTTAAACCGCTTTTGTAATCGATTTGCATTGATTCATAAATTTTGATCCATACACAAGGTTTCGTGAAATGGACTATAAATTGTTGTCGTGTGTAGCATGTTATAATCTGTTTCACTTTCATATAACTTCGTGCATAAATCTAAGAATTTTCATCAGCAGTAAGCCGAGGGTTATGATAATTATATATTAGATCAATGCTATAATCGCAATCTGTCAGCTTATTGTCTAATATGGTTTTAAAATTTATGACCGAATTTATGTGAAACAGACTATAGGTGCGCCATATTGTCAGGCACGTAGCTGCCTGTCCTATTTTGGGGGACCAACACCAATTTTGGGGGGACTAAGCCCAAAAAGGCCAAAAATAACACAAAATTACGTTTAAAAAGTCATATTTTTCCGATTTTTCTGAATTTAGGGGGTCCGGACCCCCATCCCCCAGAGCTACGTGCCTGCATATTGTAAGTGAGGCGGCACACGCTAATCGAGCTCCGAGCTATTTAAGCTCTTCTTCTCGCGCTCAATTTCGTAGGTTTGATGCTTCATCTTTAGATGAAGTGGCGCGATTTCTTTTTCGGTTGAGCACTGATTCGGCTCGCGGAAGCTACCGAACACTGGCTATTGGCAGCACTCAAGCTGCCCAGGACTACAATATGAAGCAAATCACACAATTAGAAGAGTTTATAGTGACCAGACCAGCCTTTACGAGAGCATAACTGAAGAGACCCTTTATGCAGTGAACAAAGAATACAGTAATAAGACTTTAGAGAGAATAGGCCGTTCGGAACGGAACAGATTAAACAATTTTTCATTTACTGAATATTGAAATGGTCATTTGCTTTAGAATGCGAAAGAAACTCAATCATTTTGTAGTTTATTTCTCAACAGCTCGGCGCATAACGACCGGATTCATTGCCCATCGAGCATCAGTCTTTGCTGATGCCATCCGTAATTCATTTCTCTGAATAGTCGATCATCTCCCATCCCACCCCTTCAGGCACGTAGCTGGCCGTCCTATTTTAGGGGACCAACACCAATTTTTTTGGGGGACTAAGCCCTAAAAGGCCAAAAAATAGCATAAAATAACGTTTAAAAAGTCCTATTTTTCCGATTTTACTGAATTTCTGGGGTTCCAACCCCCATTCCTCCCATAGATTCGTGCCTGTATCCACACCTGGGCGTGGGGGGGGGTTTGGGGGGTATGCACCCCCAGAAAGCAAAATACCCTCCCAGAATTCAATTTTTGAAAATTTTTTTTCGTTTTTTTCGCAATTTTTTGATGCCAATGGATAGTGCTTGATGAGAAACGTCGAAAAATGGCGTTTTTATCGCCATACCACCATTTTTAAGGCCATTTTTCGACCTTCAAAAAATCTTGCACCCCCCCAGAATTTTCTTGCTGCCCACGTATGCCTCGTATCCCTTTTCTTGTCTATCTTAACTTGTGGGTACAAATATTCCTATTTACATTTTTTTAATATTTTCAATTCTTACTATTTATGTACTCATTATTCACAGCATCATCATCATCATCATTATGATCACCCTCATCATCATCATCATCATCACCATAATTTATTATTATCATCATCATCATCATCAATTATGCGCTCCCGTGGAGCATCTAACAGTCATTCATATCAGTTTGTTTAACCAGTGTTTCAATACATAAAGCTCAGCAACGCGACCTTATAGCCGCAAAGTCCCATTATGGTAATATGGCGATTCTCATCAGCTGGCACCTCAAATTGCTGAGCCGTTCGTTTTTAATATATAGGCATGCATTGCATTTTATCATTATGTCAACGGCATTGGAATAGGATGGTATGGTTTCATTCGCGCACAAACGATTTCATTATGAATGCTTCAGCGCCATATAACTAATATGATTTTTTAGGTCTGACAGTGCCTAACTTAGGCATTGCAACGTTTTCTTGGCGACGCATATCGATCGATTCGCTGTCTTCGAAGGCCTGTCGCACTTGAGCAACGCCTCCTGTACAAGTGATGTTCATTTGAGCAACACGCATTATCGACGAATCAAATCGATACCGCATACCTACCTATGTTTGTTATACGCACAACACGCAGTCGAGTAAGCCGCTCAGTACATTGAGTGCGTTGGCCCTACTAAGCACAACATAATACCTACGTTTTCGCTGGATACATACGCATGCATATATACACACAACTGTATTATATACTTTAGCGTTGAAAACAATCATTGAGTAGTAGGTACGAGATCGGTAGCTTTTTACGCATACCCACTCCTTGAATGTCGGAATGCGTACGGTTGGGGAGCTAGTTTTCGAAATTCGCACGCTTTTCAGCTTTGATATGCTAAGTAAAATCTTCAGAACGATGCGACCTAATTAAAATGTTGCGTTCTATCTTATTAGTAATTACTTTTTTATGATTCACTATGATTCGACTTGCTTCGTTGTTTTTTTCATGCTTTTTTGCTTAGCTTTTGGTTGTTGCGATTACATCGATTTTTCTTGATCATCATTTCGCAATGGCTTCTCGACAACGATTCACATGTTTTTTCGTTCTAGACTCCACACTGAACTATTCTAATTATTCATTAGTGTAGGTAGTGGCGCAACTGGGCCCCAGTTCAGTTCAGTTATTTTTTGCATCATTTATTCCATCTCTTCAAGTATACGTGGTAATAACCTGTTCAAGATGTATATGCAGATTGATTACGACTTTTGTGCAGCAATTATACATAGCTCACATGAGTAATATTTATTTGAACGAAATGGTACATACGCTTGCGAAATCTTTATTTCTAGACATGCCCACTAAGAGCGCGCAGTTTAAACGAAAAGAAAAACAATGTATATAGGCTAGGCCCACACATGATCTATGGGGGATGCCTCCCAGAAAACTTTTCACCCCCGCAAAAAATTTTTCACCCCCCAGAATTGGCGATTTTTTGAAAGTTCCCAAAAACTTTTTAAAACGTTGTAGAAAAGATGCTTTTCAGCGCTTTGCGCCGTTACACTCATGTTTTGACTATATTTGTTCAATTTGTTCCGACTGTTTTGATTTTTTTCGAATTTCCTTCTGTTTTTATGCTCTAGAAAGATAGAGCATCGTCAGAAACGCTGAAGCATCGTCAGAAACGCTGAAAACCGATGTTTTGACGCATACCTGACACTTTTGGACCCAAAAAGGCACTTTATAATTTCACCCTCCTTCCTCAGATTTCACATGCTGTGCATGCATGCTAGAGACTGACATAAATTTTTATCAGTAAGTATAACTTATCTTGAATAAAAAAGCGGTGACATGGCTCATTTCTGATTATGTTTTGGATGTGCCAAATTTTTTATCATCGTTGGCGAAATATCACAATATAGTTCAGAGAGAAGCAAAAAGTACTTACGACGTGAAGCCTCTACAAATTGAATTTTTTTACATCAAACAAGTTACAATAATTTTATGTTTCATTTGCGTTATTTCGCTATTTCAAAAAATTTAACCACCAAGAGGGATAACCGTTTCACCTTTTAAATAAGCCATATCGTTGTTCGAAATCGTAGGATAATTTATCACTAACACAAGGCTTAATTTGCTAATTTGCCGCTCTGCAACCTACATTTTAAGGTATCCATCTCTTTAAAGGCTTAGTTCGCAGCAGTGTAGTAATCGAAATTCAGCGAAGAGCTCCCGTCTCATCAAAGTCGGGGATGAATTATTGCTCTCATTCTTTAACAAAGTGCGTTCTGAAAATGCCTTATTACTTCGTCCATCTTTCCATATTGCCCTTAGAACTAATGAATCGACTTGCTAACGCGTACATTTTGTGGCTGAAATGTGAGATGCTTAGTTATACATTAATCCGTCTTTGCTAGAAAATGTAATCGTTATTTTATGCTTGTCGACTGCATTTGTTAGTTTAGCTTGGCATATTTTCCTAAGGATATACCGTGTGCTTGTTATTAAATTGCTTGACTCCAGTACTTTTTTCGTTAATATGAGGTTTCAAAATTTTTGTTCATCCTCACAGTTTGCTGCTAATACTGAGCATAGTTGGATGCCGTGTTTTCCACTTAAATCTTTACTTTAATGCTCAAGAGCTTTTTGGCTAGTAAAATCGGTAAAATAGACTGACGCGCTCTTAATATTGCATGCGATAACTCTGAGAAAGAGTTGGCCTTTAATAGAGCATACGTGAACGTGTCTTAAACTATAATGCTTGAAGTTCACGTATTTGCACGTTTTTCGACTGTCGTGTTTCAAATTACATTTGTGACATTTCTTCTGTTTACACCATTTTTGTTCATTATTTTGAACTCTTGCGAATTTATCGAGGTTTCTTTGTACCTTTTATCACGTTCTTTGGGTAGTATTCGATCTTTTTTATCACCCATGTCATTATTTTGTAATATAGGTAGGGAAAATACTTTGAATCGAGCTTTTCCCCGTATATGGCTATCCGTTCTGTGCCATATATGCTCCAAAAATTTTTACACACAATAAATTTTTAGCTTCGTCATACATGCATTCGTAATGTTCCAAATGATGCAGTATCATCTAGCTGATTAAATTTAGCATTAAAAAATTCCTGCAACAACCTGAAATTATCATAAACAGAAAGATATAGTTTGTATTCATTGAAAAATAAGCGAAAAACGAGAAAAAAAACTATAAAAGATTAAAGAGATTATCAATACGGCGCCGGAAAATTTTAATAATTTTACCGTTTACAAGTTCAATTTGCGGCCGAATTACCACACCAAGCTCAACGTTGTCTTGCAGCACCTTTCGTTTTCAAAATCGTCTGACAGTACCTGACTCCTTATGTAAAGTAATACCCCCTGCTCCCATGTGTCGGTGATCGCAGGCTGGCCCACTGATCCCGTCTCGCTGGATACATTGTATCAGTAGAAACCCACCGGCTTGTTAGACCCAATGTCTCAATACCCATCAGAAAAAATCTCGTGTAAGTCCTAAAGCATCGATAAGCCCATCGAAAAAAATCTCGTGGGACCCACTAAAAAAATTTAGGCTCGCTTTATCGGTAGACCAACAGAAAAAATTTCGTTAGACACACTGTATCAGTAGACACGAATAGAATTTTCGCCAAAATCGCTAACCTGGACCATCCTGAGCAGGAATACTTGTTAAATTTCGAAGTTTTTTAGCAAGGTCAAGATGTGTATTATTTATCTATTTTAGAATGATTAGATTGAAATTGATTGTGTTGCATAGTGCGGAAATTTCATGGTGAATTTCTGGGATGCGAACGCTAAGTGTTCGACGAATAATAACACTTTCGACTGGCGAACCTTGCGAAGATGCCTTTTGAACGCAATCCAGCCGACTTATTGGGTCCGTTTTCGCTCCATAGCGTAACGCTTAAACTTTTCAACTGTTTGTTTTCGATCCCTTCTAGTTCGCGATCGAGCTTGTTTGCGCACACTTTGAATTATACTGCTTTTTTGAGTACCTATACTACGTGCATTAAATACAGTACAATAAAATAATATAAACTTGAACGTTTATCGTAGATGCACACGGTCAGGGTCGATAGGGGGTGAAATGCCAGAAATTCAAAACTGCAAATTTAAACTTCACGATTTTTTTGCTGTTTAGATGATCAAAATTGTCAAAATAGCCTATAAAACGTTTTTGTGGTATTATCGCATTTCAAAGGCATTTTTAGTCAATTTGGATATCATTATATCATTTTTAACCTAAAAAAATGCAAAAATTAATCCATTATAGGCGCTTTTTGAGTAAAAAGTACATGAAAGTAATTTTGACATTTTTACCACTCTTGACCTCAAAAATGATGCAAAAAACGTTTCATCAGCTCAAAATTGCCCTACAGTATCCTTCCGGCTAATCCTCCGGCGGGGCTAATACCTCTCCCCCTCACCCCTACCCTCTCCCCTATGTGAATGTATGACGTATATGGATCTGCTGTACAATTTCACCCCAACCTTTTTTAAATTTTGACATCACTTTCTGCGACTTTGTACCTGGAAAGTTACTGTTTTTATAAATTAGTTAAGAAATCTATTAATCTTTGTTTACAGGAGCTTAATTATTCACAAAATGTACCCGCATCGATCAAATTTCTTACTGTACATACTTAAATATTTCATGATTCATGCATTTTTGACAGTTAAGTTAATCAACCTATTCAGAATTTTGTCTAGATAATGATCATTTTTACAGAATTGTGCTGATAGGAATGTTATTAAAGAATGGACAGAATAAAATTATGACACAAAAATCTTGAAGGATTTGTTTGTAAATGATGGTAAAATAAGAAAAATGAAAATCTTCAAGAATTTAAAAAACTTGTATAAAAAATGAAATGTAAATGCTTCGTGGCGAGCATCCTAACATTCATTACAATATTATGAGAAATAATGATTATATGTGTAACAAATTTGCCCTTTAAAATTTCATAGTATTCATATAAAGCTCTTAAAACTGCCAAACACGCGACCATGGTTTGTCTTTTTGTCACCTTAAGGATATCTCAAAATTTAATTTGCATAACGTCCAAGTGGCATTATATTTCTCCACTTGTGACAAAGGGTAAACACACGTGTTCTTGGGAGGTTTAGGGTGTATTAGACCCCCAGAATGGTCGAATTCCCGAAAGAAAATTGCGGAAAGTGAACTGTTTTAATCGTTTTTAGCCATCCTTTGGCTCAAAAGTCGACACCATATTTTTTGACTATAATTTGTTCAATTAACTCATACTTTCCTGAATTTTTTTAACGCTATTATGCTTTAGAAAGAACGAGCATAGTCTTTAACGTCAAAAACAGCTGCATATCCAGGATTTTATTCCAAGCGCGATTCGCCAGAATTTCGAAAATGTATATTATGCGGTTATAAGCAATTTTATGCATAAAACGACGTTTTTCGACGTGTTTTGCGTTTTTAAATCACTTCTATAACTTGAAGTGATAAAATATAAAATTGAGTGATTCGTCAAATTTTTTTTGACATTTTTGCTGTTTTTAACTCAATCTTCACAGCCTTTTTTGACAACAAACGATATAACAATGTCCATATTTAAAAATTCAGGCGTGAAGCAGTTTTAAACATTTTTATCCCTTTAAATTCTGCTTTGTAGCTTACTAAAGATAAAACGGTAGAAATTATACCTAACGCGAAGCGTCCGAAATTTTCTCTTATTCTAGGCTCAATTTCGCAGCTTTTTAAATATAAGCAATGCGGTAATTGAATTTGGCGCGGAGTGGCAGATAAATTTAACATTGTCTTTTTACGCTCAATTTTACTGCTTTCTGAATATAAGCAATATGTACAAGGATTATATCTGGCGCCAGAAATTTTAGACGTTTTCATCCTTTTATGCCCAGTTTTGCACCTTTTTGAAGATACGAAATGCAGATAATTTTATCTGGAAAAAATGAAATAGGTATTAAATGGTTATTTTTATTGAATTTGTGGCGCGAAACAACTAAAATTCGATTATTTTTACGCTGGGGAACGTCAAAACCTGTATGATTTCGTAGCTGAAAATTTTGAAAAAATGTCAGGGGTAATCCTGCCTGCGCGATCTACCCTCTAGATACAGGCCTGCGTTTACATATCGTTTTTAGCTTAAAGAAGGCAATTTTTAGAAATGTTTAGGGGCTGATCCCATAATTCATATGCTTTATATGTACTTTCTCAAAGGGTTGCACGCCCATTTGACTGGATGATCCCGTCCTGCTGACCGATAGAACCGGATGACCGACAGTCACGGGTACCGACAGTCTCAGGTGACCATCAAATAGAACTAAAAATAGAGTTATCAATCGAAAAATTCCTATGGGACCGACTGTGCCGAGTGAAGAGCACACATGGAAAATGTGTTTTTGATGTGCACTCTCATCGTTTCCTTTTTATTTAAAAATCGAAATTTTTTATTCTACCTAGATCAATAGCTTTCCGCAAGTTTTAAGCTTTTCTGATAATTTGCATTAAGTTTGGAAAAAATAATATAGACTGAGAATTTAGAATATACAGCAAACCGCTTCAATATGTCATAGATGATTTTCTGACATTTTTTGCATGATTTTGCTTCTCAAGATCATTGGTAAGCCATCCTGCACCAAACTACCAAACTTATCCCAGTCTGTTAATTTTAAGGTGCGAATCGCAAATAGTCCTAATTAATCAAGCCTGCAGTAAAGTGCTCATTGTTACGTACGTACATCAGTAATATCGGCCGACACTGTTGGTCACCCGGGAGCGTTTGACTAATAGGTCTTTTATATTATCATTAGTCGGCCACTTGGGACCAGACATGCACGTGGGGGTTTTAGGGTTCTAGACCCCTCCCGTAAAATGGAAAATGGAAAATTTTCCCGGAAAGTGAGGCAAAATGAAGGCCGAAAATAGATAAAAATATAAAATTTTCTATTAAGCCGCCTTAAACTGATACGAAACTGTTTAAGCACGTGGTTTTAACGCTATTTTAGCGCTCAAATCAGCTTTTGAGCTCATTTTGGCCCAAAAAGCTCACTTCTTACCCTCTCTTCCCCAGACCGGCTAATTCCCCCTCAGATCGGCCATGCTGTGCACCTGTGCTCGGAAATGTTGTTCACCCAGAATATTACCATTTGTCAGCCAGCTGGAACTGTCGGTCACTCGGTACTGTCGTTCAACCGGTACACAATCGGTCGGGTAGAGGCTGGAATTCTATTATCCGAAGTTTTTTATCATCAAGTCAGTGTTGTTTTTGCACGGGCCTCTTTGCAACGTGCAAAAAACCTCCCAAAATCCTTTTGCACGACCGAAATTTTTTTGTACTATGCATATGTACACAAAAATTTCCCGCGCTTCGTATGGTAGGATTAAATACCGTATTAACTATAATGTCTTTCACACCACGTTTACGTTTAGAAAATCGCTATTAACTAAGTCTGCAGCTGCAAATGTATTGCATTCTTGATTATTTCTATTTGAATTTAATGCGAAAATTATAAAAACGCCAATTCCTCAGTCGTTTCCATGGACAAACATAGCTCTTGCCTTCTATTTAAGTTTTAAAGTTTATAAATAACAGTGTACCTTATTTTATGAGCGAGTCTCGCATTGAAAATTACACTAGTTTTGATTTTTTTAAATTTGATCAAAAGATGTTATTAAAATTTGAAAATGTAAATGGCACGATGTTTAACAACTTGGAGGTACTGCTGCTGTGATATTCAAACCCCAGTAAAAATTGTCGAGTTAGTGTTACTCGCTTGTTTACTGCACAAAGATAAAAAAAGTAAGAAAAAATAAGACACGTGAAGTTAAGTGCTAAAAATTTAGCATTTCATCCATAAAATTGTTCGTTTAAATCCATTTTTATATTGTCCAGTCAGCATTCTCCAAATCTTTGTTGAAGAAAAAGTAATTTCACTACTAAGTATTCAAGACTTGTTGTGCCTTCCACAAGAAAGAACTCGTGTAGAAGCGAACGTCCAAAGTTTAGTGAATTATTTCGAAAGACGTACAAAAAAGCGAAACCAAATCTGTTTTGTCTTTCTACTTTTAACGCATTTTCTTTTTAACGATGTGTTTTTTGTTGAAGCAAATAAAATATTAATTCAGTAATGGAATGTGCAATGTAGAATAAGCATGTGAGTACAAAAAGTGATGAACGACACGAAAAATTTATAATGGTAGTCTTCTATTGGAAGAAAATTATATCTCTAGAATTGCCGGTGCGAAGCGCTGAAATTTTTGGATATTTGATCATTAAAAGTCACCTGGTTGTTCAAAAAACAACAACTTTTACACAACTTATTCTCAGATTTTTTTTGCACCGTGCGAAAATTGCCAAAATGTTTCTTCGCACGGGACCAAAAAAGTTTGCAATGTGCAAAAAAACACTGCGTCAAGTGATGGATTTCAAAAAGAGACCACGACATTGATCTTTTCTGTATCTACATTATTAAGAATTATTAAATCTTATAAATTTTGGCATCGCAGATATATGTGGGAGAAGTAAAGCGGGCCCTAGGGAGTTTCCGTGCTTAAGCATAGTACGTGCTTAAGCATAGAGACTCTGAAATTGTAGGCGCAAAGCGCCTACAATGGGGCCATACTACATTACAGCACGCTACACGTTTAAGTATAGGCGCGAAGCGCCGAACTTGGGCTACACTCACTGAAGCAAAAGCGCGAAGCGCCGAACTTGAGAGGGGACCCCAAAGCATTGTTGCGTAGAGCTGAATTTGGGCCCTAAGCGGGCGCAGAACGTCAGATTTCTCCCTAGATTACATGAGCCCATCAGGTACAAGATGCCGATTTCAGTATCACTAGGCGGCATATACGCACATGCTATAACACAGTTCCATTAGTGCGATAAACTATTCGCTCTGTCGACTCTAGCTACGTTTTCCATTATTCAGAAAGGTAGAGAAGAAAAATATTGTAGAAATTTA
Source organism: Mermis nigrescens (assembly GCA_036768485.1). Lineage (NCBI taxonomy): Eukaryota > Metazoa > Nematoda > Enoplea > Mermithida > Mermithidae > Mermis > Mermis nigrescens. The sequence goes on along the minus strand of JAVLUZ010000265.1, from coordinate 104,517 downwards.
TTCTGAACTGCAGCTGTCGACTCTAGCTACGTTTTCCATGCAGAATATTATTGAAATTCAAACGGTCAACGACATCTAGCTATTGACCCATATTACAAAAATATGTCCAACTCAGGCTACGTTTTCATTGTTCAGAAAGGTACAAAAGAAAGGTTGTAGAAATTTATTTTGAACTGCAGCTGTCGACTCAAACTAGACATGTAAATGCGTGCATAATGAATCAACATCAAAAGCGAAGCGCTAAATTTGGACGTCAGGCTGTACAATGATAATACGGCACCTTAATTAATTAAAATCAGAAAAAACTCGCAGATCTTTTTTGGCCCGTTTTGAAAAAACAGGCCAAAAACATTTACAGATAATTGGCCAGGCAGCACAACATAGAGCACGGGCTTGCGGGGCGGCAGCACCATACGTGGGCAGCAAGAAAATTCTGGGGGGTGCAAGATTTTTCAAAGGTCAAAAAATGGCCTTAAAAATGGTGGTATGGCGTAAAAACACATTTTTCGACGTTTCTCATCAAGCACTATCCATTGGTATCAAAAAATTGCGAAAAAACGGAAAAAATTTTTTTAAAAATTGAATTCTGGGGGCTATTTTGGTTTCTCGGGGGAGGGGGTGCTCCCACTGTTTTCCGCAATCAATAATGCACACAAACGTTGATACACCATTCATAGGCGATAAAGCGCATGGTTTAAAATTATTTTGCCTTTTGTTGCAGAAATTGCTATCAAGACCGAGTTCGACCTCATCACCGTCCAGAAGCACGCGAATTCATTGGTATGTTCATGAACTTAATAAAGCCGGAATACGAGGACATTATTCTAGTTTATTTGAATTTTTTAGCAAGCTCGTTCGTATGTTATTATACATTAATTCAGTCTAGTTGCATCAAAATAAACCTTGACGCTTTAATTCACCCTAAAGTGTCATGTCGGAATCATACGTGTTCTTGGGGTGTTGGGGGTTTCGACCCTCCTTCCCCAGAACGGCATCTGACCCTCCGCAAAATAGCTGCGACCCCCTAGAATTGTCGATTTTTTTCGGAAAAATTATAAAAAGTGTGCCTTTCCAAGCGCGTTTTTGGCTCAAAAAGTAGCGAACTTTCGGCGTTTCGCGCCATATAAACATTTTTAGACTATATTATGTTCAGTTTACTTATTTTTCCGAATTTTTCAAAATTTTCTTTATGCTTTTATGTTTTAGAAAGAATGAGCATTGTCTGAAACTTCAAAAACGGCGTTTTTGACGCGTAGCCATCGTGTTTTAGCCCAAAAAAGGGACTTTTTAAAAATTTTCTGTGCTCGACTTCCTCCCCCTGAATTCCCATGCTGTTCATGTATGGTCGGAGACACTTCAAGCCGTGACACCGGCTCTTTAATTTCTACCACTATAGTTCATATTTTTCCAAATGAATTTCTTCTATTCCTTCTTACTCGTTATTCTGAACTTTCTCGATGTGGTTAAACTGTTTTCTGGTTTATGCTTTCAATTTTTTGGACTACTTATGCTTTACATCCTCTATTTTTTTCTGTCGTATGAATTTTTTAAATTTAGTTTTGGTTTGTAACTTCTAGAAGAATTGCAATAATGTTCTGCTTAGATTGAAGCACCTTTAATCGACCTAATTATAAAAATTAATACTTTCTACTGATTACGAAACATTCTAACATTAGTAACTAAAATTATATATATAGGTATACGAATTGTTCAAATCGACGTAATCGTCGTAAATGATGTCTGATTCCGTTCCCTGTACCCTAAGAATTGCACCAAATCTCAACGTGATGCACGCCTCTAGTTTATCTGTTTACCATTAAAATAAACCAGTTCGAATAAACACCTTCGTCGTACATGCTAAGTTTTTATTTAAGAAGCGCTATGATATTTTATTAGGTATTACCAAGAAGTTTGAATGCTTTTTTCTTAACTTGCATGGCAAATAAACTTATCCGATTCAACATGCCGACCGTTTGAATATTATGAATCAGTAGATTTAGGCATAAAAGTCTGATGTTCTTTCCGAGCGTCATAATTGGGTCAGAAATCGTATCAAGCGTGTGGTGGGTCGGTTAGCATTCGTCAGTTTTTACTGATGGAAGAACTCTGTTTCGTTCGATTCCGTACCTTCATTTATCAGACCGAAGCGGAACATTTTGCATCTATACGCTCGTTGATTGAATTAATGTCGCTTTTCGAGTGTTTCTGCGCTTCGATTTTTTGCTAATCGCTCTGACAAGCAATGTTTTACCAGCTGAACTTTTTTTATCTGATTCCGAGTCACGTTTTGTGCTGATTCCTAAATTTTTTCCACTCGTCTATAATCTATTTTACTAAATCTTGCGAATGAAATGCAACTTTTAGCGCTTGGGGAAGTAGCTACAATTAGAAGTAGAAGTACAGTTTTCAACAGCGAAATTTCAAGTGTCTGTAATTGCCGTGTAAGTAAGTAGTATCAGTCATAGGTTGCTTCCGTTTAAATCGTTTGTATAGTCGATTCACATTAATACAGTAATTGTCATAAGGTTATGTGTGATAGACTGTAATTCGTAGAATAGGTTTCTTAAATTCAGCTTTGTATTTTCCATTAAACATAGCACACATAGAACGACTCGAAATTTTAGGGGTCCCGGCAATTTTTAGGGGGGGGGTAAATGACCTCCAATTTTTGGCCAAAAAAGGCCAAAAGGCGCCCAAAGCATTCGACTTTTTTTACAAAAATTGAGGGGAAGATTCAAAAATTTTCCGGATTTGGGGGATGGAGGACGTTCGACTTTGGGTTGGGGATATCCCATCCCCCTCTTATATATATGAACGATAGTAACGCATTATGCGCAAATGAAAAGGAGTTGATATAAATCTTATGTGAAATCATGTTTTTAATCATGATCAGAAGCAAACTATCTTTGTTCTTTATGTTGATACGTTATTCTTTATCACACATTCAATAAGGGCTGGAAGGGTGAGAGGGTCCAATACTCGGGTCACTGTCAGACGATTTCGAACTATCAAACATTTTCTGCATGACTTTTGGGAACGAAAGTAGCAAAGATGTTAAAATTTTTACGGCGATCTTCGCGCCGACTAGTACATTCAATAAATTATTATATTTCTCACTTGCAAAAGTGACGAAACGAGTCAGAATTGGATAAAAAGTACTGCAGGATATTTTAAACATTTTTCATATTTGGCCTGCAAAAAGTCTAGAAGTCTAAATTTAGTGGTCATATTTTGGGATTTCACCCCCTGAAGTTTCGAATTTTGGAAACTAAGTTCATTATCATACTTTGCTAAATCTGATTGAGATCAGTCGTGCATTGGACATGACAATGATTTGCCAATGATTTACCTTCTCTGAACAGTTCCTTCGGAAAAATGATTGAGTGATCCCATGAATGTGTACAGTGCATCATTCTGAATTTGTTTTTGTATAACTTTGTGAGATAACTAGCGACTGACGAGCGCGATGCATTCTAACATAGAAAACCGTATTTATTGTGGCGAATTTTAAAATAACTTATGCATTGACTGACAGAGGCTCCGAAAACTGAATACATGCGACGGATTACAATCGTTTTAGTAATATTTCACCTTGCATCCTTGTATGATTTATAAACAAGCTTTTCGCATTAATCTCAACATCCTCAGTTAATGCGGAAAATCTGAATAAGAGATTCGAAATCAGCGTATAAATTTTGCATAAAGTCATTCAAAATTTGTTGTTCAGTATTAAGTGATAGTCTTGTTTAGAATGTTATTTCTGCATTGTACTCGATGTGTGCGCCCTGTTAACCGGAATAAACATGCGTCTGCCAATTCTGACTTAGGCCTTGTATTATTTCAAGAAAAACCAAGCGGAAAAAATGGAATCATACGCGCAAATTGCGAACAGGCCTAAAATACTAGTAAATGCCTCTTTTGAATGTGACGAAAGTTACGAGCTAAGCATTTGGTGAATTATTTCAAAGAGATTCGTATTTTGTTAATTGATTCGCTTTCCTTGCACTATGTAAAAGTATGAGTGTAGAGGTGACCTTCGAACGATTTACTTCACTTGCACTCATCGTTCGTCTCAGTTCTTCGAATGTCCTATCTTATCGAGAAATCCCTTTCCGAGAAGTAACGTAAAATGAAATTGTTTGTCGCTAAAATTCCATCTCATCGCGGTCCCGCCTCTTCGAATGTCCCAAGTCTTCATGTGTCTCACTACTTCTACAGATAACGAATTCGAGAAAGGCAATATTTACTAGAAAAGCATCTATGCGCTTGAGACTTCATTCTATTGTGTTCCATAAAACGTTATTTCATGCCATTCAATGTGTGCACCTTGCACCTAAAAAATCTGAAAATTAACTTCGTGCGTTGCTGAAAGAGACTTGTATCACGAGAAAGACGAAAAATGTGATTTAATTTGAACTAAATGATTAATAGCAAGAAACATGGTCACATGTGATAATTTTTCATATATCTCAGTAAAATCACAAAAGTTTGCGGTATTGTAAGAAAAATTTCAATTATGTCCGTATTGCCACGGAGTGTTATATTCTAAAACATCGTTTTCATTACAAAAGCTTTGCTGCAATACTATTGAAGATCAGGGTAAAATTGTCTATGCCTGGTGAAAATTTGGGATCTTTTGAACAATTTCCCCGCCACCGTTTTTTAGCCGATCCATAATAGCTGCAGTAACGAAACTTTACATACTAGCTTATGACTTTTTGTCTTTACACTTGCAAAATAATTGAGTTTTGTTGTAAACTGCATATCTGGCAGTGTAAAGTTCGAGACTAAATAGACATAAAAATTGTTCAAACGAAAATTTCGCCCACCGTTTTTCTTGGGGTATAAACATTCCACAAAATTGAAATTTTATGTACACGCATAACTTTTTAAGCTGTGTTTAATGAGTATAAATAAATTATAGAATATTATGATCACATTTATAAATTCGCGAATTTACGGCGCGGGCATGAATAAAGCAATATCTTTTATTATCTTTTCAAACAAACAATTCTCGTTCTTGTTACGATCCTCTTTATCAGTTAAACTAATGGCCATTTCATGGCCATTAGTTTAATGGTAATGTTAAATGTTAAACTTTTAATTTAATGTTAATTTAATTTAAATTTTAATTTTTAATTTAATTGTAATTTTTAATTTAATTTTGTTTAATGTTAAACTAATAGCCATTTCATGGCCATTACGACAAAATAGACACTTGGAAAGTATTCCACGATCTTGTAGAAATTTTACTGCCGACGACTTATCCAGTAAAATTCTATCTTATTCTAGAAATCGCATAACTGGTTTGCGAAGCCAGCCGGCAACAACCATAAATTCAGTTCAGTCAATATAAAACGTGTTGTAAACTACAATTGAAACTCAGTGTAAACATCAGTTTACATCGTATTTTGCTAATTTTTTGTGCAGAAATCAATAAAGGTTGTTTACATTCATACCTAAAATTTGATTACTGTATCTTTATTTCGTCGCTCGAAAAACGGTTGTGCGGGGTAATTGTTCAAAAGATCCAAAATTTGCATGGTGTCTAACATCTTAAAGCGATCAACTTTAGAATAATATTTAATAACATGGACTCGCTTCAGATCACTGCCTTTTATCTAATAAAAAATAATACATAAATTTGAAACAATGATGTATGAGTCGCGGGAAGTATTGCGCGCGATGACGTGGGACATTTGAAGAGAAGAAAATTGCGTAGAGCTGTAACACGTGGAAATGGGACGAGTGATGAAGCCGGGAATTTAAAGAGGTTGGAATTTCAAGGAAACGAGGCATTCGATGAGATAAGAGTTTGAAGAGATGGAACACAAATCATTTCTAGCAAAGCGTTGACGATAAAAGAAATTCTGACATACTATTTTTTTTACTTTTTTCTATTAATCTTAACGCTGAATTCGTTTTTTGCGCAATGTGCTTATACAAATGTAGACAAAAATGTTGCAGATCTAAGCAACACATTTAAAATTCGATTTTTGTAGAGTTACATGACAATGAGTCAAAAATTTGACTTGGTTGCGCGACGCATTTAAAATTCTTTCTTGCACGTATGCTTAGACCCGTATCCAGGAAAGCAAAGAGAATGTAAATATACCTTTCTGAATCCTATGAAATTCTTCGCAAGATGATATATAACGCATTTTTTATCTTTAGAAAGTGCGAAATTGAGCTTAAATGGATAGAAAAGGTCAAAAATTTTTGCTGTCTCATTAATTAAATTCTACTTATTTGTCTTATCTGTTATTATCACAAGATGCAAAAGTGATCAAAAAGCAAAAGAGACCGAAAAAGGTCGCTTGATCGATTGTGCATCTTTAGATTAACTGTATCAGTAGACCGGCATAATCCCACTTCCTCGAATCTCCCATCTCTACCAACGCCCCACCTTTTCGAATGTCCCAGATTCGCAAAGTGATGTAATACGGAAATTAAATAAGACAGAAAATCCCATCTCTTCGAATGTCTCACCTCTTCGAAGGTCCTCACTTCTTCGAATAATGACAAAATGGAAATATTGTTCCTAAAAATCCTAACTCATCGCATGCCCCATCTCGTCGAATGTCCTACTTCTTTGAATGTCCCATCTCTTTGAACATCCAACCTCTTCGAATGTCCCACTTCTTCGAATATACAAACTCTATGAATGTTCTTCTACTTCGACTCGACACAATAATAATTTATAAAAAGGAAACAGGTCTTATAAAAATACCACCTGTGCGCTTAACATGTCCATTCTATTGCTTATCATGAAGCGTTGCTGTTTGTAATTCACTTTTCACAATTTCTGAGATTTCCAAATGTTATACAATTTGGAGTCGTATCATGCACACCCAAACAACTGATTTCATTCTGAGCAGTAATACATCATTTTCTTAAATTAAATATTATAACTTCGTAATTTGTCTTATGACAGCAAGAGCATCAACCTTATTGTGATTTGAGAAAAACTTCAATTGCATTTGAAACATTAATATCTTCATGACGTACATATCTTAGCCAAGGCAACCGAGTTCTCCAGAAACGTAACTAATTTCGCACTGGAAAATTTACAAAACAAATTAAATCAAGGTTTGCAAATGCCCATAGAATTTAACATCTCAAAAGCATAAATAATTATCTTGCGATGAATTAGGATTTTCGATGAGATAGAACATGTGATAAGATGCGACATTCAAAGAGGTGGGAATTTCAAAGAGGTGTGACGTTCGAACAGACGGGACTTTTGAAGAGGTCGGAATTTCGAAGAGGTGGGAATTTAGAAGAGTGGGACATTCAATGAGATGGGACATTCGAAGTGTAGAAACATTCGAAGGGATTGGACGTTCATATAGATGGGACATTCGAAGAGATAGGACATGCAATGAGATGGGATTTTTGAGAGTTATTTCAATACGTGCACAGCATGGGAATTCTGAGGGGATTAGTAAAGTTCCTTTTTTGGGTCCAAAAATAGTAGGTACGCGTCGAAAACATCGTTTTCAGCGCTTCTGACGATGCTCGATGCTCTATCTTTCTAGAGCATAACAACAACAAAATTTCGAAAAAAATCAAAAAAGTCGGAACCAATTGAACAAAATATAGTCAAAACATGAGTATAATGGCGCGAAGCCAAAAATTTGACACTTTTGAGCAAATAGATAGCTAAAAACGCTTTAAAAAGCAGCTTTTCTACAAATTTTTAAATTTTTTTGGGAATTTTCAAAAAATCGCCAGTCCTGGGGAGAAGGGTGAAAAATTTTTGCGGAGGTGAGAATTTTTCTGGGGGTTGGAAACCCCTTCAAGATCGTGTTTGATAATTATTTCCATTTTGTGTCATTACTTGGGACGTTCAAAGAGGTTGGACGTTCAAAGAGGTGGACATTCGAAGAGGTAGTTTTCTGTCTCCATGTACTCTACCTGTAAATCAAATTTGAGCGGTTGATTTTCTGGCATTGGAATGTTCGAATTTTATGATTTTAATGGATAGAGCGTGTTGAAAAGCGTCAGAAAATGTGGCTTTTACTAGTCTTATCCTGATGAACTTTCCGAGATATAAAGCAATTTATCTCAGGTCCGCTCCCTTGCTGTACCTGGATAATACATTATCGATTTTTTAAAATCATCTATCCGTCGAGAAATTAACTGTTAGAAAAGACAATACGTTCGTCAATAATTAAGCTTGGAGTATTATAAATCGTACCTGATAAAAAAGTACGCCAAATCTAATTTCTTAAGTGATGCTAAGGTGTTACAGGATGCAAAAAATATTTTTCTTCTATGAAAACAAGATTTCTAAACACTCTGTATACGCGTTACGTACTAAAAAGGCGTATCTATTTTTAGCACAAAAATATGAAAAAATTTCAAGAATTCCAAGGTCACTATTGGTGATGGTGACATTTTTCATGCGCTGTCTCTAAGTGTATCTTCGAACATTGTGGATTTCAAAATGACGACAGATTTCTAAAGGCGTTTGTAATCTACTTTTGCTTTATACGCAGGACGTACTAGTCCATGCAAATCCTCTCTTAATTTCTCTTAATTAACGATTACTCTGCGTAGTTATAGATCATTCGTATGATTGTACTTTTATGTGATTTTGATTTTGTAGTACGGATTTGTAAATTGATCTACAATTCACGGCATTTTCAGCTTAAAAGAGAATTCGATTGCGAGGAGGCTGCTTTTATTTTGCTGGAAAGGAAAAGGAAACGGTTTATTTGCCAAGTATGATCTTTTTGTCATCATTTGCGTATTAGAATAAGAGTGGCCAACTCAAAATTTCTTAAAATTGTGTTCGTTCGTATTATAATGTTAACTGTGACCAAATCAAAAATTTTCCAGAAAGTATATTTTGCAGATTTTGTTGATCCATATCTAAAGGGGGCTTGAGGGTTTAGTCCTACTTCCGAGTATCTGGCAGACCTCCCTGTCTCTCATGTCTCTCAGAGTTAAATTTTTGGCACATTTTTTGGAATCAGACCATACATATAAGAGTTCGACATTTTCTGATACGAAATTTCCGGTCATTTTAGGGGAAATGAGACAACGTACTTTAATTCTGGATCAAAAACGGTAGAAAAGCTGCTAAAAATGGCCAAAAAACTCAAATTTCCGCCACAAGTCGTGGGGGGGGTAAAAATCTTATGACTTTGAGGGATGGGGGACGACCAGCTTCGGGTGGAGAATCACCTATTTCTCTGCTAAATGTCTCGATTCAGACCCCAAGAGTTCGACTGCTGTCCCTATGGATACAACCTTAGTTGCACATCATAGCCGATCTGGGGAAGGGGTCGAGTATTGAGCTTTTTTGGGTCATGGTCACACCTGTGCAATGCCCCTTATCGCCTCCTATCGGCAACGGACCGGTTCAATCCTTTAGCGGGCCAAAGGGTCTCTGGGTTTGGGATATGCTTTGTACATGGGCTATGGAGAATAATATCTATTGTGTTCAATAGCGTCAATATCCTTCGTAAAACAAGCTTCTATATCATTACTGTGAAAATGATCAAATTTCCAAAAGGCAACGTATGAATGCTTCCATACAAAACATTTACTAGCACAAAAAGGCGGTAGGCAATGCACTTATTGAACGAAAATGTGGAAATCTTCCTGTGAAAATTGATAATAACCAATCTAAAAATTGATGCCGCGACGGAGCGAAGCTGTGGTCATTGTCCAGTTATGTTCATGATGACGTAAAAAACTTGTGTAAATGCAAAATAGCGTGAAAACTGATAATTTATATTTCTTGGTCAATTTCAAACAGTTTTGAAGAAAGATTTCCATCCTTTTTCTGGCCTTCATTTTGCTCCATTTTACTCAGAAAATTTTACGCTTTTCCGTTTAGGAGATCTAGACTCCAAACCTGACATGCACGTTGGTAGGGTTTGGGGTTCCCCAGAGTAGAAAAATCAAAAATTTTCTAGAGAAAGAACGCGAAATAGAGGCTAAAAATGGTTGAAGAAACTAAAATAACGTAGTTTTAACGCCATTTCAGCATTTATAACAGTTTTCGAGGTCATTTTGGCCTGGAAAAGCTCAATTATTGACCTCCAATACCGACTTACCTCCAGATCGGTCATGCTGTGCATCTATGCTCCCAACCCGCCACCACCACATGCATATTTGATACAATCTGACAACCATGAAATGTATTTCCATTTATCTTTTGTCGTTTGTTAGCACCCGACCAGACATGCACGTGGGGAACCGGGGGGTAGGGGTGTGGGAAGTCGGGGGTTTTTAATCCCAGAAATGAAAAGTGAGATATTTTCCGGGGATCAATAAGACAAAATGATGGCCAAAAAAGGATAAAAATCATAAATTCTCTTCAATAATGCATTAAATTTGCCAGAATCTGTGGAATAATGTAGTTTCAACGCTATTTCAGCATGTATACCAATATTCTGAGGTCGTTTTGACCAGAAAAACCTCATTAACTGACCCCCAGACCGGTTGACCCCCCAGATCGGCTATGCTGTGCATCTGTGGATCGTGGGACTGTTGGGACTTTATCGAAGCATAGAGAATTACGTAAATACCAAAAAACGATGAACAAAAAGATAGTTCTAAAATAGTATCCTGCACTTATGACAAACAAGCATACTTAAATAATAATAATGGAATATTTGCGCTATAACGGTTGTTGTGACCATAATGGGATGATTTCTTCTTTACTGGCTAATACTAGCACGTATCCGTACATTTCACATTCTAAGTACCTACCAAGATTCAGCTTACATTTTAGGACCTCGAGTTTATCTCTGTATCATGCTAATCACACATTCCCATTGGTGGGAAGAGTGAGGGTGGTATTACCCAACCTCAAGGTCCAAGACTCAAGTCATTGTTAGACGATTTTGAACTATCAAACATTTTCTGCATTATTTTTGGTAACGAAGGTAGCAAGTATGTTAAATTTTTTCCACTAGTACATTTCTGTTTTGTTTACCAAGAAAATGACCTGAGAGTCAAAATTTTCGATAAATTCTTGAAAAGTACTGGAAAATGCAGTTTTGCGCGTTAAAACATCGTATATAGAATGTTTTAACCATTTTTCACATTTGACGAGCAAAAAAGGTTAGAACTCTAAATTTAGAGGTTCCAAATTTTGGGATTCCACGACCTCCTCCTGAACTTTCGACCTTGGAACACTATGATGCTAATAGACGTTCACTTTATTCTACAAATTTTGATCACGTGATATTGTGATAGTAATAAATTTTTGCTCGACTTAAGGTTTGCGGATCGCGTGAGTTTCTCCCAACTGCATTAGACGCTGTAAGTAGATGGATTTATTTGATAAATCATGCGGATTGATCAGAGTTACGCTTTCAGGGACCGTCTAATTTTTGGCAGACTGTGTTCGGCGACAAAAATCATTTGGAATTCAAAGAATTATCCGTTGTAAGTCAAAGAAATTATTGCTAGAATACGTACGTTGATCGCAATTAAAAGTCTTCATAAGGTTCTGTCGCAGTCCGTATATTTTTTCAAATTGGCGTTTTACATAGTTTCATATATTAAAAGAGACTGAACTTATTACATTTCGAGTATGTCTTACGGCGGAACAAGATCCAGCTCCTGCTCGTCTATTTAAAAATGCATTTCTGATCCTCCCTCGATACGTAGGAGTAGGCGTATTTTTCGTCATTCAGTGTTTGATGTATTGCCATTGTTAACGTAGGACTTCTTAATGTCGCTCGTGCGGGCAATCTATGAATATATAATTACGTTCCATTTCTTTGGCAAGGAAAGCTCTATAATTCACGGAAGTCGAAAATTTTAGAACTACCATTGCATTCGATATAAACGCTAATTTTTCTATCATTAATCGAATGTAAGGGGCGGAGCGTTGCTCTTCTCGGACGAACAAATTTTAATTACGAGGTGAGAATAAAATTGCGTTTTGAGTAATTTTAGTCACGAACCTTGAGGTTTCCAAGCGTTTCAAGTCACATTACAATTGAAATTTACTTAACCTTTGATAAACCTTTTGCACGACACGACATCGACAGGTTTTGAATTATTTTTCGATAAGGGTTGTTGCTGCAAGCAGCCTCTTATCCAGGACCTTTTCTCAAGGAGGATCAACAAAATTGTCAAAATGTATGCAATGCGTTCAGATGCAAGTTTAAGTGAAAAAACGTCGTTTTTCGATGTGTTTTGCGTTTTTGTATTACTTCTATGGTTTGTTGTTTAAACAAAAAATTAAGGGATTCTGCAAAATTGTCGGTACTTGTACTTTTTTGAACTCGATTTTGTAGCCGTTTTGAGGACAAACAAAGCAAAACATTAAATCCGGCACGGAGCATCGGAATTTGTCGACATTATATATTCCTTTTAAGCTCAATTTCGAAGTATTCTGAATATAAGCAATGTAGAAATAATATCTGGCGTTTACGCCGGAAATTTTCGATATTATCCTTTCAAACTCAATTTTGCAGTATTCTGAACATAGCATTGCCGAAATTATTTTAGAAATATTCAACACTTTTATCCTTTTAGACTTAATTTCCAAAGTTTCTGAATATAAGCAATGCAGTTATTATGCCTGACTCAAAGCGCCGGAAATTTTCGATATTTCTGGTGTTCTTTTAAACTAAATTTTGCAGCTTTCTGAATATAAACAGAGCAATAACCATAGCTGGCGCTGAAAATGTTAGACATTTTTATCCTTTTAAGCTTAATTTTGCAGCTTTATGAAGGTAGGCACTGCAGAAAAATTTATCTGGCGAAAAAGTTTATCGGAGAAAAAATCGAGATAGGCAAGTATTAAATAAAGATTTTGATTGAAAATTTCGATTGAAATTTGCGATTTTTAAGGCTGATAATGTCAAAAATCATACATGTAATGAAGAGGGTGGGGGATCCCCTACCCGAAGTTGATCGTCCCCCCATCCCCTCAGAGCCAGAAAATTATTAACCCCCCCCCGATTTTTAGAAACAAATTGAGTGTTTTTGGCCGTTTTTGCCCAAAGAATGAGGTCATTTACCCCCCCCCCTAAAAATGGCCAGGCACCTCCCAACCGAAATTTTGGTGTGCTCCTAAACGAAAGCAACTTTTCTCAAAGTCGTGAAAATGGTATTCAGAATTCGGTATTCAGAAAGTATATGGAGAATTCGCGTAACAGACATATCAAATACCTGTTTACATTGTTTTCTTTACTCGAATCTTTTCGTTGCAAAAAGGTTGTCAGATTCACCAGATTTTCATCAATGCTTTTTCTCAGGAGTTAGCAACCAACGTTTCTACCATATTCAGCCCCATAGACGTCACTATACGAGCCATAACATTACATGCTTTACGCAGTCCACTTCTCGCCTCGTCATCGACTAAGTCGACTTCGGTTAGCAGCAACAATAGTAATACTTCGTCGGTCGCTAATTTGATAGCCGTCTGTTGCATAGCACATTCAGAAAATAGGTAATAAATTATTACAAAGTTTTTATTACATGACCGTTTCTTTAAAAATCGTGCATGAAAAACCAAGAGAACGCGACACTGCTTGTGTTCTAATTAACTGAAGTGAAATTGATTTCATTGCACACTTAGTTCGCATTACATAATATTGGTTTCGTGCTCTTTTCGCCATTTCGTTATGTTTTGCTTGTTTTCATATAGCCTACCGTACAAATGTTTTCCTGTCGGACTGCGCAGCTAAATTGGCCACTCTGGACCAAACTTGCACAATATGATAATTCGGAGGGGGAAACAGAAAATTTGTTATAAAGTGCTTTTTTGGGCTCAAAAACGTAAATGTGTGTCGAATCGCATTTTTGACGTTTTAAACGTCGCTCTTTGTATGCGATCAAAAACTGGAGGTTTTGTAGAAAAATTCAAAAAAATGAACAAAATATAGTCAAACGTAACTGTTTGGCTGAATAACTGTTACGTTTGCACTAAAATATCGCTCAAAACAGAACTTTTCTGCGATTTTTGTCTTGGAAAATCGATTCTTGGAAAAAATTTCTTGTGGAAGGTGAAGCCCCTGAATCCTCCTCCCCAAGATGATGTATGCTCTGGACTCTGCTGAATCCAAAAATGACTGTTAACGAATTTGATTATAAATATTGAAAATTCAAATCTCCATCTGGCTTGCACTTTGCAGCAATCATGTATGCTTGGACATTCTGGAGGTTTTCTCAGGGCGGACATTTTCTGAACTTTTCCTTGATGTTTTACCAAAGATTTCGAGACAGAGTTTTCAAAAAAGACTAGTTGGCCTCTAAGGCTGTGAGCACGAATAAAAATTGCATTTTTGTCTTTCTGACGATGTTTCCTTTTTTAGACCTTCGATGACTGTTCCATTTATTTATTACTCCCTGGAATTCTGTAGTAATGAATTTAAATTATGAGAGATATTTATGAAAAGATTTATTGCAGAACACCTGAAAGGTGGCTAATTTTTACGTAATCTTTATCTAATCGTACTTATCAATAGAAACTGCAAGTGCTACGATGAGCATTGTTGTCGAGACATATCTTAAACTAGCATCAAAAAAGAAAACAATTGGTTCAGCTTTTAACTATTTGAGAGAAAATATGACAATGTGTCTTACATGTCTAGGCCCGAAATTTTTTTGAAGGCGTCTATTTTGGACCTAAAACCGATGGGTAGTCGTCAAAAAACATTTTTTGACATTTCTGACGATATTCTTTCTTTCTAGAATTTAAAAACTAAAAAAATTTTCTGAAAATGTTATGAAATTGGACAAACTATAATTTAAAAATTGATACTTTTGAGCCAAAAAGTCGCTAAAAGCACTTAAAGCAGCATATTTCCTTATATTTGTCAAATAACTGGAAAATGGTGGAGTCAGCAAATTTTTGCGGAGGGGGGAGGTCAGCCGGCAAGCATTCTGAAGTTCAAACCCTACTCCTTCGACCCCTCAGCACATATACTCGTAAATGCGTCGTATGAAGACACTATCAATGTCACAGTTATTAAATTATACAAACATCGGTAAGAGTGACAAATTCTAGATAGTTTAGGTATATCTGTGAAATTATGAATCTATAGGAATGACCTATGAAGCGTCGAATCTCTACAAAAGATATATAACTTTATATGAAACCGACTTGTCTTATAATAGTTATTGAAACGGCTACACATTTGAAATTATAAAGCGGCTTGTGAACCTATGAACCAATAAACTTATTAATTTTTGTTTCAAAGGTACACCTTTGAATCTGTTACATCGTCTTAGTATCTTACGTGGTCTTGAGATTTGGGGGTAGTTTCGGCAACAGAATTCGGTATTTTCCAAAAATTGTAGAACAGGTGATGTTTTAAGCGCTTTTCGCTCTCTGTTTGCTCAAAAGAGTAAAATGCACTATATACTCCTTATTTGACTATGTTTTGTTCAATTTATTTGAATTTTTCTAATATTTTTTTGAAATTTCTCTATATTTTTACGCTGTGAAAAGATGGAGCATGATTAGCAATGCCGAAAAATCATTTGACGCGTATCTACCATTTTTGAGCCGAAAAAGACTGAAATTTAATTCCACCTCCCCAGTTCTCAAGCTGTGCATGTCTGCTGTGGACTCGTGTACGAGAGTGATGCAACTGCACCCTGGACTGTTTGTTTCAGGCTATTTAAGTCTGTTGGAAAATGTCGACAATAAAAATCTGATTAGTCAACCTTCAAAATCTCGGAATCAATCATGTAGTTTTTCAGTTCAATCATCAAAAGATTGGAAATACGGCTCATCTTATTTACGTCTTTCTTGTCTTCGGCAAAGATTTTTCTGGATTTACAAAGCCTTTTGGTTACCACCTTTGTCCACGCACAATGATTTTCTGTAGGGAGATAAATAGTGAAAATTCTGTATGCCTTTGCAAATTGAATTTAGAAGGAAAAGGTTAGCATTTTACGGTTCAATTGTGTTATTTCTTCTTATATCGCTCAAGCATTGAATTAAAAAGCTTAAATCAGCCAAAATATCTTAGTGCTTCACTCTAATTCAGTAATTTAAAGCACTGTCGGTCTTTTTTTAATTACACAGCTTAAGAGCCTCTGCACTTTGCAATAAGATGCTTTAAAACATTGGGCAGATACGTATTTTTTACAATTCATGCACAAAATATTATTTGCACCGTGCAGAAATCCCCAGATTTATTTGCACCGATAAAAACACTGGTTTGTCCGATAGAAATCTAAATTTAACTTGAATATCATTTTGTACTAATTTGGCAATTTTCTGTTTAAATTGTCTTTACAACGCTTCAAAATTGTGCTTCAGATCGTTGACTTATTTTCTCGCTAACTTAGTATTCAAAACAATGTGTCATTGAAGAATCCGCTTGTTATACTTGGAATGTCATGATTTTCCCGCGCCTATCGCGCCTTAGTGATAAATTTTTCTGTTTCTTTTATTGTCAGAGGCTCAGCACACAGATTGCATTTCTATACTAGTTTTATTACTGTGCACTATGTACATATCAATATGAAAATTGAATAATATTACACCATGTAAACATGTTTGTTACCTACTACTATTATTTATTTTTTAATTATTCATTACAGTACATTAAATTTACTACGAGGGTTGCTAATTAAGTTCGTTTTAGCTGTCTAATAACTTTTTTCTATCAGTTATCAACGCGCGGTATTTTGCTCGTTATTCTGCAATTTCTGCTTTACATCTTTGAACTGATCATTTCTTCTTATCTTTTTTCTGCTTTCCAGTAAAATAATTTTGTTTTATCATAGATTAAAAATTGATTAAAAATAGCCCTAAACAGAAGGTCCTATGACTTCATTCTTCAAGGAAAAAGATAAATATTTCAGCTGAGAGTATCTAACGTTGTGAAGCACTCGAGTTTTTACGAAAAATGCATCACTAAAAAGAGAAAATTAATCACAATGGGATTTTTGGTAGTGCATCAATGAAAGTCGTAAACTGTCTTTGTTTTACCGAAATTTTGAGATCAAATGCTAATCAGTGCTCAAGCTGCGACAAGATAAAAGTTGTTTTTCTTAACCAAAGAAGTGAGGGTATTTTAAAAAATTTTTCTAGAAAAGGCGGAAAAAATAGCAAAAATGGTTACTCTAGTAATGTAAAGCAGAAGTTGCGTCACCATATGCAGAAAACAGATGTTGATATCTCTTATGCAGAAAACGTTATTAGACAGCTAAAACGAACTTAATTAACAACCCTCGTATGTACAAAATGTAAAAAACTTGTGGATTGCTTTCTTTGTACATACAAGTTAAACTTTGTAAGAAGGCTGTTTAGCAATCACATGCAAGTTGTAGTTATTACTTTGTACTTTGTTTTTACGGCCTAACTTTTCGAAAATCTTGCTATTCGCAGGTAATGAGGTGAATTATTTATTTCGGCAGGTCAGTCCTATGCTGTAAATTTAAAGATAGCGCTCGACAAGTGAGTGGAAATTCGCTGGATAGTCTCCTTAGGACCGTTGCATCAATAATATCTGTTGCTAAGTCACTGAAGAAACAAAAGTCGTTAACGATACAGTGCGAGTGTCTCTTGACTACTGCCCAAGCTTTATTTTCAAATTTGGGTATGAGTACAAAAGCTTAATTTTCTAATAATGACTGAACGTTGCGTAATCTATTGCATTTTGCTTATTTATTTTGTCTATTTGCTCACATGGGCATAGGAGGACGTATCCCTCCCTCGAATTTTCGAACTTGCATCGTCAGACAGGTCTATATCCTAGATTCGCCCAAAGGAGAGCGGACCCGAGTAGGTATTTTGCTCGAAAAATAGTAGAAAGGAGGAAAATGCCTGTCTGTAAAAAAATTATAAAAATGTTGAAAATTTAAACTGTCTCAAAAACTAATCTTATGCCAAATTTTAAGCGTATTTTTGGACGCTTACGTAAAAAAATAAATTTTTTCCATTCTGAACAATTATGCTCTTCAACCGAGTAAATCTTAATGGTAAAAAGGCGCGAAACGTCGAAATCTGCGATACTTAGAAATTATTCCTTTTTTGTGCGTTCTGATACGTATAATACTGATTGTGAAGATCGGCTCTAATTTTAACGTGCTTATCGAGCGTGATCGTGTGTCATGTTGACCGTGACCTTTGAACATTTTATGCATCCTAGTAAGCATGTCTACAGAGACGTAGTTGGCATTCAATTTGCGGGACGAAAATTTTGATGGTAGATGTTTCAGCAAGTATTTGTAGATAGGCAAAATAATAGTATTTAACGTTTTTCAGCGAGTTTTACACAGTAAGAAGAGATTTTTTCCAAAAAATTTCAAAAATTGTAACGTCAAAATAAATCATTCAAAAAATATGTTATATAAAATGGCCTTTATAAACGATTCTTCAATATTATATCCAAGCTCGACTTTGCTGAAAAATTGTATAGCTGGTTTGTACTCAAGTTTGGTGCATTGCTAGGAAAAGCAAGGTACGGAATATGGATCATTCCGCGCTGAGCGCTAGAAAATTACTCAAACTTGGGCTGTTTGGAAGACAAAACTTATACAAAAAACGTAAATTCAGCGCAAAGCGGCCGAAAATTTGAATCAAATTAACTTGGAATTGTACTAAAATCTATCCTAGCCTTAGACATTTCCGGAGATCTTCGTACATGTACAAATAGGCTCGTATAAAAAACTAGTGGTGGTTATGCGTAGGCTTAAACAGTCATTAGAATTGGGTTGAACGATGGAAGATTATTGTTGAATTCACTCGGCTTCAATTTCAATATGGTCATTGGACGGAAAGCTAGTTTTTTTACTTCCTCCTCAGAACATCAATGTTTTTTGGCTGCCTGGTGTGTAAAAGTGAAAAATAAGCTTATTGATGACGGATAATTCGAAGGTCTTCTGACAAAAATGTTGTGCGGTTTTTGATACCTGAGTGGTAATCTCCCTTTTTAGAAAACTTTTGTCATTCGATTCTGGGAAATGCGGAAACGTTAGATATTGCGAGAAAAAATTTTCAAACTTATGACGGAGAATCCTCATTTATCCGAAATCTGAATGAACCTTGCCAGTTTTTTAACAAAAAAACATTCATAAAAGTATGCGATTATTATCAGTCAATTGTGATGCAAATCGAAATATCTATGTGTGCGTAGCTTCGAAATGGATATTTTTTAAGTAAAATGCCTACATGTTGAATAGAGTCTTTTGTCGATTAAGTATCTTTAGATGCTTCAGGCTGAAGACCATAATGGCGTTATTAGTGTAAAAGACAAGGGTTTTATGCTGTTTCATGTATTTGATTTTTCGAATTTCATCCCCTTTAGCTACTTTAGCTATTCCCATTTAAGCTTGCGAAATGATCCGCAAAAACCTGTGAAATTCATTTCATCTGAATCAAATACGTATTATAAAGTTCATTTCTCAAGCTCAAACATTCGAGAAATTATCTGAATTAAAGATTTTTCTCATCCCACAGTTTAACTTGTTACAATATATAGAAGAATGCAGATGGTTTTTCTGAAGCAAAATCACTTCTGCTACTCAAGATCTGAAAATCGCTGATGCCAAGAATAACTTTTACCTCAGTATTCTCTGTTTATTATTTATTTCAAATGGCTTTTATCTAAAATATCCGTAGAACGAGGGGATTTTGTTCTGAAGTCCAATCAAATTTGCAAATTTTTTGCCTTTTGTCAATCTCTTTTTCCAGAAAACATGTCCATGCTTGCGTCGAATATTATTAGGGAAGCTAAACGATTGATTCGATGCGAATTGTGAGATTAGTTTTAATTATTTCGCTCCATTTCTCCATTTATCTCTAAATTTCAGTTGTATATTATTTATTGTTGACCGAGAGAATTTGGAATTAGTTGCTTTCACGTTCGATCGAGAGAATGGAGAATCGACGCAATGTGACGACGATGACAGCATGAGCGAAACCCGTTTACCTCAGAACAAAGGGATCGTTGGAGCAGTAGCTAATTCAGGTGATTTATGATTTAATTATGATTTTGATTATTTATTATTATTTATTATTTATCTACTTATTATTTATTTATTTTATTATTCATTAATTATTTATGATCTAATTCAGAATCTTCTAGCATGACTCAACATTTCTTCATTACCTATTTATTTACCATTTTATTTAGTCAGATGGATTAATCTTTGTTTTCAAGTTCATCGAGTCGTTTTAATAAGCTGTTTGAGATGATTTTTATAGTAATTCATTAATCATTGTTTTGAAGCTTTTTTTGTATAGCATAGCATGAAACTTTAGTATATAGCTCGAATGTTCAGTGGAGTTCGAGCGTCCGTAGTTTTAGAATTTCGGCATCGAATTTATTTCCCAATAAATGTCGCATTATGAAGTAGAAATTTCACTTATGACTAATTTGAGCGAAAAAGTTTACTAATCATCTAGAAAATGAATTAATTTGTATGTCACTTGCGATTGCTTTTAGACTTTTATTCAAAGGAATTGCTTCTTTTAGGCTCCTTCGTTTCTCTCACCAATCCTATGGATAATCCAAATTACGATAGTTCGGTCGACAACGTTGCGAATAGAAAGCTTAGGTATTCAAATAACAGCAAATGATTTGAGTTATTTTTAATTTATAGTCTCGTACGCTCAGTATAGTTGAATATATATTTGTATTATTTTATCAGATGTATTTTTTCAGAAACGTGATGTGCGTTCCTATTAAAGACAGGAAAGGTAAGTATTATTTTCTTTTTCAAAATGAGTAGAATTAAAATATAAGCATTAGCGTTAAGATATGATTAAGTGTTAATTTGCTTCTTTTAAGTCAAACACTTCAGTTCTAATAATTTTAATTTTTCGTTCACGTCCGATATTAATCTCTTGCCTTACTCCCGCTTTGATAAACGTATTTAACATTCATTTGGGTTTGACTGCTCATTCAAACTGTACTCTCTTTGATTTAATGGAAAATACCGTTTAGATGTAATTTAGATATATTTTATGCTTTAGACACTCTGCTCGCCATGTCTGGTTTAATAGTAAAAAACAGGCACCTCGAAAGATCGAGTTTGAGACAACGTTTTTATTCATTTGAAAGAATTTTTCTATATTTGCATACTTGTTAAATTTTAATAGTGGCTAAAAATCGGGGTGTCTTTTTGCTTAAAGTTATATATTGAATGTTTCTTTGCCCAACATTTTTCTGTTTATAAGTGATGTAAGAATAATAACTCGTTTTCTTAACTTTTGTTTTGATCAGGCACAATCGCTATTGCGGAGCTATGTAATAAAATAGATGGAGTTGAGTTTTTAGAGAAGGACGAGCAAACAGCCATGTCTTTTTCGGTTTACTGCTCGACTAGCATATCTCACGTGAGTAACAGATAGGGATTATATACACTGGCGCACATGGGATGACCTCCTTCGCCCAAAGTTTGTCGTTCCCCTCCCTATCCCCTCAAAGTTAGAAAATGTTTGACACCCCCTATTTCTGAAAAAAATGGATTTTTTTTGGCCGCTTTTAAATGTTTTTTGACCGTTTTTGGTCAAAAACTGGAGGTCATCCCAAAAAATGACCGGAGACCAGTGTTTTTTTGCACGGGCCTCTTTGCACCGTGCAAAAACCTCCCCGAAATCCTTTTGCACGACCGAAAATTTTTTTGTACAATGTATTTTATATGCAAAAATTTTCCACGCTTCGCGCGGTAGGATACTGTAGGTTTAGCCGTTATATCTTTCACACTATGTTTACCCTGAGAAAAACGACAGATTTGCGATTTCTGTAACAAATTTTCAGCACATTTAATAGTTTCTGTAGGAATTTAATGCTCAAAAAATAAAATGACATATTTTTTTAGCGATTCATGTTATAAGTGGATAAATATAATAAGTCGCGCGAAGCACGAAAATTTTTTCCTATTTTCGAGCCAGAAAATCTTAAAAATGATCAAATGTAAAATTTTATTTGAAATGTTTATGCTGAAAATATCTATAAAAGTGAAGAAATCGCGCGAAGCACGAAACTTTATTGGGATTTTTCAAAAAAGAGCTGTTCAGATTTTTCACTTTCTAGCACTGAAAAATGTGTACAAAACAACACTGTAATGCTAAAATTAAAATAGGGCTTCAATCGTCATAATTATCGAAATCCTGTTTAAAAACATATGAAAGCTCTGAAAATGGCATGAGCAAAATATGAAAAAATAGCGTAATTGCCTATTAACATGACGCAGAAAACTTAATTAACAATTTGTTCGCACTGTAAAGTAAAACAAAAACCAAATGATTCGTTTAACCCGTTCTAGAAATTTACTATATTAGGGAAAAGTGTCGAAAAAAGGCATGGGACATCAAGCACTTGTACCGAAAATCTTTGCATTTTTTCCAAAAAGTGCTCATTCGAAACTTTTTGCACTTTTAAAATTGGGTGACCTTTGGAAAAAGTAAAACAAGCTAAAACAAGATCCACGTCTTGCTAATTCGGTAATGGAATACGCAAAGTAGAATAAGCCTGTCTGCATCAGAAATAACAATAGGATGAAAAATTGAACTCAGTGGGCGCGCTGGAAAGAAAATAAGATATTTTGGTGTTATCCGGCGAGAAGCGCCGAAAATTTTTTGAAAATTTGATTTTAAAGTGACCTGGGCGTTCAAAAATCGACATATTTTACATTATTTTTTGCCCAAATTTTTCTTTGCACCGTGCAAAAATCACCAAATTTTTCCCTTTGCACGGGCCCAAAAAAAGTTTGCACTGTGCAAAAAAAACACTACCGGAGACCATACCCTCAATTTTGAGCCCTTACATGTATGTCGGCGCATGCCCGTAATCATAGAAGCACAGTATGAACGATCTGTAATGTAAGCCCGGTTTTTGGATTTTTAAAGGTCAAAAACTGGTCTCAGAAATGGTGGTGCGGCGAAAAAAACCATTTTTTCAACGTTTCTAGTTGAGCGCTATCCATTGGCATCAGCAAATCGCGAAAAAATTTTAAGAATTGAATTTTGGGGGTATTCGGCCTTTTGGAGAGTGCATACCCCTAACCCCCCATGCCTACGTGTGATGTCAGGTGACGTTGGGGCGCGATTAAGTTCAACAAGAAAATTTTCAGTGTGCTGTAGTAGGCCCAACTCGGTTATCCGAATCCTTAATTTAGCACTTTTGTAACAAAAAGAATTTTGTCTCTTAAACTCGTCCCTTTTATAATCGACCATTCATCATCAACATGTACTCATAAAAAATGTTTCAAGATATGAATTTTATCGATTGTAAGTCAATGAAAAATGTCCAGAAATTTAGTTTTCAAGTGCTTTCTCGGGGACTGTAAGGGGCAGGGGCGGCTGCCCCTTAGGCAAAAAATATTTCTTGAATCTTTAGATAATGCTCAGAAAGATGAAAAATCGCACTTATTTGTTAGAAAAGCTTCAATTTTCCGGTGTTTCGCTCCTTACAGGAAGTATTTTGCCACAAGTTTGACCATAAACGACACTTCATAGCTTAATAAGAGCGGAGAAGTTCTTAATAGCGATTGTAACTCACTTCCCAACTTAAAAATGAATGTTTCATGGATCTCACCCCTAGACAAACTATCGTCATCATCAGTCTGGTGTCGTCAGCCACCTTCTAATGAATTTTCGATTAGCACTCCTAATAATCTTGTCGCTTAAATGAGACAACCTGTCTACACAGTATGCCATTGAAATATTTAAAAAATTTAAATTTATCTTCCACATCCGCTTGTTATTTTCAGCAGCTTTGTAGTCCAATTGTCTAATTAAATTTTTAGTGTCTGCTGTACAGAAGACTGCAGGAAGCGCATCGTCGAAGCAATGTTGCTAGCGAGCTTATGTTATACCATACACAAAAAGTAATAGCTTTTGCGATATATAAAAATTTATAGGTACCTACGTGACATTATGGTAACAGTATTAAATTAAGATAATGTATTTCTTGAGAATAGATTTTAATCTGATTTTTACCCCATCTCATATAAGTGAACATCGCAGTCGGCCATAAATGATCTAGGGGGATTTTAATCCCCCTCCCTTTAATGTTTTCTCTCCCTCATTATTCGCGATTTTTCAAAAAAATTCGTAGAAAAGGTAATGTTTTATGCATTTTTCGCTGTGTGTCTGCTTTAAAGTGTAAAACACTTATTTTTTGACTATAATTTGTTCAATTTGATATAATTTTACTGGTTTTTTCGGACTTTTTTATTTTCAATCGCTCTAGAAAGATCGAGCATCGTTTAAAACGCCTAACAACTGTTTTTGAGTATATACAGCATTACATGTGTCATCTGCACAATTCCATTTTTTATTTTAGTCATTGTTGTAAGTTTTTATTGGTAAATTTCAATGTTATATCGTTAAAAATTGCCGAAGAGGATGTCTTACGATTGAGTCTCTGCCTTATACCTCAGCCGTCGGCCATTAGGGAAGATTTTTGTAAATTTTCTTTCATAACGCGGTCATTACCGGCCCATGATTCAATTACGGTATCTTATTATTTTTTATCTAATCGGTGATCACTAGCTCCTGTATTTTAACAAATTTTTAGGCTTGCTTGACTATGCTTGAAGATCTCGGTTTCTTGTCTAAGTTTCGCATTAAGCGGAAGGTATTGTCGAGGTATTCACAATATTGACCTTCGTGCTGATTTTTTTTGAGCAGGCCCATATCCAGGGAGCAAAGGGAGAAATACTCCTCCATAATATTTTCCCAGAATTTTTAGCTAAGGAACTGTAAAGATCTTTGACGATACTCAGCACGAACGTGCTCTTATCACAAATCTCAACTAATAGCTGTTCCAACAGTAGCGAGTTTCAGACTGAATTCGAAGATTGAATGCATATTCATATAATAGATCAGGGGGAAATGAATATTTGCAGAAAAATTCTAGATGCCTTCAGCGGTTGTGCGTACGAAAAACGTTATTACATTGTTATGAAGAGCGCTAACAAAAGTCAACTTGCTAAGTTTGCGGTTTTTTATCTTTATAATATTATTCTGTCGTTTCCAAATTATTAGAATCACTGACAATTCTTCCTGTTCAAACAAAGCACTTTTTAGATATGAATCATAAAGTGCCATTTGGAAGCAATAATGAAAAAATGATATAAATGATGAAATAACAAATTGTTGTTGCAAAATATTGAAAATCGCTCCTTCTTTTTGATTTTTGCCGACATGCTGTCTTTTGTCGCCTACGAGCTGCGGATCCAAAATTTTCTAACGGATGGGAACAATCTTTCGAGAAGCGTCAAACATTGCCCAAAAATTAACATATTATGCTCAAAGTACCGGTTTTTTGCGTCTTTTTTATAGGCAGAATTTTTTCTGATGCGAAAAAAGTTGAAAAAATTCGAAATTTGTTAATGTTTTTTAATGAAAAAATCGCAAACTTACTGCAGAAATCGACATAAATCGCCGAAAAAACACTCGACGAATCATTGTAAGAGCTACAGAATCTTTGTCCTGTACAAAAACTATTCTTCTGAAGTAAATTTAAGTTTCTTAGAGTGTTAAGAGAGTCAGTAAATGTCAATTAATGAGTACTATCCCGGCGTGAAGCGCCGGAAAATTTGAAAAATCATGATAAAAATGGCTAAAATTATCAAAATACAAATCTATTCGTCATTGCGCCCAAATATTTTTCGACGACAGGGAGGCGGCCGCCCTCCCACTCCCTCTAAATCCGTCAGTGTCGAATACGTACATATTGAAGATCTTTTGGCGAACATTTGCTTATGATTGAGCAATGATTGAAAACATCTTCCTTGTATTCGGTCAGGATTTTTCAGTTGCTGTGAAATGTCTGTGAACGAAGCTTTAAATAGGTAATGACAGAATTAGTTGAATCCAAAATGATGAAAATGTTATGAGCCTTCATATCTTTTAGCTTTTTCAGTTATCTATACTTTTGCATTGGCAAATCCCTGAAATTGAACTGAACTAGGCTAAGTATTAAACTTTCTGCTAGATTTAATATTCTCATTTGATTTTTTCATTAAAGGAACAATATTGAGTTGAAATGACAAAATGCAGAATTTTTTTATGCATCGGATCATTGAACTATCCGTTTTACTAAGTCCTAAATATAATTGTGGCGAGAAAAATGTCAAAATTTCCTGGCGTACAAATTTTCTGCTGTACAAAAATTTTCTGTGTTTTGTTTATCTTTAAAAAGCAGCAAACTTAGCATAAAAGGATACAAGCTCAAAATTTTCCGGCGATCCACGCCGAATATAATAGTTTTTCGTATTACTTTTATTAAGAAAAGTTCAAAATTTAGTTTGAACGGTTAAAAATGCGTAAATTTAACGTCCATTATTTGAAAGTTAAGTTTCAAAAGCGTTTCGACGTTTACTATGTCTTTTATTATCAATTATTATTAGAATTTACAGAAGTAGCCCAGCAGCATAAATTAAGTCAAGCTTTACCATTAAGTGCATTTCTCTTCGGAACTCTAGACGCTGTCAACATTGTGGCAATTCCCATTGAAATAAAAAACAGACTGTCTATATGCATATTCTATCGTTGAAAATGTGCTCGGTTTAGCCCCATATGAATTCATTCACAATGATAGTGAAATACCCTTTTTAATAGTAAATATAGTAATATTAAATTAATGCCTAATAATAAGTCTTATATATGTATATCAATTTGTCTAATCTTTTTATAGGTTTTTGCTGTTGGTGGAGAAAGGCTACCGCGACGTGCCGTATCATAATTGGAATCACGCATTCGCAGTCACACATTTTTGCTATTTATTGCTTAAGTTGTTACCTATGGGCCATTACTTAAGGTAAGGAACAGTGCGACTGATAGATCATCACCATAATGGGCAGCAGCCAAATTCTGGTGGGTCTGGATGATATAAAAAACATGCCAAAATTCAATTCTGGGGTCTACCGGATTCTCGGGGCCCCAACCCCCACGCCCACTTGTGATCGTAACCATATCTGTTTATTATAATTTAGGAAGATAAATTTTCGAAAACGAAACCGTGGCAGATAGATTGTCACCTTTTAAGTGGAGACAATCAATACAGTTATAAAAATAAATAGACTAAAAATCTACCAGGAAACGGTCAATATGTTAAGCAGGGCTCTATTTAGAGCATGGACTGATTGAAGTGTCCCTCGAGATGAGAAAATTTTAGAAGTTACATAATGCGAGGTGATACGAAAGTATGCACTTCATTGGACTAGTCTTAAAATTTCGGCTTCGCGCCATTTGTGCGGGCAGGACTGTATCCAGGATTCTCTAAGGGACGGACGACCCAAGATAAATCGATTTACATCTCGAAAACTTCGTTTGGATAGCCAGGAAAATCCGCATTTTCCGAAGCTTTTCAACATATTCTACCCATTAAAATCATAAAATTTGAATTTTCCAAGAAAAAATTTTCTGTCTCCTGATTGGCTGTAAAAATAGTCGTTTTTAGGTCGTGCTTGAGGCAAGATAGTAGATAAACTTCGCGTTTGGCTTGAAGCGCCGGAATTAAAAGATCTTCTAAAGAAGAATGCAATTTTCTATCTTTGCCTGCATTATCTTTTGCCTTTCAGGAATTTAATTTGCTAGCGGGAGGGTGACCGGTTTCCTTAAATGCGGATATGTACATATGCGCGTATTGCTTTTTGTTGCGGTGCATCTCGGGGTCGTAGTCTTCATGCATATTATTTAGTAACTACGAATATCAACTCAGAATATGTGTAATCGCACAATCGTCTTATGGTTTTATGCACTATGGCATCGAGAGATAAAAATGGAAAACGAAAAGTGAAATAGAACAAATGAGGAATCAATCAGTGGACATAGACGTTTGTCGAAATAATCAGCAGACCTTCAGTAAAGTATTCTGCATGTCAGACAGTGATCATGTCTTCGATGTGAATCGTTTGGAATTCATCAAAAATTATGCTGAAAAGTTTGATATTAGGGTTTCGAACTATTTATTATATAAAAAGCTCATACGCACATCGTACATTATATGCCTACCTATTCCGCGAAAATGATATCCTATGCACAATCATTTTTTGTTCATAAATTGTTGCTTATTTGAATATAAATGAGACTATGAACAAAACGAAAGACAGGCCTTTGATGGATTTCTTAGCATTTTTGAGGTTAAAGTTAGCTGGTTTTTCCAAAAAGTTGAATTTTATCTCATTAGTAAATGGCACGTGGTACGAAAAGTCGGAAAATACCGTGCTTCGGGTGTACGTGGGCAGCACCGAAATCCTGGGGGTGCAAGATTTTTTAAAGGTCAAAAAATGGCCATAAAAATAATGGTATGGCGAAAAAAACACCATTTTTCAACGTTTCACATCGAGCACTATCCATTGGCATCAAAAAATTGCAAAAAAAAACAAAAAAAATCGGAAATTAATTTCTGGGGAGGGGGTATTTTGGTTTCTGGGGGGTGCATATCCCCCAAACCCTCCGCCCCACGCGCAGGTGTGGTGTCATTGAAAATATGCAGAGAAAATGTAGGGTTGTCGATTAGTTCAGGAATAACGATGAACAAAAACGTAAAATAAGACAAAATATCCTTAAAAAATTAATAGTGATATTGAGGAAATGATTTCCCGGTTCATTTTTGAATTACGTCGTGGAATTGATTTTCCGGATTATTCAGTCATTTAGGTCGTTTCATTGATGCCTGTTAAGATGGAGTGGGTTTTCTGTTGTTCTCTAAATTATTATCAGCTTTATGCTCGATCGTTCTTCATTTTAATCGTATTTTAGTGACTTGGAGCAGCTATCTCTATTTGTTGCTTGTCTGTGTCATGATATTGATCACAGGGGAACGACAAATTCATTCCAAGTGCAATCTGTAAGTTTCAAACTTTCAGCTTTTCTAATTCAAGGTCATTAAATGTGAGAATCTTGTTCCTGTTTCTTTAGAAAACTATGCTTGCTCAACTATACAGCTCAGAAGGCTCTGTACTTGAGGTAGATTCTTTATTGAGTTTTTACATATTCATATTTGTTTGTAGCCTACTTAGCTAATTATGATTTAATTTGTTTAGCGACATCATTTTGCCCAAACTATGTGCATACTCAATATAGAAAATTGCAACATATTCGACGCTTTGTCGGCCAAGGTATTTGAAAAAATTTCAGAAACACGTATATGGACGAATATATTTTGCATTAAACAACGTATGCTCTTGCTTGTTCTAGTTGAAATAGCTTTTATGTGCATCGAGTATTGGGAGCTTTTAGACTAAGTCTGAGTACGTGAAAGTGAACCAGCTTTTACTCTGAAATAAATGGCATAGTAAAGCAAGAAGTAGAAATTTTCGATAACCCCAAAATGAAATAAAACTATTGCGAATAAATAAATAAAATAAATAAATGAACTTCGTGGGTCTACATTCGCACATATACGAGAGTTATTTCTCAATATTAGTTGAATGATAATACCTAAAATTCCGGCTATTTATAGTTTTAAGCGATAATTCAAAAATTTTCGCCTGGAATAAATTCAAATGAAGACACATTTTATACAAAAACGCTCAGAAATGTTATTTAGCGCTGAGAAATCTGTTTCGAGACTATTTGAGATTATTTAAGGATAAATTTTAACAAGTGATTCCTGGGTCCGCTCCCAAATGAACGATTAAAGCAGGATGAGGCAAGATTCATTTCTGAGACAACAAAAAATATTGATATCTTAGGTACACCCGACTACAGCAAATAACATCGTATCAACGGAACCGAATTTAAATGAGAAATTTGATTTTACGGCATCTTCAGAAGTACTCTTGCGTAAAAAGCTTAAAGTTATAGCAGCTCGCTATATGCACTGATTATAACACGTAATTAGTGAAAAAATTTGCAGTGACACAACAACTCTGCAGTCTCCTGAAATAAGCATTATACAAAAATAAGAAAATCACGTCAATTGCTTTTTATGCAGTCAAAAATCGACTGTGCTTCTATAAATTCATTTTCTCTGCGTTCCTATTGCTGAAATTTGAACGTAATTTACTCCATGTGTATGCCACAGTTCATTTTACGAAATGCGTAGGATTACCAAAGGGTGTTGGACAACATGCGTGATGTCATACTGGCTACAGATATAGCTCAGCATTTAAGATTGCGAAAAGACATGGATCAGATGGTTCAAAGAGGATACTCGTTCGAAAAAAAACAAGATCACTATCTACTATCTTGCCTCATGATAACGGCATGTGATCTATCAGATCAGACTAAAAAGTGGACTGTTAGCAAACACATTGCGGTAAGTTTACCATATGACGCTCGTATTCGTTTTAATTTGTTAAGAAAATGCAATATTCTATCTAATAAGTAAAATCTGAATAAATAGATAGGTCTAGACATAAATAAAAACAATAAAACAAAAATGACAAAGGTAGTTTGTAATGCTTTATTTTTGTATCATCTGTTTGATCTTGCAGTTATCAGGTTTCGTTCAAAAAAGTATTGTCTGTTTTATTTGTTCGAGAGTCTTTACTAAATTTAATCCACACGAAAATCATGCTACAAAAGTAGCTTGAAAGTCTGCTGCAGTTTTGCCGCTTGACAATGGTAAAGATCATTCTATAATTCGAAATACTGTGGAATGTCACTTCTGTCGTATTAGTTCATAACACTTTTGTAGTCACTATAAACTTTCTCAAGAAGCTCTCAAATAAATGAAACAGACTATAAGATTGTTTGACATCTGTCATGATTCAATTCAAATTCGGAAACTGATGATTTGCAATATGCCATTACAAGCCTTCAGCCTCTGAGATTGCCAAACGCAGTAGTGGATCTAGGGTTTTCTTAAGGGGAGTGATACCCCAACTTTTCCAAAAAAAGTCAAAAACGGGTCCAAAAATTGTTATTTACGCGCGAAATGGCGTTTTTTGCATTTTATATTGTCTACCTTTATTTAAAATCACTTTTGACCATAGAAGCGCAAGATCAAACTTTCAGAGGGGGTGAGAAGTGAGAATTGGTAGATAGCTAAGTGCTTCGTAAAAACGGTTATATAGCCTTTTTGGGCTCAGAAAATTAGCTATATAGCCTTTTTGGGCTCAGAAAACCAGCTATACAGCCTTTTTGGACTCACAAACATAGCTATATAGCCTTTTTCGACTAAAAATAGCTATTTAGCCCTTTTTGGAGTCAAGAAAATAGCTAAATATCCTTTTGAAACTCAGAAAATACATCGCATTTCTGATTCCATGCGGTATTTTCCTGAGTCCAAAAAAGCTACATATCTACTTTTCTGAGCCTGAGCTCAAAAAGGCTATATAGCTAATTTTCTGAGCGCAAAAAGAAAATATAACAATGTTTTTTCGGCCAGAATGGCTGTATATATAGCTATCAGTTTTTCAGAGCTCAGGAGGGAGTAATACCTCCTCTCACCCCCCATGCTCTTGTATGCTTTCGAGGCAACATTTTTTGGAAAAATTTTGAAATTTTCGACAATTTTCTGCAATAAAATCATTAAATTTCTTTGACTTTAGCAAAAATCTGTCGCAAAGCGCTGGAAAATTTCTTAAATTTAGGCGGAAATGAGTTTAAAAGCTTGATTTACTGCTCGATTTGAGGTATTTGTAGCATTTGATGGGAAACTTCGAAAATTTTTGATTGAAAATGGTACAAAACTGTGCCGGAAAGCAGTTTCTACTGTTGAAACTGATTCGAAACCTATTCCATGAGCAAAAAATGGCTTCCAGGTCGTCAAGAAAATAAATGAACGTCATCAGTAGATAGTATCCGGCGCTGGAGCGCTAGAAAAATTTAAGAAATTATGGTCGATGACGGCCGAAAATCATTGCAAATTACATGTCCATTCTTTATCTCGCCAACTATTTTGAGCCAATAGGGCAGTCACCCTTCTCCCCGCCCGCCCCACCCTTAAATCCGCTTCTGGCCAAACGCGACGGATAGTTCAGTCAAGTCGCTTAAGTCGTTTAGAATTTTGTAAACCGAGTTGCATTTTTGCTAAAAGTTCACGATTTTCCTGCATTCTTGCTGCCTTTATCCGAGAACGCCTAATACTTATTTGTATTCGTAAATCGAATGAAGGGGTATAAATAAACTTCACATCATATGTCTCTGCTAATGAAGGATAACAATAACTGCTATCACCTGCTATCATATACATATAACGGCTCAAAATTTTGGGTAAGGGTCCCCGTCCATTTTGGGGAATTTTCAAAAAATTAAAAAGAAAAATTTTCCCATTTTACTCCCATCCCCACCATTTCCCCATTTTACCATTTTAAACATATATTACCTTAAATTTTTGGCCAACAGCGGACAAAAAATTCAATTTTTTCAAACAATCAGGTGGGTGTGGTCAAAAATTTTCTGCTTTCTGGAGGATGGGGAGACAACCAACTCGGGCATGGGATCCCCTCATCACTTGTTACATGTATCCTTACTATCATACCTGGGCGTGGGGGTTTGGGAGGATGCACCCCCAGAAACCAAAATACCTCCCCCAATTCAATTTTTCAATTTTTAAATTTTTGTTGTTTTTTTTTCTCGCAATACTTTTATGTCAATGGATAGTTCTCGATGAGAAACGTTGAAAAATAGTGTTTTTTCGCCATACCACCAGTTTTAAGGCCATTTTTGACCTTTGAAAAAATCTTGCACCCCTCCAGAGCTTTGGTGCTGCCCACCTATGCTTATTATACCCCTGTGTGAATCGCAAATGCTATTTGCGAAAATCCAGCCGTTCGATTCATCTTGCGTCAAAATCTGATTTCCAGAGGCAATAAGCGAGCTTTAATTTAATTCTAAAACTTTTTTGATCTGTCGGTCGCTAGATGATTCAGATTGACGCAAGTTCTCCGTTTAGGGTCAAATTTATGCCGAATTTTTCTCGCAAGGTGATCTGGAGCGCGCTATGGGGAACAAACCGAATTTAATGATGGATCGCGAAAGAGCATGCGTACCAAAGCTTCAGATCGACTTCCTTGATACTATAGCCCTACCCTGCTACAAGTAATTAGTGAATTAAATAACCTGTTCAATACTGTAAAATTCAGATGCAGGCGAGGATTTGGAGGGGCAGAGGGCAGCTGTCCCCTCTGTCGACCAGACGTAGCTGGCGTGATGAAGCATGGATACCTATTTCTAATGATTTTTAGCCATCGTTTATCATGATTTTTCAAATTTTTCCGCCACATTAATGTTAATATATTTATAAATATTTATTTATATGTAAACATTTTTATTCGCAAATTTAAAGAATACATTGTCATAAAATGCCGTACCTACGCCTAAATGGCATTTACTGACTTTCATATCAGTTCGATCGAAACCTTATTTTAGCGTCAGAAACATAGGTTTTGTGCCGAAGTTTAGTGCTCTTACAGAGATTTCTTCAGTAAAAGGAACAATTTAATCAGTTTTCGCCCTTGTTTAATGGCGGATTAGCATATACATACGTGCTTTAGTCAGCCTATACTTCATCACACCAGCTATACTATAAGATATGTATTTTTATAAATTTATTGGGGATTATCCGGATTAAGTCCGGATAACTGTCAAACGGAAACTGGCTTCTGGTTCTTTGTCTAAAGCTTCTAATCGCCTAAGTCAATTTCCATTCGCGTCTTATATCAGTTTCCTTTGCAAACGGATTCTCGCATCGTATTAGCATGCCTACATACGGTTACATCTAAATTTGTGCAAATTACCTATATCGTGCGCAAAAAGGCTATCAATTACAATGCATTATAGGATTTACGCGGTTTGTATGCGATTACAGAAAGTCATAAAATAATATGCATAACGTTATTCACTAATTTTCATCATTAAAGCGTATAAGGGACATTCTTAAAAAATTACGTTTCGCACCATATCCTATAGTAAGCAGCACGTTATTTTACTCCTAGCATAGTAAGATGCATGGAGAGGAATGCAGCAGCGATTCTAGTTACCTATATCTTTGTCGATGCTTCAGCCTGGATTGTCACATTTACCGGCGCAGGTTTTCGCATTTGCGAAATTTTTAGCACCATATGCGCTTTTTCAGACAAATTTTCAGAAATGTCGAAATTTCTATAAAATTTTTTGCCCCAAGGAAGTGGTTCTGTTTACTGGAAGACGTTAACATAACGCAATTTTACGCATAATGGACGGATTTTTTAAAACTAATTTTAGCACTTTTGGGAAAAGTTAGGGTGCCGGCCGACTGCCGTTCATACATGGACAGCAACCAAATTCTGGAAGATTAGGGTGGTGTAAAACTGACAAAAATCCCAAAAAAAACATGCTGAATATTCAATTCTGGGAGTCTATCGATTTTTGCCGGATTTCAGGGATCTAACCCTCCCCCCACACCCATGTGTGGTATGGTACCGTCTTGTCCTCAGCGTATGATAAGGGGTGGAATAGGGCATAGGATAGTTATATATTCTAAAATCATAAAGACAGGACTGTTCGTGATGAAATATTTTATACAAAATTCATAGCCCTCAAAATGGGTTTATTGCTCTAAAAAATGGATACCTAACTACTTAAGAAGCCGAAGGAAAGTTACGTATGTGCTATTTATTTATCCACGACAAGTATTAAATGTTTTCATTATTATGTCATTTTTTCACTGTTATACAGGGTGACCCATAAAAAAGCTACATTCCGATTTAACAGGTCTTGACTTCGGCTGATGTGAAGATGAAACTTTCGGTCTGGCTGCATTAGATGGATAAAAGTGTTTTTTCAAACCGTGTAAAAAGTTTTGGCCAGATATCAACGGTTCAGGCGCTATGGCAATTTGTTTACACCCTACTTTAATATCGTTTAAACGCCAATGACGTCACTGATCCTGCCATCAATTCGCATCTTCTGTTGATGATATCCTGAAATTTTCGCACTAAGTAGGACGAGTATCTAATCTGGAGGTTTAAAAAATGTGTTAGTCAATTTTTGTGACAAAATATATTGTCAAAAATGTCAAAAAAGGATGCCTATGTACGCAGTAATGTGATGCAAATGCAATGCAGAAATTTTGGGGTTTAAACAATGTCAAAGTAAGGTGTAAACAAATTTATGTAGAGTACGAACCGCTGGCAGTTAACCGAAACTTTTACCATGGTATAAACGAAGACAGGTTTAGCTATCTAATACAGCTAGTCCTAAAGTTCCATGTTCACTTCAGCTAAAGTAACGACGACCTGTTCAATTGAAGTGTAGTCTTTTTATGGGCACCGTCTATATGCAATTTATTATTATTCTTATTATATCCTTTCATTATAATACTTCGTCGGTTTCTTCGTCCTTCAAATATGTTCTAGCCAATTTTTGGAGAAAAGTGAGATAGTTACTACCGTGGGTACATGTCATGGCTGGTCCAAAGGGTCAGCAATAGGATCAAGGTATCAACAAGATAGCTTTTTTGAACTAAAATAGTCATAAAAATTGGTGCATATAAAATTAAATAATGATCGAGTTAAGCTTCTGAACTGAATTTGCCTTATTTCCTCCAAAAAATGTCTTTGTGTCAGACTTCTTGACCCCTAAACCCACACTTGTATGTCTTGGCACTACACTGGCAGAATAGGTCAAGAGTGGGGCTTGTCGAACGGTTTCAGTACAATGCAAAGTGTTCTTAGGCTGTTTTTTCATTGCGTACGATAGACATTCTTATTCAATTTTACTTACAATTTGCCGTCGGTTTTGGTCATATCTGGTGAAAAATGCGCAAATTCGACTTAAGCTAGTGAGAATTATGATTTCTGCTTGTTCGGAACCATACGTTTTGAATTTTACAGACCCATGATCTGCATTTGACCACCAGCTATTCGATCGTCACGCCACTGACTTTCTAATACCTATACTTTACACATTGTGAAGAAAAAATACCTGATAGTTTTTTATTTTGGATCTGACTGAAGCCGTAGATTTTTTGGCGCTTCCTACTAGACAATCCTTTATTAGTTTAATTACGCAATACTCTGCTCTTGTTTTTACACAGTAGATAGAAAGGATATCAAGCGTTTGTGAAAAAAGCTATTTGACGTTTTTATCCGCTGCATTTTCAAGTTTCATGACTAAGTTGGGCATCGGAAATCTCGATTTCTTTAAGAATACTACTGTTGTACGCAGGCCCGTATGCGGGGAATAGGAAGGAAGAGTTGCCTTGCTTCCTCTTCCGAAATTAAAAAAAGTTTGGCTCGAAATGGGTCTAAAACACCGCCCAAACAGGGGTACTTCTGAGCTATGAAACGCTAATGTTTTCCGCTTTATCGGTTATATTTAGTTTTTGTCTTCCAAGTAGCTCAAAATCACTCAAATTTGAGTCGGGCATGGTGAGCGTTTCAATCTTTTCCGTCGCTTCGCGCAGGATTTATCGTTCATCATGTATATTTTTTGACTGCTAAATTGCTCAAAACCGCTCAAATTTGATTTAATATATATGAAGAACATAAAATTCAAGCCAGATTTATTGTTTACCCATAGTTTCTGACTTCTAGTCTGCTCAAAATCTCTCAAATTTGCGTAAGTAGAAGATATCAAATTTTTTGGCACTTCACATCGGATTATTCACTTTCTGTATGATTTTCTTTGCAACACACAAACATTGAATAAAAACACAAAACTTAGGAAATTGTACGTCGATCGGATGAGAAATCACTTGAACAGATAGCTCGAACGATAAGTATGAAATGAAATGAAAATCGTTTAAACTCTTCTCTTAAAATTTTTCATCATTAATTAGGCTTTTGGCCAAAGTTTTTCCCGACACGCGCTCCGTCTACTCCACCATTTATCACAATCGCCGTTGCTATGTTATGATGCACAAAATGCTAGCGCAGGCGAATAATGGCGGTCACGGTAAGTGTACTCTGGGCGCGCTAAGCGACAAGGAGCTTGAGGAGGAGGTGCTACGCACGGTGGGTCCCGTGGAAATTTTGTCGCCTGACGAATTGCACTTAATCGCGGACAAAGAACCGCTCGCCGTTCCATGAGCCAGTCGATGCATTGGCATTTGAAATAGTTCAGCTTCGATTTCTCGCCCTTTTTTGGCAGCCTTCAGCGGTAGTCGGTGCATATTACGCATCTGACCGCATCTCGTCGCAACTTTTCGGCTTTGCCGGCGGTAGGCAGGCCGTTTTGGAAACCGTAGCGCTTGCGCTAAAGGCGCTTTATTCGTTAAAACGCGTCCGAATTGAGTAGCGGCGTTAGACTCCTGTGTACCTACCTACCACTCTAGAAAACGTCGGGGTTTCCTTCCTGGTCGTTCAACATTGTGTTATTTCATCTCCATTTTGTAAATTATCGCGTTTATAGCCGTGCGCAAGGACAGGCAGTATCCAGAAACTCGGAATGGAAAAATTTTCAGGTCAAGCATGGTTAAAATGGTCAAAGAGTGGATATTGGTTGAAAGACAATAACTGTTTTTGCACGCTTTTCACGGAGAATCATTTGCGGTTGAAACGCAAAAAGGCAGAACATTTCTTAAGAGGCAAGCCTTTATATGATTTGGGGGTTAGCGATTTTAACCTCCCCTCCCTAGAAAATTTTTCAACCTCCTCACGGAATTTCGCAATTTTCCAAAAGTTTCCGAATAATTCGCGGAAAAGGTGCTGCCTTAGGCATTTTTGGCCACCTATTTGCTCAAAAGCGTCAAATTTTCGGCGCTTCTCGCCATATACTCATTTCTTGACCATATTTTCAATTTATTCGGATGTTTTGATTTTTTTAAATTTTTTAATGTTTTTATGCTCTAGAAAGATAGAGC
Source organism: Mermis nigrescens (assembly GCA_036768485.1). Lineage (NCBI taxonomy): Eukaryota > Metazoa > Nematoda > Enoplea > Mermithida > Mermithidae > Mermis > Mermis nigrescens. Next base: position 66,883 of record JAVLUZ010000265.1, on the reverse strand, counting down.
ATCGTCAGAAACGCTGACTAAAGATGTTTTTGACGCATATCCATGATTTTGGATCCAGTAGTGCACTTCAAAACCCCCCACCCCTCCCTTTTAGAATTTTCATGCTGTGCATGTCTGAATGAGCCCATTGATAATTGTGCCACTTCTTAGAGAAACTTCGAAGCTTATGAAAATTTTAGGACAACTGTTTTTATTTTACTTTGCCACGGTCGGCTTCGTTCATTTGCAAGGGTTTTTTGTCCATTGGATGAAAAGCCGAGTAGAAAAAATGTTTAAGAAGTACTATATAAATTACATGTGCTTTAGAACTAATTGTTTGAGGTCGATTTTTTGAATCTGCCTGTTAGTGTCGTTTCGTGCTGTTGTTCCATTAGACAATGTCGCATCTTGCATTGCTTGTTTTTCTATTTATCGAGTAAAGTTAGTTCATACTTCGACGATCGCCCTTTGAGTTATCGATGCCATATATTACGTGCACGAAATAGCGAAACAAACGCATGAATAGATAGTTATTTGTTCAATAGAAGCATGTGTTCTTTAAAATTTCGCGCGGCTGTGATAAACGAGTTTCTATCATCTAAACTGGTGTAAATCCATGCGTTATACATGTAAATCTGTGCTAATATTGCGAAGAACTTGCGCTATGCGAGGTCAATTTACTGTTTGTTTTAGATCATATTCTCGACTTGGATCATGTATTTGTATTATTTTGGTAGATTTGTAGGTACATACCTTTAAAATCCGACCATTTCGTTGTAAATATGATGCCTCTTTATCATTTGACATGTGCGTTTTTGCCCTCTGATTTGCTGTTTATGCACAAAGTGGACTCTGTAAAAGATTAAATCTATCACATTTTATCGCTTATTAAGAAACCTATAGCAGCCCCGTTCATACATAGGTTTAGAATATGCAGATCTTGACAGGCTTTGTCAAAATTTTAAAGCACCCCTTACATATAGGTTTATTTTGCGTCAGCCGCAAAGAATTTTTCATGAAATATCTCGAGAACGGCCAAGCAGATATGAGAGTTTGGTTTTCCAGCAGTGCGCAGGGGGATGGTTTATACCATAAGTGGGCGGCACCAAAGTTCGGGAGGGGGCGCAAGATTTTTTCAAAGGTCAAAAATGGCTTAAAAAATGGTGGTATGCGAAAAAACACCAGTTTTCAACGTTTCTCATCGAGAACTATCCATTGGCATCAAAAAATTGCGAGAGAAAAAAAAAATTTTCAAAAATTCAATTCTGAGGGGGTATTTTGGTTTCTGGGGGTTCGCATACCCCCACGACCAGGTATCGTTCTTTGGCGAAAAAAACATTTTTCAACGTTTCTCATGGAGCACTATCCATTGGCATCAGAAAATTGCGAGAAAACACAAAAATTTCAAGAATAGAATTCTGTGGGTATTCGGCCTTCTGGGGGGTGCATACCATACGTGGGCAGCAAGAAAATTCTGGGGGGTGCAAGATTTTTGAAGGTCGAAAAATGGCCCTAAAAATAGTGGTATGGCAATAAAAACACCATTTTTCGACGTTTCTCATCAAGCACTATCCGTTGGCATCAAAAAATTGCGAAAAAAACGAAAAAAATTTTCAAAAATTGAATTCTAGGGGGGGGTATTTTGATTTCTGGGGGGGTATTTTGGTTTCTAGGGGGTGCATACCCCCAAACCCACCCCCACGCCCAGGTATGGTGCATACCACACGTGGGCGTGGGGGCACCCAGAATTCAAATTTTGAAATTTTTTTGCTTTTTCAGCGATTTTTTGATGCCATTGGACAGTGCTCGATGAGAAACGTCGAAAAATGGTGTTTTTTCGCTACGATTACTTTTTGACCTTTGAAAATTTTTTCTCTCCCCCGAATTTCGGTGCTGCCCATCTATGGTGCATACCCCGCCTTTCCTATGTGTAGTTTATACATCCCCTCCCCGTAGAAGTTGGAACCTACCCTGCAGAATTCTATTTTTCGTAGCATTTTTGGCGATTTGGCACTCCCCCAGAATTTATCTGCTGCCCATTGGTCTTCACCACACATGGGCGTGGGGGGTTTGGGGGGGGTATACACCCCCCAGAAGTTGAAATACTCCCCCCCCAGAAAATTTTTTTTTGCTTTTTCAGCAATTTTTTGATGCCATTGGATAGAGCTTGATGAGAAACGTCGAAAAATGGTGTTTTTTTTGCCATACGACCACTTTTAAGACCATTTTTTGACCTTTAAAAATTTTTTCACCCCCCCCCCAGAATTTTCGGTGCTGCCCACCTATGGTCTTCACCACACCTGGGCGTGGGGGTTGAAAATTTTTTTCGTTTTTTTCGCAATTTTTTGATGCCATGATAGGAAACGTCGAAAAATTGTGTTTTTATCGCCATACCACCACACATGGGCGTGGGGGGGTATGCACCCCCCAGAAGTTGAAATACCCCCCCCCCCCCCAAGAAAATCAAAATACCCCCCGCCCCCAGAAAAAAATTTTTTTGCTTTTTTAGCAATTTTTTGATGCCATTGGATAGAGCTTGATGAGAAACGTCGAAAAATGGTGTTTTTTCGCCATACCACCATTTTTAAGGCTATTTTTGACCTTTAAAAATTTTTTCACCCCCCCAGAATTTTGGTGCTGCCCACCTATGCATACCACCATTTTTAAGGCCATTTTTTGACCTTCAAAAAATCTTGCACCCCCTCCCAGAATTTTCTTGCTGCCCACGTATGATCTTCACTACTTGCCCTCAGTCTATAGTACCTAAACCCAGCTTTGTAAATTTTATTGCTTGTTTAAGTGGAATTTTTAACACTATTCTTCAAGTTTCTTAACCTCTTGGCCAAGCCTGCACCTGGAGCATTTGCAGGTCAATTCGAGAGAAGCCATGTGAAAGTACGCGGGTACCTGGCGGGGCGGTTGTCTAGTCAACAGTATGATCAGAAATACCTAATATTGCTCCAAAATATTAAAATATGTCACCTTCACACGCAGGCATTGGGGGTAAGCATGCACCTTGTTTTTTTCGCAATTTTTTGATGCCAATAGATAGTGTTCGATGAGAAACGTTGAAAAATAGTGTTTTTTCGCCATACCATACCTCCATTCTTATGACCATTTTTTGACCTTTTGAAAAAAATCTTACACCCCTTCCCCTCCCCCGAACTTTGGTGACGCCCACCTATGGTATGCAAATGCATCCCACAGAAGGCCGAAATTCAATTTTTGTTTTTCGCAAGTTTTTGATGCCAATAAATAGTGCTCGATGAGAAACGTTGAAAATGGTGTTTTTCGCCATACCACCATTTTAAAGACAATTTTAAAAAACCTTGCACCTTTCAAAGGTTTGGTGCTGCCCACCTATGGTCATCCATCACCTTCCTAAATAAGTGACCGACCGTGCACGTGGCATTGAAGTGTTTCAGTTTTACAGCACAATTGTTTTTTCCTGAGACATCCGTTTTCACAATTGCACATGTTTACAGCACAAGCATTTTGCCGATATACGGAGCCACACATGAGTGTGGGGTCTGGAACATAAGTGGGCAGCAACCAAAATTCTGGGGAGTGCGTGCAAGGTTTTCAAAGGTGAAAAAGTGGTCTTAAACATAAGTGGCGAAAAAACACCATTTTTCAACGTTTCTCAACGAGTACTATCCACTGGCATCAACAAATCGCTACAAAATTTCCAAAATCAATTTCTGGGAGGAGTATTCGGCCTTCTGGTGTGCATACTATTGTGTGCAGCACCAAAATTCTAGGGAGTGTAAGATTTGTCAAAGGTCAACATATAGTGGTGGTAATGGCGAAAAAACCATTTCTCAACGGTGCTCATCAAGCACTATCCATTGGCATCAAAAAATTGCAAAAAATTTTAAAAATTGAATTCTGGGGGGTAGTATTCGGCCTTCTGGAAGGGTACATAACCATACGTGGGCAGCAAGAAAATTCTGGGGGGGGTGCAAGATTTTTTTGAAGGTCAAAAATTGGCCTTAAAAATGGTAGTATGGCGATAAAAACACCATTTTTCGACGTTTCTCATCAAGCACTATCCATTGGCATCAAGAAATTGCGAAAAAAACGAAAAAAAATTTTCAAAAATTGAATTCTGGGGGGGGGTATTTTGATTTCTGGGGGGGTATTTTGCTTTCTGGGGGGGGTGTATACCCCACACGCCCAGGTGTGTACATAACCATAGGTTGTGAAAAAAATTTAAAAAATTGGAGAGAGGGAGGAATTTTGGTTTCTTGGGGTGCATACCCCCATGACCACGTGTGCCCCTAACCCTCCCCCACGCCCACGTGTGGTCTGGAATCCCCTAGAATCCGGTGGTCTCCCCCAAAAAACATACCCCCACAATTGCATTTTTGGTGCTAGTTTTAGAGATTCGGGCTCATAGGACCCCAGAAGTTGGCTGCTGCCCACCCACCTTCAGACGGGAAACCATACATAAAAGGTCTAAATTCTGGATGCAAAAGACGCCTTTTCGACCTTCCTCACTATAGACTGTTTGACATAAACGGGAATGGAATTCTGGAGTTTTTGAGGTTCCAAATCTCACGCCCGTAGACCACCAGAATTTAATTTTTAACATTGCTTTGCGCTTTCTGCTCCATCAACTTCCCATAATTCGATTGCTGCCATATACGGGCATTAGCTAAATACAGGAGGTCTATGTAGGTGGTTCAACCCTCCGTTTACAATCATGCTTTTCTAGTTAAAAGGTTCCATCATAGGAAAAACTCCTAGTCTATTTTGAGCTACACCTTTACATAATCTGATGCTTATTACTTTCATTTAATACATTTTTTATGCTCTTTCTAAATATGTATGTTACTTTTTATGAAAATTATTTTTGAAAAAGATGAACTAAAAAACTATCACAGTGCATAAGGATAGGTACTGGTGGAACATCCATGCAAAAACAAGGGAAAGTTTATTTCTGTTGCGTTTAACACAACCAGTTATCTGGGGGTTACAAACATACATAGGCAGCACCAAAATTCTGGGAGGGGTGCAAGACTTTTAAAAGGTCAAAAATGGCCTTAAAAATGGTGGTGGCGAAAAAAACACCATTCTTCAACGTTTCTCATCGAGCACTATCCATTAGCATCAAAAAATTGCGAAAGAAACAAAAAAAATTTCAAAAATTGAATTCTGGGGGGTATTGACTTCTGGGGTAAGTATTTTGGTTTCTCGGGGGTGCATACCCCCTAAATGCCCCACGCCCAGGTAGTGGTTACAAACTCCACGCTTATGTGTGGACACAGGGATTAGGAAAATCAGAAAAAATGCCAATAAAATAATTCAGTATGATTCTCTCCTAGGACACGGTAAGCGGAGGGTTAAAGTAGCAAAAATCGCAAAAAATGTTCCATAAGGCGTCTTGTATTAATTCATGGTTCAGTAAAGAACTTCGAAGAAGTTCTATAGAAGTTCCACAGAAGTTCGATAAATAACTTTGATAGAAGTTCTATAGAAGACTGTCGAATTTCGAAGAAGTTCTATAGAACTTCGATAAAGAACTTCGAAGAAGTTCTATAGAAGTTCGATAAATAACTTTGACCTAAGTACCTAACTTGTTGAATAATAACCTGGAATTGTATTGATTTTTGGTAGCCCATTTCCGAGTCATGTGAAACAGACTATAATTAATGCATGCGCCTACGTAGCGACCCAAAGACGCTTTTCTGTACGCACCTTCAGAATGCTCTCGCTAGAAAAAGATCTACGACTTGCCTTGTTTTTAAACGAAATCACCTACATTGAATGAGATTGAAATTTGGAAATCCAGAAAGATATTTAGTTGAAAGAAATGGAATAAGGCAAAGCTTTTTTGCAAGCATAAATTGATAAAATCAAAGCTCACGCTTATGTTTAAATCGAGGTTTTTTAATCTGAAATTTAATTTTGTCATTTTCATCCAAACTTTACAGGTATCAATAAAGCAGCCGCTGTTCGAATGAAGGAGCTCTTTTCTGATATTTAGTCTTAGCTTAATTTATGATCCCTCAAAAAATAATTTAAGTTCGTAAACTTCAATTTTAAAATTTTACGACAATTTTAATTTTAAAAATTGTTTTTACACGGTATATTATATTATTAAAAAATGTAATAACTTTGAAATTTGTATTGAAATTTTAATTTTAAATGCCTTTTAAAATAGTTATTTTTAAATGAAGATGAAAACAACTGTGTGGGTATAGTCGGTTTTACGCAAGTTTGGTCATAAATTTCAAAACTATTTCCGGCAATAATCTGGCAGATTGCGATTATAGCATTGATCTGATCTGATATATAATTATCATGACCACACATGGGCGTGGGGGGGAGTTTGGGGGGTATGCACCCCCAGAAAGTTGAATACCCCCCCTCCAGAAATCAAAATACCCTCCCCGCAGAAATTTTTTTTTTGCTTTTTTAACAATTTTTGATGCCATTGGATAGAGCTTGATGAGAAACGTCGAAAAATGGTGTTTTTTGCCATACGACCACTTTTAAGACCATTTTTTGACCTTTAAAATTCCCCCCCCCCAGAAATTTTTTCACCCCCAGAATTTCGGTGCTGCCCACCTATGATCATGACCCTCGACTCGGTGTCAATTAAAATTATTAGAATTTATGCACGAAGTTAGTGAAACAGACTAGGTATTTACATAGTCTATGAAGGTGACATGAGCTGTATAGATAATTAATTAGCACAGCTTTTTTGCACGAAGCTTATATAATTCGGCACTTTACAGTATGTATATGACAATAAAAGCAGCATGTAGGGAGCGCACATTATACCATTATATATCATTCCCAGTGCTTGAAGTCGTTAGTGCTTAATAATGGGGTTGGGGTTGGCTGCGATGAAAGAAATCTATACTACTGTAGTCCACGTATTTGAGGACGAGGTCAACATCACAAACCTTCATACATACATACATATGTACGAGTATGTGTACGCATTCCGTGCAGGAGTGCGTACTCGTATGTATACATATGTACGCACTCACTGCAGGCAGGCCCATAATAAATTCTTTCATCCTGAGCGTTGAAAAAAATCTGTTTTTCTTCCTCATAACGAAGTATGATGGCAGTGCCTAAAGGTATAGTCTACACGACGGAATTGCGGAATGAAATTAGGAAACTTTATTCAGGTAGCCAATTTCAATTAATTGACTGAATTAGAAAAAGGATGGGTGTACATACAATATGCGAGATAATCAAAAACAAGATGGAAAAATCGAATTTTTATTTTATTTGTCTCGTGAACTAGGTGAATTAAATTGAAATGAAAGAAAGTCGGCACTCAAGAAAGTGATGACTGAAAATTTTTTGATATACATATGTAGGTGCCTGATTTTCGGTTTTTTTGACAAATATCCTTAATTTAAAAACAACTTTAGACAAGGGCGTAGCCAGGGGGGGCATAGGGGGCATATGCCCCTCCCGAAATTTTTCAGAGATTTTGTTGATTTTTCCGGTCAATGATTGTGTTCAGAAAATTGAGTTCAAAAAGGCCAGAGACGTCAAAATCATTTGGCGCTTTGCGCCGAGACATTATTATTTGTAGTCAAATGGATCCATGAAATTAAAAGCTTGAATCAGCTAAAATAATCCAGCGCTTCACATCGCTTTAGAGATTTAATGCACTGTTTGTTCGTTGAATGAAAACTGCGCATGCTTACTGAGCATAATAGTGAAAGTGCTGAAATGAGAGTCTTACCAGTTTGTCCATTCTCTGCTTTGTATTCCTTTCTTTACAAGAACACATATTATACTGTAATTGAGAAGAATGGCCGAATGTTCTTGTGTTTTTGCGCATTTTCTTTACGTCATCATATAAGAAGGCAGGTCTGAAAACGGTAATAACAAAATTTTCATTGATACATTTTTCTATATTTTATTGCAGCGATCCGTTGCTGCACTATATACTTAGCAGAAGTCAAAAAACACAATTCAGCTCAGAAGTTTTGCGCAATCTAGGAGTCGATTTTTGGACTTATTTCAGAACCAAGATTTGGCCGATTTTGCGAAAATTTTAACCTTATCATTCAACATTAAGGTGCTTTTTTACAAAATTTTTCGGGGCTCTGCCCTGGACCCCGCTTTGGCGCTTGAGCGCACTACCCCAGATCCTCCAGGCGTAAAATCTCGTTGTACGTGTACAAAAGATTTTTGGGAGGACTAAGAAAAGGCGAAACGGTTAAAAAATTTTAGGATTTCCGGTGCTTTGTGCCGTCATTTGTTTGCTTGTTCCGTATGATTTAAACGGTAGGTATAAATTAGAAGCCAAGAGCGAAAACGTCGTAATTTTCCGGTGCATAATTCAGCCGGATTTCTCTATGTATCAGATCCAGCATTGCGTCTAGTCAAAATATTTTAGTGCTTTATACTGAAATAGTAATTCGAACTTTTCTTGTCAGAAGCCTCAATTTAGGCTCAAAATTGTCTTCTACGAATTTCATAGTTTTCTGCACTGTCAGACTATCAGTATTCACAGAGCTAAAAAATATTAGGGGCGGTAAAAAATGAATAAATTGTTTGGTGCTTTGAGCCACTCATCATTCTGAACTGATTGTTAATAAAAAGGCCATAAATTCTAAATGAAATCATTGAAAATATCAAAAAAATTGTCGCTTCGCGTTGCTTGACATTCTTTGTATTTTAGATCGTCAGAAACCCATAAATTAGCTCGTCTACACTTCTAATGGTCGAAAAACTCAATCTTACAATACATAACGTTTTACTGTACCATATCGAAGCATTCAATGCAAAAGTGGCCTTAAAAATTTTTTTGTGCATACCCCTCGAACCAAAATCCTGGCTACGCCTCTGACTTTAGAATAAATATGTCTACAGAATAATTATGTTGATTTTTTTACAATCAAATTCGATTAACAAACCATTTTCACTGTTTTAACATTTGTTTCGAACCTTTAATGGTTTGCTTTATGATTTTTGGAGTCTTATTAATTCGTAAAAATTTTTCAATTAAACACATTATCGTCAACATAGTTGCATTAAATGAATGAGAACATCGGCTATTTGGCTTGACTACGAATACAAATGCCCGTTCGTTGAGGTTGGGTTTCTAGAAAATATCGGTTCTCGCCTTTCATACGAAAATATTAACCTGCGCGCAAATCGGGCGGACTGTTTGTTCTGTCCGTTTGACGATCAGTATAGCATCTTGCCTTAAATAAGTATTACCTACATGGCACGATTACATGTCCAATGACCCATATCATGATGTTGAGTCCTTTCTACTCGCCATTGTTTGATTCAACTCATAAATTAACTCAAGCGCACATTCATGATTTGCTATATAGTGTAACTACTAGCGAACAAGATGTCACCATACCTGGGCGTGGGAGTTTCGGGGGTAAACCAAAATACAAACTAAAATACCACCCAGAATTCAATTTTTAAAATTTCCGTTTTTTTCCGCGATTTTTTGTGGCCAATGGATAGTGCTCGATGAGAAACGTGTTTTTTTTCGCCATCAACACTATACCTGGGCGTGGGGGCTGGGGAAGGGGGTATGCACCATACGTGAGCAGCAAAGAAAATTCTGGGGGGGCTGCAAAATTTTTTGAAGATCGAAAAATGGCCTTAAAAATGGTGGTATGGCGATAAAAACACCATTTTTCGACGTTTCTCATCAAGCACTATCCATTGGCATCAAAAAAAATTGCGAAAAAAAACGAAAAAAATTTTCAAAAATTGAATTCTGGGGGGGGGGTATTTTAATTTCTGGGGGTATTTTGGTTTCTGGGGGGTTGCATACCCCCCAAACCCCCCTCACGCCCAGAGTGTGGTATGCACTCCCCCAAAAACCAAAATACCCTTCAAATTCAATTTTTTAAATTTTTTTTGTTTTTTTTTCGCTATTTTGTGATACCAACAGATAATGCTAGATGAGAAACGTTGAAAAATGGTGTTTTTTTTGCCGTACTCTGCACCCCCTCAGATTTTTTGATTTTTGAAAAAACCTTGCACGCCCCAGAATTTAGTGCCGCCCACACCTGAGCGTGAAGGGGTGTTTGGGAGACCCTCGGGAAACCAAAATACCCCCCTCCCCAGAAGCCAAAATACCACCCAGGAATTTAATTTTTGAAATTTTTTTTGTCTTTTTCACAAGTTTTTGATGCCAATGATGGATATGTACTCGATGAGGAACGTTAAAAAATTGTTTTTCTTCCGCCATATCACCATTTTTAAGGTAATTTTTTGACCTTTGAAAAAATCTTGCAATCCACCCCCAGAACTGTGGTGGCGCCCACCTATGGTGGTCGCCACGCCACACATAACGAAAAAATAAAATTAATATAGACATTCACGTCTAAACATTTTCAATCAGATGCAAGGGCTTTAAAACGCGATTGCGACCTAGAATTTATAATTCCAACCACACATTTAGAAAATTGATTTTAAATCTGATATCAGAGGTCCAGACATAACACTAATGAACTAAATACTTAAGTTAGCTTTTAAAAACAGTATTCTTTCAAATTTTTACGCGTCTTAAATTAAGATTTAAAATGAATTTTAGACCTATTACATTTTTGATAATATACGTACAAAAACAATTTTCGAAAATTAAAATATTTGCAAAATTTTTAAAATTTTTTGAACTTAAAACATTTTTTGACGGATTATAAAATTAAGCTAAGACTAAATGTCAGGAAAGGGCTCCTTCATCCGAACCAGCGTTATAAATTGAAAAAATATCGCTCAACTAATTTTAGAGTTTAAATCGCAATTGTGCTGCTTTATTTATACCTGTAAAGTTTGGTTGAAAATGACAAAATTAAATTTCAGATTAACTCGATTTAATCATAAGCGTGAGCTTTGATTTTATCGATTTATGCTTGCAAAAAAGCTTTGCCTTATTCCTTCTTTCAACTAAATATCTTTCTGGATTTCCAAATTTCAGTCTCATTTAATGTAGGTGATTTCGTTTAAAAACAAGTCAAGTCGTAGAACTTTTTCTAGCGAGAGCATTTTGAAGGTGCGTACAGAAAGGCGTCTTTGGGTCGCTCGCTAACCAGAGAGTGCAAGGTCATGCTATCGCCAATAAAGATGAGCATAAATTACGTAGGCGCATGCATTAATTATAGTGTGTTTCACATGACTCGGAAATGGGCTACCAAAAATCAGTACAATTCCAGGTTATTATTCAACAAGTTAGGTACTTAGGTCAAAGTTATTTATCAAACTTCTATAGAACTTCTTCGAAGTTCTTTATTGAACTTCTATAGAACTTCTTCGAAGATTCAACAGTCTTCTATAGAACTTCTATCAAAGTTATTTATCGAACTTCTGTAGAACTTCTTCGGAGTTCTTTATCGAACTTCTATAGAACTTCTTCGAAGTTCGACGGTCTTCTATAGAACGTCTATCAAAGTTATTTATCGAACTTCTATGGAACTTCTATAGAACTTCTTCGAAGTTCTTTACTGAACCATGAATTAATACAAGACGCCTAATTCAATTCTGGGGTCTATGAATTTTTAATGTATGATGATGGCTGCACCGTTTCACACTGGGCATGCATATTTAATGAGAATAAAAGTATGCTTGCATGTAGTCACTTTATCAGATTTGAAAATCCTTTTTATATTATCAGTCACGTTAGTAACACGTCATAATAGTCGTGCTTAGGGGCGAGCCGGGCGGTCGCCCGGGGCCGCTAAAAATTTCAGAGAACAAGGAAAAATCTGTTAATGGCGCTAATATGACAAATCATACGAGCTAACATGTTATTTATGACCCAGATTTAAGATTTAGGGCTTTCAATATTAGGTAAACTAAGATCTAGCAATCACATATGTGACTAAGTTTTTCAGAGAACGTGTTAAATAAATAAATAGGTGCCCTCGTGGATAAATAAGTCACGAATCGATGTATGAATAGGCTAATTACATTTATGACCTGCTTTTTTATGTTGACGCACTGCGTACAACATTCATTATTATTCCGGTTCAGACTACGCACACCATTCTGATTATCTAGAAACCTGCTAAATTTTTAATTACCTTTCAAGAAATTTACAAATCATGCTCAAAGCCAAAAAGAAGCTGGCCCACAGAAAGTTTTATGTATGTTTTGCCGCGCACACTTCAGCATTTTTTATGAGAAAAAGATTCTAAAGTTCACACAAAATTTTCAAAACCATACAATATACAAGATTTTATTGGGCAAAAATATATAAATTTTAACATTCTCTAGATTAAACCCAATTTATCAGGAAAAACTCAGAAAAATTTGTTTATTTGTGATGTGTGCTAATAAAAATGGGTCAATGTCATTCGTGTTCATTAGAATTTGACCCCCGAAGAATAATTATCGACTTCTGCAAAAAACCTGTCATCCCACTTTACCATATTTTATTTTTTATAAAAACTAAGAAAGCGTGCTGTTTTGAGCACTTTTAGCGGCTTTTTGGCTTAAAAGCATCATTTTTCGGCGCTTCGCGCAGGATATTTATTTCTAACTATATTTTGTTGAACTTGGTAAAATTTTTCACAATTATTCTTTATTTCTTAGAAGGTAAGAACATAGTCAGAAACGTCGGAAAAGGGTATTCTTGACGTAGGTACATACATCAACCGTTTCCAAGTCCAAAAATATAGGTACTTGAAAACAATCTTGTGGTATACCCCTCTAAATTTCCGTGCTGTATGTACATGCATGGTCGGCGTGTACAACGTGAAAATTTTTGAGGGCCGCTATGAGCAGCTTCGTCCAGGGCCGCTATAACACTAAGCACGGCCCTGCATGTCACGTAGGTACGTATAGATAAATACTGAATTATTAAAATCCAACAGAATTGAGACGACCTTTTATACGTTAAGTGACAATCGTGATACTGAACATAGTAATAAACGGTTACAAGCACACCTGGGCGTGGGGGGGGGGGTTTGGGGGGGTATGCACCCCAGAAACCAAATACCCCCCCAGAAATCAAAATACCCCCCAGAATTCAATTTTTGAAAATTTTTTTCGTTTTTTTCGCAATTTTTTGATGCCAATGGATAGTGCTTGATGAGAAACGTCGAAAAATGGTGTTTTTATCGCCATACCACCATTTTTAAGGCCATTTTTCGACCTTCAAAAAAATCTTGCACCCCCCCAGAATTTTCTTGCTGCCCACGTATGGTTACAAGGCCGTTTTCAAGGGGCGGCCGTTCCAACCGGCAAAAAATTTTCTCAATAATAAAGCATGGAAAGATAGAAAAATCGCACTTTGCAAAAAAAGCATTGAATTTTCGGCGTTTCGAAAAGAAAAAGATGAAAATATTTTTTTCAGCTTTTCAATAAAGGAAGAAGTACACGAAACTGTTCTTTTGTCATTCAATCATGAAATGTGTGAATAAAGAAATAATTCCTGAACATCGAATGTTAAAATACGCATAACTGAGGTTGGGAACAAAATAAATGGCTTTTTATTGACCTTAGAAAATCGCAGCGCTAGCGCCTGACTGCAGTTCTTTTACTAAGCTAAAGAGCATAATTTTCCATGAAAAAACTTTGAAATTTCACGGTCTTAATAAACAGATCATATGGAAGATCTGAGAATGCCGTTTTCACTAGCTATATCGAAAGGTGTATATTGGATCCAACCCTTACTTGGGCTAACCCTGGATACTGGTCTGAACATTTATACGAGTTTTATTGTGGAAAACTGTCTAGACTAGAATTTTTTAGAAATAACTTTGACACTTAATTTCTCGGAAATAAAAATTGCTCTATATGCACAAAGTTTTACGAAGCAGATTGTGGGTAATCATTTTCAAAAAAAGCGGATAAATGTACAGAAAAAGACAATTTTTGAATAAAAAATAGGCGCGTCAAGATTCGCACTTTGTACAAGTAATGTGATAACGAATAAAAAGACAGTATTGAAAATAAGCAGGTGTAATTACAGTGCGAGCATACATGATCTCGGGGGCTTTGGGGGGGGGTTTCTTCACCGCCCAGAAAATTTTCTGCCTCCCCCCAAAAAAAACAAAACTTCGTGACGTTTCAAGTTTTCAGAAAATTTGTGTAAAAGACGCTGTTTCATGCGTTTTTAGCCATTTAATTGCTCAAAAACGTCAAAATTTCGGCTATTCGCACCATATATTTACTCAATTATTGAGCATATTTTCTTCCATTAATTAATATTTTGCGATTTTTTCGAAATTTTCTGTTTTTATGCTATAGAAAGATATAGCATCGTCAAAAACGCCGAAAAACTATGTTGTTGCACTTTAAAATTTAAGCACCCCTCAGAATTCAAAATTCTGTGCATGTCTGAGTGCGAGCATAGGTGGGCAGCACCAAATTCTGAAGAGTGCAAGATTTCTTAAAGGTCAAAAAATCGTCTTAAAAATGGTGGTACGGCAGAAAAACACAATTTTTCAACGTTTCTCCTCGAATACTATCCATTGAAATCGAAAAAAATCGCTGAGAAAACGAAAAACTTTTCAAAAAATGATTTTTGGGGGTATTTTCGATTTCTTAGGGAGAGGGGTATTCAGCCTTCTGGGGTGCATACCCTAACCTCCCCCACGCCCACGTGTGAGTGCGAGTATTAAGTATAATCGATGGTTCATCCATTTTTAAGAAAAATCCGATGACCAGTCTCCCTTTATGTGCACATTCAAGTACATAGGTATGGAAAAATAATTATTAGACTCGCTATAAATGCAATCAACTAACATCAGTCATTGAATCTGAATATACGGTACCTGCATAAGTTAGCACAATAAGTCGCACATATGTAAATGATATTCAAAATGCATAAAAGTTCGTGATCACACATGGGCGTGTGAGGATTGAGGGGGGTTAACAGTTAACACCCTCCAGAATCTAAACCCCCCAGTCCCACCCACAAAAATCGATGACCCAATGAATTTAATTTTTGGCATATTTTTTTGGGGATTTTCGCCGGTTTTGACCATCTCCCCAGAATTTGGCTGCTGCTTCCCATGAATGTCCGTGACTAGTCCAACTTTAGGTATCGCGTTCATCGCCAGATGGCTGCTTTGACGAGCTGGTCACTTGATCCAACTTATTTTTCTTCATCTTGACGGAGTAAACAAAATAAGTCAGTATCTCCTTTTCATTATTGACAGGAATGGACGAAAAGTGCTCACTGATCACTTCGGCTAGTTGTACTTTGTTTAAGCCGGGTCGCGTTTGTAATTTGAAAAATCGTTTGTACCTTTTCAACGCGTTTAACGAAAGTTGCTCAAAATTTACCTGAAATAGGAGACGTGTTTAAGTGATATTATTAATTTATATCAATTCATCAAAGCCTTCGCAAGGATCATTCGTGGGAAAGGCCGAAATTCCGGGTTTGATGCATGAAAATTTCCAAAGGTCAAAACAGATCGAAAATTTGATGGTAGGGCGGAAAAATTTTTATTTTTCGGTGTTCATCAATCTCTGTCCAATGCACACCTGGGCAAATGGGGGTGGGGGGATTGAGGGGTATGCACCATAGGTGGGCATTTTTCGGAGGTAAAAAAATGGTCTTAAAAGTGGTCGTATGGCAGAAAAAACACCATTTTTCGACGTTTCTCATCAAGCACTATCCAATGGCATCAAAAAATCGCTAAAAAAGCAAAAACAAAATTTCAAAATTTGAATTCTGGGGGGTATTTTGATTTCTGGGGGGTATTTCAACTTCTGGGGGTTGCATACCACCATACGTGGGCAGCAACAAAATTCTGGGGGGGGGGTGCAAGATTTTTTTGAAGGTCGAAAAATGGCCTTAAAAATGGTGGTATGGCGATAAAAACACCATTTTTCGACACGTTTCTCATCAAGCACTATCCATTGGCATCAAAAAATTGCGAAAAAGACGAAAAAAATTTTCAAAAATTGAATTCTGGGGGGGTATTTTGATTTCTGGGGGTTGCATACCCCCGAACCCCCCCCACGCCCAGGTGTGCATACCACCCACGCTCATGTGGTATGAACCCCTTCCCCAGAAACCAAAATACCTCCAGAATTCAATGTTTGAATTTTTTCTATTTTTCGCAATTTTTGATGCCAATCATGCTTTTTTGTATTCGGCAAAGATTTTTCGCGATGTACAAAGACTATTGGGAACCGTCTTTGTACATGTACAAAGATTTTTTGGAAGACAAAAACTGCAAAAAATGTTCGAAATTCGCTAAAATTCCGGCGCTCCGCGCCGAAAATGAGCAATTGTGTGTTCTATATATCTTTATAATTTCAGAAATTGCGTTTTGAAAGGAAAAATGCCAAATTTTTTGGCGCTTCGCGCCGTTTTGAGACGATTATTACTGATTTTTGCCCTCAGAAACCTAGAAATTGCTAAAATACGTAACCAAAGGTCGAACAACTCGCCACACTAAAATCGCTACTGTACCATATATATAGTACCCAAAAATTCGTGTGTACGAAATGTACAAAGACTTTTAGGGACCATCTTTGTACATGTACAAACGGACCTTGTACAAAAAAAACACTGATGCCAATGGATAGTGCTCGATGAGAAACGTTGAAAAGTTGAGTTTTTTCGCCATACCACTAATTTTAAGGCCATTTTTTGACCTTTGAAAAATATTGCACTCTTCAGAATTTTGCTGTCGCCCACCTATGGTCCCCTATGGAATCGAAAACACAAAAATGAAAATTAAAAAAAAAATTGAATTCAGGGGATAATCGGTGGCAAAGAGACAGAAGGTCAGGGCAATTAGGCAGGGGCGTAACCAGCCGGGAGGGACTCGGGCTGAAATGATAAAATATTTCTATTCTCCATAAGAGTCCTCCAAAGAAAAAAATTGAAAATTCTCCAAGTCTACCAAAAGGACAACCGAAACATTTTCTTGGTACAGTTTTGAGCTACTAAACTAAAAATTTTCCGGCGCTTCGCGCCGAATTTATTATTTTCTTTTATTCTTTCTCATCTTAGAGGCTCAGATTTGACTTAAAAATGGTAATATGTCAAGTTTTCGGCGCTTGGCGCCGCCTTATTCTTTTCTGCATTAGTTTCCTTTGGAAAGTCGCGAAATTAAATACGCAGACAAGGATTTCGGAATGTTTTTGAGTCAAACTTGAACTCGATATTGAGCAATCAGTCAAACAGACAGGTGAAATGATGGATTATTTATCTCCAATTTTATAATCAAGCGGAAAAATTTTAGATTTTTTTTAAATTTTTCCTTCACCATGGAATAGACCTCGTTGAGAAACGCTAAAAATGCTATTACTTTCGTGTATCTCCCAATGGTTCTCGAGATATAGGACTTCACCTGGCAATAGGCATGCGAGTACACATCAGGAATAAGGAATATGATGAGGGATCCACCACCCAAAGTCGGTCTCACCTCTATTCACTTCTACAAGCTGTTTTTAACCCCTCCCCCTCCCCGACTTTTGCAAGAAAATTTAAATTATACGTACCTACTTACACATGTATGTTCGCAGGGGGCTTTAAATCCAAAGTTCTAGTCCACAGCATGGAAACTCTGGGGGGTGAAATTGTAAAGTGCCTTTTTTGGTTCCAAAAATGGTAGAAATTACACGTAGGCGTGGGGGTTTGAGGAGGGTATGCACCTTCTACCCCCAGAAGGCCGAATACCCCCAGAATTCAATTTTTAAAATTTTTTCCGCAATTTTTTGATGCCAATGGATAGTGCTCGATGAGAAACGTTGAAAAATGCTGTTTTTTCGCCAAGCTACCATTTTAAGACCATTTTTTACATTTGAAAAATCTTGCACCCACCCATCAGAATACAGGTGCTGCCCACATATAGTAGGATCCACACGTGGGTATGGGGGGTTTGGGAGGTATGCACCCTCCCCGAGGAACCAAAATACCCCCAGAATTCAATTTTTAAAAATCTTTCTCGTTTTTTCGCAATTTTTTGATGCCAATAGATAGTGCTCAATGAGAAACGTCGAAAAATGGTGTTTTTCGCCATACCACCGCTTTTGAGGCTATTGTTTGACCTTTGAAAAATCTTGCATCCCCCAGAATTTTGTTGTTGCCCACGTATGGTAGTAACGCGTCAAAAACATCGTTCTTCAGCGTTTTTGACGATGCTTCATCTTTCTAGAGCATAAAAACATAAAAAATTCCAAGAAAATCAAAAAGTCGAACTAATTGAACAAAATATAGTAAAAAACGAGTATAATGGCGCGAAACGCCAAAAATTTGGCACTTTTTAGCAAATTGATAGCTAAAAACGCTTAAAAAAGCACCTTTTGTACAAATGTTTAGAAAATTTTTGGGAACATTCGAAAAATCGCTAATTCTGGGAGTGAAAAATTTAAGCGGGGGCTGAAAATTTTTCCGAGGGCTGAAACCCTCCCCCAGATCATGTTGGGTTCTAGATCAGTAAATATAAAATTCATCTTTTTTCTTTCTGCACATCAAACGACGAAAACGATCAAATTAACCCACAAAATTGTTTTGTGCGGTAATATATACCACATTTTTATATCATCATCTCATTTTTCTAGATCATTTAGACAAAATTTCAAACACTCTCTGAATAAGCAGAAAAAATTAATTTGAAGCGAAATGCAAAGAAAAATTGTTCCATTACTTTTATAAAAGGTGAATGAAAGAGAGTAAATTAAATAAGTCAATACATAAATAGTAATAAAAAACAAGAAAATAAAAATCGTAAGGAAATATATGAAAATAACGGAAAGCAATATGTGTGTATTGAACACACGTGAGCGTGGGGGTATGCACCCCGCAGGAGGTCGAATACCTCATCCCCCAGAAACCGAAATACCCTCCCCCCAGAATTCAATTTTTGAAATTTTCTGTTTTTTCCCAATTGTTTGATGCCAATGCATAGTACTTGATGAGAAACGTTAAAAATGGTGTTTTTCGCCATACCAGGTGGGCAGCACCGGAATTCTGGGGAGTAGGGGGAGCAAGATTTTTCAAAGGTCAAAAAATGGTCGTAAAATGGTCGTGTGGCAAAAAAGACACCATTTTTCAACGTTTCTCATCGAGCACTATGCATTGGCATCAAAAAATTGCAAAACAAGACAAAATTTTCCAAAATAGAATTCTGGGGAAGGGTATTTTGGTTTGAAAATGCATCCCCAGAATTTTGTTGCTGCCCACCTATGATAGCGACGACCGACTTTTGGTGGGGATACCCATCCCCTGTAAATGCATGCTCTTACATACGTTCAATGTCAAGTGCACACAAATCTAAGACAAAAACGAATTGAAATAGGTAACACGTTATGGAAATTAAAGCACTGATTGCATCAATATGTGAATCAACAGAAGAAATGAAAAATTCTATTGTACGTTGAACAGGCAAGATAGGCATGCGATGCCATGCTAATACACTTCATTGGCATTGACAAACTATGGCAAAGTAAAAAGTGAAGACCAGAATACCACTACTTGCGTTTTATTTGTATTAGTTATTTTACATGCGAAAATCATGTGCGGGACATTTTCTCATCGGAGATACTGTGCTTTTGATAAAAACTTTAGATTATATCGGAAAAGTACATTGTGCTTTATAAAGAAAGCAGATAACCGAGTCGTTTCGTATGAAGATACATTTTCATATTAATTTAAAAATTTCAATGTAATAGTCAACAAGTCAGAACAGATACGTTTTCAATAATTCAAGAATTTGGACTTCCAAATAGTCCGGATTTCATAAACAAAACGTTTCTGACTTGATTAGAAGAAAAGCGGTAGAAATAGTGAAGCGCCCACTACGCGTCATGAAATGGCTAAACTTCGGGTATATGCTACTTACTGTAAGCGGAGCTTTGGGCTTTTTATTCAAAGAATCGGAGGAATGTGGAGAGTCATCATCCAAGGCATTCTGTACCTCCTTGCACGCATTCTTCTTAGGTCTTTGGCCTGCTAGTGAGCCGCTGTGCATTTTTTTCCCTTCGATTATCAGGTGTTGACGATGGTAGTGGCATATCAAGTTATGATCTGACTACAAAATTTTAAAATTATGATAAACAAAGACGACATAATTATGCAAATGGACTGTTTTGGATACAAGTAATAATAAAACAGTTGACATTAGAAATTATATCATTAGTTGTGAGTGACTGAATTGAAGCACGGTTTTTGGTGCTCCGCAAAGATTTTTCCGGGTAAAGTCTTTTTGGGGCCTTATCCGTATATGCACAGATTTTTGAAAGACAAAACGACAAATAAAGCTTGACTTGACTCATAGTGGTGGTATGTCGAATTGTTTTGTGCAACGTTGACAATTTTCTTTTTTTACATAGAATTTTCAAACTTGGAGTTTCAGGTGGTAAGAATGAATATTTTTTTACGCTTATCCCCAACATAATCATTTCCCTAAAGTATTTGTCATGAAAAAGGTTGAAAATTCAACATAAAAATGATAAAAATTTGAAAATTGTTTAGTACTCCGCGACGTTTATATTTTTCATTGTCAGAAAACCAGAAATAGGCTAAACTACAGTACTAAAGGTCGTAAACGTCAGTTTAAACACAGAGAACACTTTACTATGTATCAAGCATGGGCGTAAGGGGTCTGGGGAAGGGGTCTCTGGATCCGCCTTCCTAAAATCGATAGACCCCCAGTATTGAATGTTTGGTGCTATTTTTGGCAAATAAACCCTACCGGACTCCCCAGAATTTGGCTGCTTCCCGTGTACGGTCTGGCTGAACCCCCCGAGAATTTAGCGGATTCTCTCCTCGATCAATAGACCCCCAAAATTCAATTTTGGTAGCTATTTTGGGCAATTCGCCCAATCGGACCCGAATTTGGCCGCTGCCCGCATTAAGGTTCATTCATACACTGCACGTAGAAAAGTGAGGGGAAAGTATTACTTCCCACTGGAAGATTTAGCCAGACATCGCACGTATATGCTGTTTGGCGATTTGGAGCTGATGGAACGTTTTGTGCACTCCTTTTTGAGGACAAAATAAGTAGAAATGCCAAAAATTTTCGAATTAAAACTTTACGTGCTTTTCACAAAAAAGGGCCAGAAATGAATCACTATTTATATTTTATAGTGTTAAAAACAATATCATGCAGTCAGAGGCAGACCTGGGCAATAGCCTATCCCGGCCCGTCCATGAAACAGGCTGACACGATAGCTGGATGGGCTGAAGGGTCCATTTGTATAGCTGATTTTGAAAAAAATGTGCGAAAACAGTGAAAAATTAAAGAAAATTGTCTTTTTTAACCCATTTTTAGCCTAACTTGGAATCAATTAATCTTTGAGAGCCTATAGTTGGACGGGCTAAAGCTTTTTGGCTATTGCTCGAAGTATGGTCAGAGGACTGAAAATGCTTTTAAAATGCGGTATTCTCAAGAAAAAGCGTTTTATAAGCTTTTTTGACAATTTTCGTCGTTTGAATAGCAAAACCAGTTGTGAACCCTAAATTGGCTGGTTTGAATTTCTGATATTTTATATATATGCCCCTTCCCCCCATCAGTGACAAACTAGAATTTACTGACAGGGGCGGAAAACCCAAAATTTTCCTAATGGTGCCAAAAATTGTCCAATAAATTCGTCCATTATGCTTAGTGTAATAGACTTTGCCGTCTTTTGTTAGAATGAATGATTTGTGATTCGAGAAAAATCAAAAATCTTCGAAAGTATTCGACAAAAACTGCGCAAAATTTGCGCAGAAATCGGTACAAAGCGCCGAAAAGTACTCAATCATTGCAAGAACAAAATAAATTCTTGTTCCGTACAGAGACTAGGAAAAGGTAAAATCCGGAAACGGAAATGGAAGTGGAAACGGCAAATGCAAAAAGGGTAAAATCCGGAAATGGAAAATAAAAACGGAAAATAGAAAATTTTTCACTTGAAATTTTCCACTGAAAACGGCCCTTTTATGAAAAATTCAGGCCAGAATCGTGGATATTTCGATGTCTTTAGTTGAAATATTCATACCCATAAGCCAAGATGGGGAATCGCCGATAAATGGAAAAAATGAGTCAAATGCGAAAGATGGAAAATTTTCCATTTTCGAAGTTTTTCGCTGAAAATGGTTCTTTATGAAAAATTAAACTATCGCAGATTTTTTATGTCTTTATTTGAAATTTCGAATATATGGCTAAGATGGGAAATCGCCGGAAAATGGAAAATGGGTAACATGCGGGAAATGGAAAATGGATAATTTTTCATTTTCAAATTTTTTAACTGGAAATTGTCCCGCTATGAAAGAGTAGCCTGAGATCATTTAATTTTGATGTCTTAAGTTGATATATTTTTATCCACGGCCACGATTGAAAATCGCCAGAAAATGAAAAAAATAAGTTAAATCGGAATAATGATGATGATGATGAATGCTGATGATGATATAATAAATAAGTAATGATTAATAATAAATAATAATAAAAACCTGATAATAAATAACTAGGCCCTAAGTCTAGGACATTGATAACAACGAGCGGCAGCATTTTCATCGAAAATCTGGTGTAAAACTTCGCTACGATTGAAAACCCTTACCTTCTGCACGGATTTGGTTAGTTCTTGTAATGCAAAAATACGTTTTACAGAGCTAAAATTTCAAAATTTTTCAGGCGCTTCGCGCAATTTGATAAATTATAGTTTTTATCGTCAAAAGCGACTTCAGAATTGGCTAAAATGGCCTTACTGAAAGAAGGAAATTCAAGTTTCAACGAAATTACGTATACTGATAGTGATATTTCTAAAAGAGCGCAAAATTTTTATACAAAAAGTGTATCAGACACCGCTAGTTACATGTGTACATAGAATTTTCTACTTAAAAACACTGATTTTTAACACAAAATTTTGGGTCTGGTCTATGTCAACCAAATCGTTGGGAAAAACAATGTCTTTAAACCACGCCGCGCCAAATGCAGCATTTTTATCGACAATCTGGTCTAGAACTTCACTACGATTGGAAATCCTTATTCTCTCTCTGCACGGATTCGGTTAGTTTTTGTAATGCAAAAATGCGTTTTAGAGAGCTAAAATTTCAAAACTTTTCTGGCGCTTCGCGCCCATTTGATAAATTATAGTTTTTATTGTCAAAAGCGACTTCAGAATTGGCTAAAATGCTTTACTGAAGGAAGGGAAATTCAAGTTTAAACAGAAGTGACGTATACTGATCGTGATATTTCTAGTAGAGCGCGAAACTTTTATACAAAAAGTGCATCAAACACCGCTATTTTATATGTACATAGGATTTTCTACTTGAAAAGCGCTGATTTTTTAACAGCGCTCTGTTTTTAATATTTTTAGACCTCCCAAAAACGTGGAAAGAGGATGGAACATAGTGGAAAAAATTTTGGGTCTTGTCTATAATGTCAGCCAAATCTTTGGGAAAACGGTGATGATACTTATTTGCCTACCTAGGAGTAAGTTAAGAATATGGTACTTTCAGCATACTATGAAATAAACTTCAGAAGAGCGGATTTTTTTGCTGAGTACTTAGAACATGTTGAAAGAAAGCGCGAAAAAAATATTCATCCGTCTATGATCAATATTGCAAAATCTATGGGTTTCGTTAATTAGTCTCTTCTCGACCTACGCAAGCATCTACTCGACCGAAGTATTTGAAGATTCAAACAGCTGAATGCAGAATCACATGTAGATACCCAATTTACGTCGATATAAGCATCTATACATCGACCTAAGCATCTATACATCTACCTAAGCATCTATACATCGACCTAGGCATCTATAGGTACATCGACCTAAGCATCTATACACCGACCTAAGCATCTATACATTAACCTGAGCGGGAGCGACCTCGACCCAAGCAGCTTAAAAGCACCTTTTCAGATATACTAAGCCTAAGCCTAAGTATATTAGAAGCAAAAACTTAGATTTTCTAATATCTTATCAAGTAAAACCGAAAAAACATGCAAGAAATTGAAAATTTTTTAAAGTTTTTTTTATAAATTTCAAACAGCTTTCCGCGCCTTTTTTCTTGTTTCTCCTTCATTGCTATGCTTCCTCCCATAATTTTAGCCCATATTATTCATTTCTGACAAATGTGTAAGTCCTTGGATCGAGCCGTTTAATCGTCCCACCCAACACTCAAATCGACAGCTACCTGCAACTTTGCAATTATGGCTCAGTTTTTTCACCAAAATTTTTTTCCGCGCTTCAATTTATCATGTTCTACCAGTTTGGCACATAAATTTTGGCATTCCGTTCCGTATTCGTTTTGCTCCTTTTCTAGAAGTACCATATTCTTAACTTTAGCCGCCTACCTAACCTACCTACCCGTCATATTAACTAGTATCGACCGGCCCCGGCCCCGGCCCCGGCAATCCCGGCCATTTTTCAGCATCCCCGGCCCCGGCCGGGGCAAGGTCAAAAATGGCCGGGGCCGGGAAAAAATTTAGTGTAATTCGTATTTTGTACAGGCTGTGATACTGGCACTTATTTATCAATGAGCAAGTGTTAATTTTGAGAACTGTACTGATTAGACCATATGTATACTTACTTAGTCCTTGTCATAAGTTTTCTACTGTGTATAAATGAGCTTTTAATGAATGAATGTTCAGGAAAATCTGCATATTTTCGATTCCTCCACTTAACTTATTTAAACTAAATGCTACTTTTAACTCATTCATTCATAGCTATGGCTAAAAGATTTAGAGTTGACAAATACGTTCTATTTCTAGTTAGAAATTGTACGTTTTTAACAAACTATTTCTACAAAAAACACTTTTAAATTCATTTGAATGGGAACCGTGTGCTTTAAAACGCGTTTCCTGTGTAATAGTTATTAGGACCGAGGTTAATTATAGGCGAATATAAACTACGCTGCAGAATTGCGTCCGATCCGATAAACTAAATATGTCTCAAATAGTTTCCTAGGGTCCAGAGTTGAGGGAGGGGTGAAATCCCAAATTGGAGGACCAGAAAATTAGTGGCAAAACAGGGTCTTTTGACTTTTAATTGTATATTTTAGCTAATTTCTGAGTTTCTAACGCCAAGAATTACTAAAATTGTCTCAAAACGGCGCGAAGCGCCTAAAAATTTGACATTTCTGCATTCTAAATTTAAATTTTGCAATTTAAAAGATGTATAGGACAGACAATTTTTCATATCGGAGGGAAATGCCGAAAAATTTTTGGAATTTTATACCTTTTTACAGTTTTTATCTTCTCAAAAATCTTTGTACATGTACAAAGATAGTCCTGGTCTTTGTACATCGGGAAAAATCTTTGGCGAATACAAAAAACACTCTTTTGTACATGCAAATTTTTGTATACTTTAATATGGTACAGTAACGATTTCAGTGTGGTAGTAGAACATAGTTTTCCGACCTTTAGTAGTGTATTTGGCTAATTTTTGGGTTCCTAAATATTTGACATTTTTCCATTTTTCCATTCTAAGCGCAGTGTTGCTTATTACAAGATTTAATTCGCATATTACAATTTTTGTAATATTTCTCATTTTTGTAGTACAAGTTGTTTTAGCTTTCTCAGTCGAGTTTTATGTGTGAATTCCATCAGAAGCTCATAAAAATTTCGACACTTCGCGCCGAACTATCAACTAAATTCAGGCCGAATTATCACATTTAGAAGCACGGTCTTTTTGTATTCGGGGAAGATTTTTGCTGATGTACATAGACGTTTCAGGACCGTCTTTGTACATGTACAAAGATTTTTGAAGAACAAAAACTGTAAAAAGGTGTAGAATTCCTTATTGAAAATTCTACCATTTTAAAGATTTTCAAAGGGGGGGTAAGCGGCTGCAAAAATGGAGCCGCTTACCCCCTTCCCCTGAAAATAGCCGAGGAATATACATGTGACAGAGGATTTGGGCCATCCCCCATCTCCGCTTTGAAGCCCCGAACTTCCTTGAAAGTCAGAAAATATTTAACCACCCTCCCCCATTTTTTGGCGAAAGCCTGTGCTTTTTTGGCTATTTTTATGTGTTTTTACCATTTTTGATCTAGTCGCTAACCCCCTCCTTCTAAAAATGGCGCGGGACCCCTACCCTAGATTTCCAGCCGTTACATGTAGGTATACTGAGGGAACCTCATAAAATTTTAAGCGATTACATGCATGTTTTATAGTGATAGTTTATCTATTTACTCTAGCTCACATAATAAAATAATGTATCACTTCGTGAAATTCTAATAGTTAGGTACACTTTTGCCATACTAAAAAATTAAGTTCAAAAAATTCAAAAGGTTTTCACCAAAAATCGTCTGACAATGACTTGTGTCTTGGACCCTGAGGGGGTAATACCCCTCCCCCATATGGGAATGTGTGATGTCTCATTTATTACATCCAATACCTATTGCATCCAATTGCTACAGCAGCAGTAGCCGTAGCTAAGATTCGAATGATACAGAGTGTGCTAATAGCAGCGACATAGACCTTATTGATGATTCAGACAATGAAACACTAGACTAAATTTGTTTCTTGTGACATAAATAGTAATAAAACTTGATATGAAAAGCCATTTACTACTGAATGGAGCAATCGCTCATTATTTCTTTCCTATGCCCCCCACCCCAAGTATGTGTCATGCAATAATATTTTCCTTGTCTGACCCCGGCCAGCCCCGGCCCCGGCCCCGGGCCGGGGCCGGGGATTTGTTTCCAGCCCCGGTACCGCCCCGGCCCCGGCCAAAAAAGTCGCCCCGGTCGATCACTAATAACATAAAAAGTTCATGCACGCTAATAGTACGCGTACATTTCGAGTCAACCATAAATTTCAAATGCTTCTGTTGAACCGTTTTCTGCATTCGTTTGCTAAAGCAGTGAGGTCCAGCTGGTCGAAAGCACCGCTTTGAGTTATCCATTAGGCAACAGAGCATGTCGGAACCGCAAGAATTTGTTTTTGCATGCATTACTGATATCTTAGTGCATCATTAAATGGAAAACAAGCACGTGAAAGACAGAAATGCAGCAATGGACGGCACGGTCAAACAACCATAGCTAAGCACTTCAATTTAACGCAGCTACAAAGCAGCCAGCATAGCAATGCGGCGAATGTTTGCGAAAGTCACAGTAATACTATATTTTCGTTTAAAGAGCATGATGATAAGCTTGTAGTTCTTATAGTTTGAGTTTGACTTATAGCTCGCTTTAAGTATACTGTATGAGTGACATTGTACAGTAGAATCCCATTAATGAGCATTATGATTTCATCGAACGCCTGAGCTACTTTTGTGGCCTTATTCTTGACTTTTAGGTCTTCAGAAAAATTATAAAGTTACTCCATACATATGTGCATGTTTTAGACTAATACGTTACCTGCAATCTATTTCACGAAACCTTATGCGTGAAAATCCATTTTTATCATTCACGCAGGAAGCAGTATAGCTGGATTTTGGGCAGCCTACTGTGATGCAATGTTGTTTAAAAAAATTTCATTTGCTCATCAATTGCTATGCACTCTATCATGATCATTGCTTCAGTTTGAACCGCTTTTCTAAGGCTACAGATTTGGCAATCTATTTAAAGAAATCACACAATTCTTAAGATTTATGCAGAATGTTATGTGAAACGGACTATATGACGTGATGGACGCCACACGCACAGCACAAAATAAAAACGCACTTTACTATTTGAGCTCCAAGACTTTCGACATAAAATGAGCAAAGTGTTGGATGAATAAATTTGAAGCAGCACAAATAAGCACACGCTGAGTAAATCTCTCATTTTCCGATATATATTCGCGATTTCACAAAATCCCGGTTCATACAATGACAAAAGATAGTAAGGCACTTCAAAACGATAAAATGGCAATAAAACAAAACATATCAAACGCTGTGCAAGTTAAATGAAAAATACCAAAGATAAATGAATATGAACACACAAGCACGAAACGCGCTAAAAGCAATTCTAACTAAAAACACTATTTCGCAAGCGCACGTATGTACCTGCAGAAATGATAAATACTGCACTAAACTAATACAGGACGATCACGAATAAAGAAGTAGGTTTTGCGTTTGCCTACCTATACAGGCAAAACACTTCTCCAAAGCAGCCTTTAAAATTACTGTGGAGACGAAATAGAATTGTTCTTACAAAAATGCCAGAAATCGTTAAGAAAAGCTGCACTTTTTCAACGTGTACGCGCTTTCAGGCATCTTATGCTCGATACGGTTTTAGTTTTGACACTTCTACACGAGATAACATTTTTCACCATCTCTGTCGAGGGCTAACTATGCAAAAACGCCAAAAGCAGCGTTAGACTGATGCTTGCTTTAAATACAGCATATCGTCATTTCGCTCATTTTCGCTTTAAATTTATCGATAATTCCTTTAAAAAATCCATTTCGGATAACATTTCTGTGGAAATTTCATGGAGCATGGCAGAAGGCAAGATTAAATATAGCTCACTGAATCAATATTGATCTCATTTCGTATTGACCGCCTTACTTCTGTTGACGTAGTCGATCAGACTATGAGCGTAGTATTCAAGACGCTGGGTCATCTGCAACAAAACGGCACAAACATGACTTAAATGTGACGAATCAAGATCGAAATTGCGGTCTATTTCACGCCAGCTCGTGCGCACAAATACAATAAACACATGAGATTGCATTGTAAAAACTTTTATTAGTGTAGACCGCTGAAGAGTTACCTATGAAGTAGAAGTGGATCAGATCCGGCCCCGGGCCGAGACCAAACCTGGGCATGGGGGGTTTAGGAGTATGCATCCCCTCGCTGAAAAACCAAAATACCCCCAGAATTCAATTTGTTTTTTTCGCAATTTTTTTGATGCCAATGGTTAATGTTCGATGAGAAACGTTGAAAAATGGTGTTTTCTCGATACCACCATTTTTTAGGGCGATTTTTTGACGTTTGAAAAATCTTGCACACCCCCCCCCAGAATTTTGGTGCCGCCCACCTATGGCCGAGACCCCAGCGAAGCCCATGAAAAGCAAAGGAAATAAGCGAAATTGAAATAAAATTGACCGTTTTGTCGAATTAAGCGACACAATATTTCTTTATCAAATAAAATTATGTCAAACCAGGTTAAGCTCAGACCGGTATTTCGTTTCGGGTAACTCAGAATCTGGCGTATGGATCGAATTTATTTAATGAGATTTCTTTTCATAAATTTCAAAAGTAATTAATACAACGCATTCCGGAAATAAGCAAGCTTAATCGGTTATTTTTGGAAAAACGATTTAGATGCTGACGATCGCCGTATTGTGCTTACTAATGGATTACTGGAGTATGACAAGTTTTTTACAATTTACGTAAATAGTTTGCAAGTCCATCCATCAAACTGTTTGTTGCAAAATTTTTGATCAATTTTAGGCGCTTCACGCCAAAAGTGTTCTACTTTAATATTTCAATTTCAAGCTTAGCCAGTAATCTTTACAAACATTTTCATATGTATTGCCTTTCGTGAATATTCTACTGAGAGGTACATATTTTAAGCGTACATTTTAACTATTCGATACATAAGAAAGCTTCAAAATTTTCCCACTTCAAAAACCCCTAATCGACTTAATTCTGTAGATGAACATCAATTTTCACAGCTTAAGAAAATAGCTTTAAAAACGGTTTTTTCAGGCAAACTAACACTAAAGCACAACTGATTGCTAATTAATTGATTGCTAATTAATTAATTGATTAATTAATTACATAATTAACTAACTAATTGCAAACAACATCAATTTTTTGATTCATACGCCAGATACATCC
The DNA here is from genome assembly GCA_036768485.1 of Mermis nigrescens. Taxonomy (NCBI): domain Eukaryota; kingdom Metazoa; phylum Nematoda; class Enoplea; order Mermithida; family Mermithidae; genus Mermis; species Mermis nigrescens. The sequence goes on along the minus strand of JAVLUZ010000265.1, from coordinate 37,299 downwards.
ACTCTAAACCGCTTTTGTCATTGATTTACAATGATTCGGCATTATCGTTCATGCACTGCACAATGATGTTTATTGAAATGAAAAACAAATCATCTCATTCTGATTCCCCATCTGTCTGATACTTGACGGCATAAATTCAGGTCGATTTCAGCGACAAGTAAACCATCTCTGTGGCGCGACAAACCCTGAAGCGACACATTATTTTAAAAGACAAAAACGCACACTTATTATGATTAGCTCAATAACAAAGCGATCGACTATTTTATTCTCTGACTAAAGAAGTAACAAGGATAAAACGTAAAGCGGATAATTTTTGTAATAGAAACGATATGAGACAGATTCGAAGGCATGTTAATACTTTCTACGATGACGATTATTTTCAAAAGGGACCAAAATCCTAGTGACCATTGTTATTTTAATAGTCTCATTATATCTAGTACCAGACCCGTATCCAGGATTCGGTCGAAAATGAGGATGGACCCAACACAAATTGGTCTATATCTCAGAAAATTCATCGTTATAGCTCGAAAAAGCGCATTTTTCGACGTTTTGTTGCATGCTCTATCCATTGAAATTATAAAATTCTAATTTTTCGAAAAAATTTTTGCCTCACTCAAAAGGCTATAAAAAGTGTCGTTTTTGGTCGCGCTTGAGCTGAAATTATAGAAAATATTTTACATCCGGCACGAAGCGACATGCGATTTTACCATCTTTTCGCGCATTATTTTACCTTTAAAATTCTGTCTGCTTCATATTTACTCGTACTTTATGATAAGACAAAATATTTGAGGTTTCCAAAGCCAACGACAGGAAAAACTAAAAAAAAGAAAAAGTTTTCAAAAATTCAAGAATTGACGTTCAGACGCCTTCAATGAGTATTTACAGCAGTTTAATGCTGTGTAGCATGTATATATGTGCGAAAACATATATGTGATGTTGCTCAAAATCAGGCGGTAATTGGCCATTCATAAACTGGATAGCCAATCAATTTTTTTTCGTTGAGAAGTCTAAAAGCATTATTTTTTTGCTTGGAAGCTTTTAAAGACTGATTATTACTTAGGAAACTCGCTAAATTTATAAAAAAATTTAAAAAGCAAATTTTAGTGAATGCTAGCGAAGAAAAATCAGCTCTAGTAAGCAAAAATAAGGCATACGATGAGATGCCTTTTCATACTCGTAGATTCAAAGATCGAATGTTTGCTATCTTTATAAAAAAGAAAGACTTGCCGGCGTTCTCGTTCCATCTGGCGCTGTTACATAACTTGAACCGTAGAATGGTCCCATGTCATTGTGTGCTATAAAGAAAAATAACCTATTTATGTATACTGGCCCTCCCCTCGGAAGCTAAAAATAAGTTTTGAATCTCTCAAGGGTTCCCAAAGGGAAAAATGAAAAATTCTCGAATTAGCCTAAAGCACCGCTAAAACAGGTTTTTAGAGTAATTTTGAGCTAGGAAATGCAAAATTTTCCAGCGCAGCGCCGGATTTGTTTGACAATAGCTACGGTCTTCTAATCTGCTCAGAATTGCTCAAATTTGAGCTAGATATGAATAACATTACAAATCTTTTCTGTATAGATTATCTTTGCAAAACAAAAAGAATAAATGCGCAGGCAAAAGCTAAGAAATTATTAGTTGATTGAATTGTGTGAAATCAGGTGTAATGTTAGAAATTTTTTAAAATTTTACTTCACCATTGTATAGAGCCTATCGATATATTCTCAAAAATGCGTTTACTTTGGTCTATCTCCCGATGATTCTCGGTATATTTGACCTCAAAATTTTCACCCCTCCCAATAAATCCCGGATACGGGCGGGCATACATGATCCTGGAGGGTGGGGTTTGGAGGAGGTATTTACCCCCCAGAATTCGCGATTTTTCAGAAGTTCCCAAAAATTTCATGAAAATTCGTAGAAAAGATGCTTTTTAAAGCGTATTCGCTATCTATTTGCTTAAAATTGTCAAATTTTTCAATTTATTCGACTTTTTTTTATTTTTTCGAAATATTCTCTTTTTATACTTTGAAAAGAACGAGCATCGTCAGAAACGCCAAGAAACGATGTTTTTGACGCGTACTAAGCGTTTTTGGCCAAAAAAAGCACTCTAAAATTTCAATCCCACCCCCACCTCCCCGACAGAATTCCCATGCTGTGAATGTATGGATACGGGTTTCAACTGTATCTGTATCTTTTATCTTGCGAAAATCCTCATCTTTGACGACACCACAAAGGAGTGAGGAATATTATTCCTGTTTAAGAATGCGGCAGATAGGTTCTGAACAGTGTTTTTTTTGTACAAGGTTTGTTTGTACATGTACAAAGATGGTTACTAAAAGTCTTTGTACATTTTGTACACACAAACTTTTGGGTACTATAATATGGTACAGTAACGATTTTAGTGTGGCAAAAACAGAATTGTTCGACATTTGGTAGTGTATTTTAGCTAATTTCTGGGTTTCTGAGGGCAAAAATCACTAATAATCGTCTCAAAACGGCGCGCAGCACCGAAAAATTCGACATTTTTTCTTTCAAAATGCAATTTTGACATTATAAAGATATACACGAACACACAATTACTCATTTGGGCGAGAAGCGCCTAAAATTTTTACGAATTTCAAACCTTTTTTGCAGTTTTCGTCTTCGCATGTACGAAGACGGTCCCCAAAAGTCTGTGTACATCGGGAAAAATTTTGCCGAATAAAATCGTGGTTCTAAAAGGAGATTTGGAGCTTACAGAACATTTTCTGCATCATTTCATATAGCGAAAGTACCTAGAAATAATGAAAAAATTTTAACAATACCAAAAATTACATCAAAATTGTCTAGAAGTCTGAAATTCTTGGCCAGATTGTTGAATTTTCATGTTTTTACCGTTGAAAGTGATATAATAGTCAAAAGGGGCTAAAAGTATTTCAAGAAATGCGGTTTTACCGCATAAAACCGTTCTAACACTGATTTTATATACGAGTATCTACCAGTATTTTTCGGGGATCGTCTTTGTACATGTACAAAGATTTTTGGTAAAGACAAAAATTGCAAAAAAAGGTTTGAAATTTGCGAAAATTTCCGGCGCTTCGCGCCGAAATGACTAATTGTATGTTCTAGCTGAAGAGCCGCAATGCGTTATTTTAACTGAATTTGATCAATATTGCAATTCTGCCTACGTATTTCTTTGATTTTACCATGGGTAAAAGAAATTGCGCTTCGAGAAAAATATCGATACCAGTTTAAGTGCCAGGTCACCATCACGTACGTCTAACTTTGCTGTATTAAATGCTGCAAATGAAAATTCTGCCGACTGTGTTATTTGCTACAAGTTAGTCACTGATGACGATACTGCTTTATTATGTGATTTTTGTGAACACTGGGGTCAAACTTCTTGCTTAAAAGTTGACGATCATGACTATGAAACTTATTCAAAGCCCCATTCCACTTTCTATTGTTTCCATTGTAGACCGATTGTGAAAAAATATCTGCATATTGAACAACGTTTAGACAATTTTGCTACTCAGCTTGCTGACTTACAAAATAAAATTGATCGTCTTGAACGTTCACGAAATTGTTCTATTGATTATGATAAAAACGATTTGTCTGCCATGATAAATGATGCGATTGAAAGGGATTCTAAAAAGTGCAATGCCGTTTTATTCAATTTGCCTTTATCGAACAGTGTCGAGGACATAAATCAGGTTAAATCTCTAATCGACTCTCATTCTGACGGTCATGATCTAGTGTCGTCCGACGTTACTCGCGTCTTTCGTGATGGTCCCATTCACGATAATCGCGTTCAATTTGTCAAAGTTTGCCTGACTTCGGCTCAGGCAAGGCATCGTTTTATCTCATTGATTAATAAGACAGTCCGTGTCCAATCCAAAGGCCCACTTTCGCGTCTACGTTGTCGTCCTGACCTATCTTTTCTACAACGAAAACGGCAACGCGAACTGGTTCATGAGCTGAATGATCGCAAATCTCGAGGTGAACAAGGACTATACATTGATTTTCGTGCTGATTGCGTTAAATGTAAACCTAATGTAAATATTAATAGCCCGCGACTCGCTCATTAGGTATCCGCGCCCCAAGATTATTTAAAATTTCAATGTTTTTATGCTAATGCTCGAAGTCTTTTGAACAAACTTAGCAACTTACATTTTTTGCTGAATGAAGAAAGTTTTGATGCTCTATTTTTTTCTGAAACATGGTTCCATATTGATATTTCCGATGGATTATTGTGCCCTGGCAAAAATTATCGCATTTTCCGCTGTGATCGAAACGGTAAACGTGGTGGGGGTGTAGCTTTATTTCTTAAAACTTCTTTTAATGCTATTCAAATAAATCCTCCACCCGCTTTTAAAGCTCCCGAAATTCTAATAACTGATATTTATGATTCTGATAGAAAGATCAGATTTATTTTGGTTTACCGACCCCCTGATTTTGATCTAGCTTATGCTGAAATTTTATGTAGATGTATTGAATGGGCTTGTTCTGTTCCTTTCCCTTTTGTAATCTTAGGAGATTTTAATTTGCCAAAAATCAATTGGTGGATAACTTCGGTTCCTACTGATAATCTTAATACCCTATTTTTCGACACACTTTCGGGCACTGGTTTACATCAATTAATAACAGAAAATACTGATGATAATAATATATTAGATCTTCTCTTTGCATCTGATCAAATTTCTAACGTAAAAGTTGATATTCCTTTTTCTAATAGTGACCATAATTCAATTATATTTGATTGTCTTTTGATGCCAGTCCAAAATCCTATATCATCTTTTTTTAACTTTCGTAAAGCTGATTTTAATGCGTTAGGTCTAGCACTGTCTCAGATTTCTTGGCCTGATCTTTTTGATACTTGTTCTAATGTAAATGATATGTATAATTTGTTTGTTGGAGTGCTTCACTCTTTAATTTATGCATTTGTCCCATTAACTCACCCCAAGCCCATGAAACGTAAATATCCCAAACTAATTAAAAGAATGTTAACTAAAAAACGTTTGCTTTGGAAAAAACATAAACTTTATCACTCCACCGATACAAAAATCAAATATAAATCTTTTTGTAAAAAATTGGATCTTGAAATTAAAAATTTCTCTGCTTCTGAAGAAATTAATCTTCTTTCTGACAAAAGTTTGAAATCATTTTATAAATTTGTCAATAATCGGTTGAATAATCATCGCTTCTTTCCACCTCTTTTTCATGACCACAAAATCGTTTCTGATCCTTTAGAAAAGGTAAATTTGTTTAATAACTACTTTTTCTTCTGTTTTTTCTGTTGATAATAATCATCTTCCTTTTTTAGATTCGATGACTGGTTTTGCATTGCAAACCATTCATTTTGACGCTTGGAACGTGCAACTGGTTTTAAATCAAATAGAAGGTTCTTTTTCTATTGGTCCCGAGCTGTCATTTTTTCTTGAAAAAACTTTCAAATTATCTTGCTGAGCCTTTAGCTAGTATCTTTAATGTTTCATTTTTGACTAGCACTATCCCCAATTTATGGAAATTGGCAAATGTAACCCCAGTCTTTAAAAAAGGTGACGCAGCTTTAGTGAGAAATTACAGGCCGATTTCTATTTGCTGCTCATCAAGTAAAATCATGGAAAATTTGATAAATTCAAAAATTGTCGATTTTCTCACTACAAACAGACTCTTATCTCCTTCTCAGTTTGGTTTTCTAAAATCAAAGTCTTGTGAATTACAACTACTTAAATGTAAACACAGTTGGACGGTATCTTTGAGTAATAGAACTCCTGTCGATGTTGCTTACATCGACTTTTCTAAAGCTTTTGATAAAATTCCCTTTTCTAAGCTTTTATATAAGCTCTCTAAATATGGAATAAAAGGTCTACTTTTTAATTGGCTCAAATCCTTTTTACATGGTCGATTTCAGCGTGTTTGTATTAACGGAGTTTTTTCTGACTTCATGCCTGTTGGCAGTGGTGTCCCACAAGGTAGTTGTATTAGTCCTACTTTATTCTTAATCTATGTAAAAGACCTATGTGACTTGATTAAACACAGTAAAATTTACCTCTTTGCCGATGATGTCAAAATCTTTGGTCCATCTTCTGATAATCATTTAATACAAAAAGATTTGGACAATATTTATATTTGGTCTATAAATTGGCAACTTCCTGTTGCTTCGGAAAAATGTGCAGTTTTACATCTTGGAAAAAATAATCCAAAAAAGCTTTATTCTTTGAATAATATAAATATTCCAAATGATATTAGTTCCGTTCGTGATCTGGGTGTTTATATTTCCCACAATCTCAATTGTAAGGAACATTTAAATCACATAATTAAAAAAGCTGTTTCTCGTTGTTTTCTAATACACAAAGCTTTTCTTTCTCGTGATACATATTTTAGTTAGGGCCTATACTACTTATGTAAGACCTATGCTTGAGTATGCTGTTTCTGTATGGAATCCATATTATGCAAATGATACAAATCGTCTTGAAAATGTTCAGCGTAAATTTACTAAACGTCTTTTTGGTTTTAATAGCAATTTATCCTATCTTGAACGCCTAAAGCTTCTTAACCTGCCTTCTTTAGAACTTCGTCGTCTTCACATATGTCTATGTCTCATGTATCAAATTATTAATGGTTTATCTTGTATTGATGCTAATGAATTTTTCATTTTTAGTCAAGGCACTACCCGATCAATTAACAGTCGTAAACTAACGTTACCAGTTGTCCGTTCCAATGCTCACCTCAACGATTTTTCGCAAAGATACCGAAAAATTTGGAACTCCTTACCTAATCAAATAGTCTCCTCTCCCAAAATCCGTTTGTTCAAAAAAGAGCTCCTAAACATTGATTTTACAAATTTATTGTTGGGCATACCTAGTTGTATCACTTCCGTGATCTTTGTATGTCCTTTTGTTCAGTCACTATTTTATCATGTATTTGCGTTTTATCAAATTTCGTGTATTATTCTGACAATAAACACTTTCTTGTCTTGTCTTGTCATATATCTTTATAATGTCAGAAATTGCATTTTGAAAGGAAAAACGTGTGATTTTTCGGAGTTTCGCGCCGTTTTGAGACGATTATCAGTGATTTTTGACCTCAGAAACCCAATTTAAGCTAAAATACACTACCAAAGGTCGTGCATGTCTGTTTTTGCCACACTAAAATCGTTACTGTACCATATTATAGTATCCAAGAATTTGTGTGTGCAAAATGTACAAAGACTTTTAGGGACCATCTATGTACCAGTGCAAACGGACCTTGTACAAAAAAACACTGGTACCATTCACGCAGATATGGAGATCAAAGAACATAATATTTTAATGCATGAAGAGCAAAGTTGTACTCAGTCGGCATCAAATTAAACCATATTTTACTTTTAACTGTTAGAGTAAATTTTTTTACAACCCATATTCATGCCCGATTGCAAATGTAAATATTTCTTCGAAAAAATCTGCCCGTGCTGATGACACAACACTCGTAAAAAAGAGAAGCTCGAAATACGACAGACACCCAAAGTAAAATATATATTTAATCGCCTCAGACTATCCCAAGTATTTCAAACAAATCAATAGAGACAGCACAATGCTGCATTACTATAGAACAAAGATGCATTGAACAGAATGAACATCGCAAAAAGGCCATGCTATGTAATCATCGTAATGGAGAACATCAAAAATAATTAGTCTTAAATTTTCCTACAATGGGACGAAAAGTATGTGTGCAAGCAGATCCGTATTTAAGGGGAAGGGAAGGGGGCCCCACCTTGGCCGAAAATAAAGTTTCGAAAGGTAATATAATGCATTAAATGATAGAAAAACTGCATGTCTTTGTCATAAGATCTTCAGATTTTTGGCGCTTCGCGCCACGAAGTATTTTTCATAGTTTGCCTGCCTTGAACTCGACCATGAATCGACACTTTTCACAGTCTACTTTAAGAAGAGAATATTCTTGAAAAGTTCGAATTCTATAATCTTGAAGGATAGAGCACGTTAAAAAACGTCAGAAAATGAGATTTTTACTACCTATTCCAGTGAAGTTTCCGAGAATAGACCATTTTAGCTTTGATGCACCCCCTCCCTTAGGCGAATCCTGAATACGGGTCTGTGCACGAGTATATAGTCGAAAAGCCCGTTAATAAACACCATACATGCACATGGGGGGTGCGAAAGGTAATAACCCCCTCCTGAAGGGTCAGCCGGACAGGTACTGTTCGGCGATTTTGAGCTGATGGAACTTTGTTTGCATCATTTTCGGGGTCAAAAGCAGTGAAAACGTCAAAATTTTTCCGAGTACTTCTTACTTAATAAGCCCGCAAAATTGATAAATTTTTGCATTTTTAGTGTTAAAAGTGATACAATGCAGTCAAAATGACTAAAAATGCTTTTAAAATGCAATATTACAACGAAAAAACGTTTTATAGGCTATTTTGACCATTTTTATCATTAAAACAGCAAAAAATCGTAAACTTTAAATTAACTATTTTGGACTTTTTGGATTTCACTCCCCTTGCCGACCCTGACCTTGTGCACCTATAATACACAGTCTTACAATCAACTAAGGGGTTCAGTATTTATTAACCGAATGTAATTACTATAGTCTATTTCACGAAACCTTGTGCATGGAAATCAATTCTCAGCACTTAAGCGAGTAGTTACAAAATTGCTTTATAGACAGCCTACTGTCATACAATTTTGCTTAGCAAAACTTTATATGCTGATCAGTTACTATTCACAGTATCGTGATTTTTGCTTTAATTTAACTCGCTTTTGTAATCGATTTGCACTAATTCAGAAAATGTGATGTATGCACAAGGTTTCGTGAAATAGACTATAATTGAGTTGGCAATTATATATCTACCTATAAATGTAAAACATTGCTCTTATAGTCAATTGTTTAATGGGGCAAGATATTACTGTATCTAAGGCGCTTCGCGCCGACCAGTACATTGCTGTTTTGTTTACCCATAAAATGCCTAAAACGAACTTAAAAGCAGTGATCGTACGGGGACCCCGACCCCGAAAAACCCCGGCCTAAACCCCGACCCCGACCCCCGACCGGGGTCATGATTTTTGGAGTCGGGGTTGAACCTTTTTTCGGGGTGAAATATAGCATTTTATTTGTTGGTACATAGAAAAATTGTATAAATAGTAAATAAATTCGGAACAAGGACGATTCATTCACCAGCAAAATTAATATGTTAAACTCGACACTCGCGATATTTCATAAAAAAGTACGCCTGGTCGCCAAGTTGTTAAGACGTACATACATGTTCGCATATTTTCCATTATGAAGTGCGCCGAAATTACTGCGGAATCACAGGCGTAGCCGGGGGGAATGGAGGCACATGCCCCCTGGAATTTTTCCAGAAATTATGTTGATTTTTCTGGCGCAATGTGTCCAGAACGTTGAGTTTAAAAAGGCACAAACGTCAAAACTTTTCGGCGCTTCGCGCCGAGTCATTATTATTTATTGTTATACAAATCCAATGAATTTAAAAGCTTGAATCTGTTAAAATAATCCATCACTTCGCAGCACTTTAGTGATTTAATGCACTATTACTTCATTGAATGAAACTGCATATGCTTGTTGAACATAATAGTAAAAGTGCGAAAATGTTTGCGTACCGATTTATCCATTCTCTGTTTTGTTTATCTTTCTTTACAAGGACACATGATTCTAGAAGCGACTGTTCACTAAGTAAGAGTTTTGAAAAATGAGCTTGCTAAGCGAGAGTTGTAAACAAAGAGAAACTTAAAGTTTAAAACATACCATTAAATTATGAAGAGAATTATAAAAGATTTTAAACTATAAGAAAATGAAAGAGGTGGGATTTAAGTAAATTAAAACAAATTTAGAGGATATGATGAAACATTATTGTTGAGAATAGGACGATCACGTGCTATGTATAATGACTCCTTGATTAAAAGATCAAAAGAGTTGGATGCTCGACTAATAACCTTGAAGCAATCTGATGTATTTAAATGATTGCTATTTGAGATATGTTTGTGAATAGCAGATAAGCTATCACCCTGAATTGGCTTTCCTGTAGCAAATGAGATGCCAGTATGCTCTGCAATTCTAATCCCAAAATGTCGGCGAGTTTCGCCAATGTAACTAGCCATACAGCTAGAACACGTATACTTATATACTAAATTTGAGTAGCTTAGCAGGTACAGCATCCTTGTTCTTGAAAAACCGGCTTATACACATGACAGGTTTGTAAACGAACCTTACTCTAATCTGAGGGTAAAATGCAGATATAAGCTTTAGAATTCTGCTGCGTACATTGTAACCATGCACACCAGTGTAAGGCAAAACAAGAGAATAGCATAATTTATCACACCCAACTTTTATTTCATAACTTTTATAATAATTCTATTTTAAATGAAAGGAAAGGCCAAATTTTCTTGTGTTTTTGCGCATTTCCTGTTTTCTGAACTAGTTAATAAGAAGGCCACAAATGGGCCTGAAAATGGTAAGAACAAAATTCTCATTGATACATCTTTCAATGACTTATTGGTTGCGACCCGTTGCTGCGCTACATACTTAGCAGAGGTCGAAAAACGCATTTCAGCTCAAAAAATTTGTGCAGTGTAGGTGCTAATCAATTTTAAGTTTTTTAGGACTTAATTCAGAACCGAGATTTTGCCAATTTGCGAAAATTTTAACTTTACTAATCAAAAATTAGAGTGCTTTCTTACAAAATTTTCGGGGGTTCGGCTCTGGACCTCGCTGGTGGCGCTTGAGCGCGCACCCCAGACCTTCAGCCGTACAATCTCGTTCTACATATTGAAAGAGATTTTTAGGAGGACAGAAAAGGTAAAAGGATTAGGAATTTTTAAAAATTTTCGGCGCTTCGCGCCGCAGTTAGTTTATCTGTTCTGTATGATTTAAGCGGTATAAATTGAGTTTAAAGAGTAAAAACGTCAAAATTTTCCTGCACTTAGCACCGCCAATTATTGTCTTCGGGCAGTAAAATATGACTGAATTTCTTGATGTTTAGCGCCTCTTATGATTTCCGAACTGTTTGTCAATAAAAAGGCGTAAATTCTACATGAAAACGGTAAAAATTTCGGAAAATTTTCGGCGCTTCGCGCCATTGGCTCCTCTACAATCAGTGCGCCATAGAAAACCGCTATGAAAAAACTGTGGAAGAATACGAAAAAGCGAGAGCGATTAGTGATTAAACTTGAAGGTAATGCTAAATTGCTAAAACCATGCTTGAACTTGGAATGAAAATAAAATGTTGAATATAACCAGCTTTATTAGTATGCTCTACAAACAAGTGAAGGTATCGTTTTTATCCTTTTCAAATTGGTATGTAATCATGCAATGTTAATTGTTAATCTTCAACCCCGACCCCGACCCCGAAAACCGGGGTTTTTCATCCCCGACCCCGATCGGGGGTGAAAATCTGACCCCGTACGATCACTGCTTAAAAGGATGTAAAAAGTCAAGATTTTTCGATACATTCTTATATTTTGTACGTACAAAAGTGACAAAACTAGTCAGAATTAGACAAAAAGTACTAAAAAATGCAGTTTCCCACATTAAAACATGTTATATAGGATGTTTTAACCATTTTTCATATTTGACCTGCAAAAAAGCTAGAACTCTAAATTTAGTGGTCCAAAATTTTGGGATTTCACTCCCGCTCTGAACTTTCGACCTCTGGAAACTATGACTCATTAGCACGCATTTCGTATATCCGCGATCAGTGATGTCAAACTTTTCCCACAATTTTGAAAAGTACAGGAAAAACTTTCGGATAAATTGGACTTCACTGAAGTTTACTCTGCTTAGACTACACGTGTGACCAGACCCGTATCCAGAATTCGGTCAGGAGAGGCGAACCCGACATAAATTGGCCTATATGCATCTCGGAAAATTAGTCGGGATAGCTTGCAAAAACCGCATTTTCCGACGTTTTAGACGTGCACTACCCTTTTAGATCACAAAATGCAGAGTTTAAAAACTCAAAAAAGTCAATTTTTTATCGCACTTTAGCCAAAATTATGGAAAATACTTTACATCCAAAAATTTTAACATTTCATTTCAAAGACATGCAATTTTTTATCTTTTCGTGCACCATCTTACTTTTCAAAGTTGTTTTTCAAAAAGTGTGAAGCAACCGTGCTTTCCATAAATACGGCCCTGCATATGCCGTATACAATATCGTAGCTTACCAACAAAATCTAACCTGACTTTCCATCTGCAGATGTAAAAACATTCGGAAACGTTTCTGTTCCAACCCTGTTAATCGCTACAGTAAAGTAGCTGTTCGCTATGGCAGCATTCCTAGCTTCAATAGGCCAAAGCGGTTCACTGAATTCAAAAACTGTCCCTTAAGATATTTAGACCACGGAAGTATGTATGAGAAAAGAAAGGAGAAAAAGTGAGTTATGTAAATTGAAATATGCATTAAATCGGCATTTTAAGCCAAATTATATCGCCTGAAAACAAGCAACGCATTCTGAGAGCGCGAGTGGGCGATTTAAAGTTGCAGCATAAAATGTAGATATGTTTGTTAGAATTTTATTATAATTTTAGCTTCTTTTAGCGGTAAAATAACTATTGTGTTTGGAGCAATTGTTTGGCAAACGATCTTCCGAAAATCTTGAGCCTGTGCATATTACAAAGATGAAAAAAGTTCAAAATTTAAAATTTTTCTCAAGCATGCCAAAAGTAATTGAAATAACCTCAGTTTAGAAAAAGAACTATTTAAGACGCAGTTTTTACCTGAAATGAGAAACAGTCGCCGAGGGATTGAAAACGATCTCTGCGCCATTGATCGCATACATAAGCCAACTAAGTGGATGATGACGATCAAAGCATATGTTAACTGATATCTTTCCTGGAAGAAGAAAATTTTACTCTGATTTTATCATAAAAATAAAACATAATAAAAGTAAAACTTCGAGCTGTCGACTTGTTTTTTTTATAATTTTGTTTATTTATTATACTGCTAAGCAAACTAAAATTCTGGAACTGAGCAGAATCTATTCGTATTTGTAACAGACCAGCAAGAATTTTGACAGTCAAGCCATAAAAACATGATTATAATCATCAGTGCGCTCCTTTCCGTAAGTAGTTTCGAAAACTGGATGCCCCAAATTTCCTTCCAAGTAGTAAGTCGACTAAAATTGAAAAATATATCTAAACGAACGACTGAAGTGATGCTTTACATTTCGTCGTATACTTCGTTAAAATCGCCGACGCGAGGAATATGATTCTTCCGGGTTTTGCCCAAAAATCGGCCATTTTCATCGATAATTACTGAAAGAACCATTTCAGCATGACAACAGTAAAAAAGAAAAATATGCAATACTAAATACCAGCTGTATTCCAAAGAACGTCACCAAATCGTTCATCCCTTTCAAGGATAGGCGATATAATTACCATATGATATTTCGCAGCCAACTAAAAACAACATAGAACAGATTAACATGCATATCAATAATCGAAAGTAAAATTTAAAGTGCGGATATTCTTATAAAATAATTAATAACCGTATAAGAACTAAGCTCTGTTGAACAGTTCGAACTTCAGGAATATATTCTACGTGCGACTTAAAAAGAAAAACGACATGATTTTGAGCATATTAATAAAGAAGTCGATCACAAAGAAATTGCCAAAATCGAGGTTATGCTGCTGCCAGCTAATAAGCACTATCATTAGTAAGTGCGATAATTATAAGCATCTAACCTAAATACGTTACATGTAACAGCTTTACATTTAGGGTGTAGGGCAATTGACTGTTGAGGAGGATAAATGATCTTAATCTTGTATCCTTGGCCAAAATGACGAAAAAAACGCTTAAAAATGTGCTAACAAGACATATTTCCCCAAAATTCGGGGGAAGGGCAAAAACTCGAACATTTACGGGGGATGGGATGCGGAAAAGGTCAACTTCGAGTGGGGATCCTCCTATCTTCTTTGTAACGCGTGTGATACCTACATAGTACACAAGAGCATAGGGAGGGCGAGAGTGTGGTTTTCTCTCCTAAAACTATGAAAAATTGTACTGGAATGCAATTTCAGTAGTATAACGTATGGTGTTGCTCGTAATTTTCGAGCTTATTTCAAAAAATCTTATTCATACTAATTTTCAATCAAATTAGTCATTCTACCACAGAAAAAAATTAATCTTTTCATGCTTGTTAGAAATCTTTTAGTCATATGAGTTTTTATAAAACATGGTTAATAACATGTACTTTCCTCGATAAAATGCAGTTTGAAATCAAATATAATTGCCTTATTCCATCAAAAGTGGCATTTTAGGAAGCTGGAATGGTCAATGATATTTTTTATGTTGTAAAAAACGCCTTTCATGATCAATTCTTACTGCAGTACGCCCGTTTTCCTCAATGTAACCTCCCCTCCCCCTTTAGTTATCCCTACCTTGCCCATTTATACTGCATATACTGAATGTATCACCTGCTTGCAGAACTCCGTTGTAGAGCCATTCTCAGCATCTTCTGCAAATTCACTCCATGGCAATTTTTCTCGCGTACAAAATGCAAATGGCATATCTGAAACAGAAAATGAGGATAAAACCGTGGGAGATTTAAAATGTTACGCAACGAAATGCGCTTTTGAAATCACTTTTGTTCAAATAATTGGCTGATCGAAGATGTTTATTTGAACTGCCTCCGGGGCCGTTTGCACTAATTTATTACTTAAGCACTTCACAAGTGTTCGCTTGCACCAACGACTAATAAATTAGCCAGTTTCTAACAGTTCAAGTGTCCGTTTGTATCAGACACTAATAGAGTAGTCCACTTTCTAATAATTCAGTTCCATTTCAGTAGTTCAATATAGTCAATAATTTTGTATGTATGAATTCTTACTATTAAAAATTATTATTGATCTTTCGATGTGATTGTAGATATGCTTTATGCTATGGACGTCCTTTGATATTTGTACGTCTGGTTTGGCAATGATTATAAAAACACTATGAAATACGATTGAATCATACAGCCGAAAAATAATTAGTTCTAGGCACATTCGAGATTTATATAATGCATATTGGAGCTAAGAATCTTCATAGTAGGCGCTACACGAATCGAGGTTTATTCAATTGCAAAAAATATTTTTTACCGAAGTATGTAGCTCAATGTAATTTTCAGTCGCGCAATATAATTTTCTCGCAATTCGTTATCGTATTTAGCTGATTATACTGAATGTTTCTAGAAGTCTTTTGTTAAAAAATTAATAAACATTCTAAAATCAAAAAATTCAGACAAATTAATTGGATTAAAAATTGAAGTAAAAAGTTAAAAAGCTAAGGACATCAAGAAACATCGATTCAGAACATCTTTTCACACGTTTGACCATTATATGTACACACGGAAAAATAATGAGAAAACTCTTTTGTGAAAGCCAGAATCGACTATTAGAAAGGCACTAACGAACTAGGTACTATATATTTTTTGCAAGCGGAACTTCACTATTATTGACATATCGCGACTGTACTAATAGATTAGTTCAGTTGAAGTTGATGCAAGCGGCCCCTGGCAAAGCAACAAGATCATATGTAGATGCACAAGGTCAGGATCGGCAGGGGTGGGGAATCCAGAAATCCAAACCAGTGAATTCAGTGTTCACGATTTTTTTGCTAATCAAACGACGAAAATGGTCAAAAAAGCGTATAAGACATTTTTTCGTGATAATACCGCATCTAAAAAGCTTTTTGGTCCAATTTAACTGCATTACATCGCTTTTAATACTTAAAAATAAAGAAATTGATCAATATTGGTTGCTTTGCAAGTATAAAGCACATAAAAGTAAAGAATATTGACATTGTTACTGGTTTTGTTCTAAAAAAAATTATGCGAAAAATGTTCCGTTGGATCAAAATTGCTGGACAGTACCTGTCTGGCTGACCCTTCAGGGGGATAATACGCCCTCTCAGCCAATTTTTTGTATTCGGCAAAGATTTTTCCCGATGTACAAAGACTTTTGGGGACCGTCGTTGTACATGTACAAAGATTTTTGGGAAGACAAAAACTGCAAAAAAGGTTTAAATTCGCAAAAATTTTCGGCGCTTCGCGCCGAAATGAAGTAATTGTGTTCTATAATATCTATATAATATCAGAAATTGCATTTTGAAAAGAGAAATGTAACATTTTTCGGCGCTTCACGCCGTTTTGAGACGATTATTAGTGATTTTTCGCCCTCAGAAACCCAGAAATTAGCTAAAATACACTACTAATGGTCGAAAAACTCTTTTTGCCACACTAAAATCGCTACTGCACCATATTATAGTACCCAAAAATTGTGTGTACAAAATGTACAAAGACTTTTAGGGACCATCTTAGTACATGTACAAACGAACCTTGTACAAAAACACTGCTCTCAATCCCTATGTGCATTTATGACCAGGTAAACAAAATAAGCGGAATTTTCAAAGCAAATTTTCATGTTGATGAGGCCGGCCGGAAATCCACGTTTTTACAGATTATTGATAACTAGACATGAAAAATCAATCATCACAAAAATTGCTTCAATAAGCATTTCGTGCTATCTAATTTTAAGAGGAATCGTTTTCGATACAAGTTATTCCTGAAAACTTCGCAAATTTATTTATGTAAATATAATGCGGTCGAAAACTAATAAACGGAAAGAATAAATAATCAATAGAATACCTCAGGTCGCGGCTAAAATTTTTATGCTTACATGTCACCAAGCCCGTATCCAGGATTCAGCCAAGAAGGGAGGGGGCGGACCTAACATAAATTGGTCTATAACTTGTAAAATTCATCGGGATAGCTCGCAATTATCGACGTTTTTCGCCATGCTCTATCCATTAAGATCACAAAATTCGAGCTTTTTGGAAGAAAACTTTTTCCACACAGAGAGCTATGAAAAACTGTCATTTTTCGGTTGCGCTCAAGTCAAAATGATAAAAAAATACTTCACATCCGGCGCGAAGCGCCGAAAATTTGAAGCATTCACGTTAACGACAGTCGATTTTTCCATCTTTACGTGCATTATCTTATCTTTCAAACATTTTTACCGGGTGCAAGTAGCTGAGGGAATTTCTTTTTCGTCTCGAACCCTGTACACTAAAATGATCACAGATCAAGAAATATTGCATTAAAAGAGAAAAAATTTTACCATTTGAGATATTGTAGCCCTCTACATTATAAAACCAATTGGACTGCACAGAAACCAAAATTGAGTTAGATAAGCTTCAGGACACGCTAACATTGAATGTAAAGAAATTTTAAGGTCAGATTCGTAATCTACAACTCGAGGGCAACATTTAAAAAAATTGGCCCTCCGCAAATTGTTTGATACCCAACGCTCTGGGCGGAAAAGTGCTTCTTGGTGTAAACTTTACACTTGTGCTAATAACGCAATATCGGGTGTATAGAAACAAAATAAACAAGGATCTGTAACGCTAAGGTCAGGGCACATTTTAAGCATAATTAGAATGTTCCACCTACTTAACGGAGTAGCTTAAGAAATTTCGTTTTTCGTCTCGAACCCTTTACACTAGAACGATCACATCTCAAGAAATATTGCGTTAGAAGAGAAACAAAATTGGTCCTTGACGTATTGTAACCCTCTACATTATAAAGCCAATTGGACTGCACAGAAACCAAAATTGAGTTAGATAAGCTGAAAACACGCAAGGAGTAAAAACCCCGTATACTTTACATTTTTGTGCAAACAGCCATCGAGTGTAAAGAAATATTAAGGTCAGATTCGTAATCTACAGCTCAAGTGCAACATTTAAAAAAATTGGCCCTCCGCAAATTATTTAATTTTTTGGTTTACACTTTACACACTCATTGCTAACTCGGCATTGAGTGTAAACAAAGGAAAAAATGGTAGAACGAGTTTTTTAATTATATATCGTTTAAAAAGAACCGCACCTCACAAGGTGTGGGCCGTTGTTGCTGTGAGAGGGGGACACAAAACTCGCACTCGCTGTGATAAACATATAAGAAAAAAGGTGGCCAAGTATATTATATGTAGGTAGCGCTATCGCGCTACCTATGATTTCTTGACAGTTCCGCCTTTTCAAAAGGAGATTTAAGCCATTCAATTACTGATTCCGGCGCGAAGCGTCGAAAATTTTCGAGAATTGCAGACCTTTTTACAGCTTTTGGTCAAGCAAAAAATTATGTATATATATATATATACAAAGATGGTCCCAAAAACATGTACACAGGCAGGCCCGTATTCAGAATTCGGCCAGGGGCGAACCCAACATAAATTGGTCTATATTTCGGAAAACTCATCGGAATAGCTCGCAAAAATCTCAATTTCCGACGTTTTTTAAGTGCTCTATCCATTAAGATAAAAAAATTCGAACTTTTTAAAAAAAATTTTCAGACAAAAAACTATAAAAAGTGTCATTTTTTGGTCGCGCGCTCCAATCGAAATTATGGAAAATACTTCACATACGGCGCGAAGCACCGAAAATTTGGAGATTTTAAGACAAGGACACTCGATTTTTCCATCTTTCCGTGCATTATCTTGCCTTTCAAAAATTTTTCCGGCCGAGGGGGAGGGGCGGACGTCCACCCCCTTGAATACGGCCCTGTGCACAGGGAAAAATCATTGCCGAATACAAAGAATCGTGGTTGTTTGACATAAAATTGTCACTCTATTATCAACTGTTAAATGTCAAACAATAATTTTTTATTTTTACGATTCATAATTTCGGGCGAAACGCCCTATTAAGAATGAAACCATTGCTCAGCTATTTCATCTACTAATTCAAACTAACCATATGTAAAAATAGATGCAAAAAAATCTCACACCAAGCTTCTTGCATGCATAGTACATTGACACCGCACTGGAATGCTACCTCGGCGATCTGACTTATTCTAGTGTGCATTTTTGACAGCTGATCCTGCACCGAAGCATTTGCAGGCAATGCAAGCTTGTTCTGGACTGCACCTATTCTCACCTGAAAA
This sequence comes from Mermis nigrescens, assembly GCA_036768485.1. NCBI lineage: Eukaryota > Metazoa > Nematoda > Enoplea > Mermithida > Mermithidae > Mermis > Mermis nigrescens. The sequence continues at coordinate 18,399 of JAVLUZ010000265.1, read as the reverse complement.
CAAGCAACTCCAAAGGAATTTATCATGCGACAGAAATTTGACCGAATTTTAGACATATTAACGTATGTAAAAGGGTAGACATCATGTCATAAAACGGATAAGGATGCGGTTCGCTAACGATACACAGACTTAAATTTACATTCAAATCGGTTTTAAGCATGCATGATTATAAGGAGTTCGGGGAGATTCACCCTCTCCCACAGAAATTTGACAGAAATTTTTCCAACCCCCCTGAATTCGCAATTTTTCGAAAGCTTCCAAAAATTTTCCAGAAATTCGTAAAAAAAGGTGCTTTTAAGCTTTTTAGCTGTCTATTTGCTCAAAAATGTCAAATTGTCGGCGTTTCGCACCACATGCTCATGTTTTAACCATATTTTGTTCAATTTGTTCGACTTTTTTGATTTCTTTCGAATTAAAATTCATTTCATCCTGACTAAATTTTGCAAAATGTTGAGCAACTTCATCAGCGCTAATACGCCTACGAAGGATAGAATTATATTTAATTGGGTTAGTAGTCTTATGAATAAAACATTATCAGGGAAACAAAGTCAGTTACTCGCAGCAAAAGACGCTCTCGCTTTTTAAAAAGCAATAAGATGCAAAATAGGGTTTTTAGGAGTTTTCCAGTCTTTACTTTTAGATGGAGTCACTTTCAATGCATACATTCTTCGCAATTTAGAAATTCACTCGAATTTGTGGAGAAACGTGGTTAATGCTACCACTGTTGCATTACGATGTCGTTTAGAAGTGAAAATCAGGTGCAAACAGGCGCGGATTCAAGGAGGGTGGGGGCCGCCCTCCCCATTGGCCAAAAATATTTGGCGAGATAAAGAATGGATATGCAATTTCCAATGATTTTTGATCCGTCAGTGACCATAATTTCTCAATTTTTTCCAGCGCACGCGCCGTATGATATCTATTAATGGCATTTATTTACTTTCTTGGCGACCTGGAAGTCATTCTCTGTTTATGTAGGTTTCAAAACAATTTTAACGGGAGAAACAGATATTTTTGCATAGCTTTCTTCTATTTTCAATTGAAAATTTCAATGTTTCGCATCAAATGCAATAAATACAGGAAATCAAGCAGTAAAACCTGCTTCTAGACGTCTATCCGCCTTAATTTCACAAATTTTCTGGCGCTGCGCGCCGAGATTTTCGTAAAAGTCAAAGAAATTTAATGGTTTTTTCGCACAACATTGTCGAAAATTCTAAAATTTTATGAAAAATATTGCGTCAAAAAAGATTTTATGTAAAAGTATACAATGTAAAACACCGAAAAAACGCTATTTTTGCGCGTTAAAGACGCAAATTTTCAGACCTACTTTAGACTGTTTTTGTAAAAGTTGGGATACCGCCCCCTATAGAAAAATCCTAGATCCGCCACTGGGTGCAAGCTTTAGAATTTTTAATAGATTCGAACCGAACGGAGAATAAAGGTAACTTAAACTGTTGCTTCTTTCTTTGCAACCATTTTCTAGAATCAAATACAAAGCTGATAAAGATTTCAGCAAAATATTTCTTAAAAGTTCGCTAAAAAAACTACATAATTAAGGCTGAAATCGCCATTTTGTCCCCAAAAGCTTTATTCAACTCACATAATGTTCGGCGCGTACAAAAATTAGCTAAGCGCCGAAAAGTAATGAAACGATTATAAACATTAGAAAACATTAGACCAAAAGCATTTAAATTAAAAAATACATTTACTCTTCATCTCGTCAGCTACATGTGCTGGATTTACGAGACAGCATGCATCCTCGCACTCAAACTCTTTATCGCAGTAGAGAATTAAAATATCCGTATCACTTATCACTATCAGCACCTTGCTCGTGCTATTAAAAATAAGAAAAGTTGATTAGTAATTATTCGATTATATATACAATGTTTTTTATTCCATTTATTATATTTCACCTCTCACTCAAACCGTTCTGTTAGCATTATGATTATATCGATTACCAATTAATTTAATCAAAATTTCTCTTGTTCAAAAAGTTGGAGTTGAAGTGGAACCGTTGATACATACAATGGCTTGTGCAGCTGGAGAGTTAGGGATCTTGTTTAATGCAGGGAAAAAGATCTGAGAAAAATTTTTCAAACATGCAGTAAAAGCTGTTTTTTAGTGTAAAATCTTGTGTGTCAGTCAGCAGAAGTGCTCACAAGATTATATGTATAATCGCCCATAATACAGTCAATCAGCTTTTTGCTGTAAAATCTGAGAATCTCTGTTTCTGTCTTTACTTAATCATAATTTTTTATCTTTTTTTAGGAGCTGAGAACCGATCTAAAAACACATTGGTTCCGGTTCCGGTTATTAAAAAATGGAAAAATCGGTTCCGATTATTGAAAAATTGGAAAATTTGTTCTGTTCCGTTTCCAAAAAATGGTCGGTTCCAGCCGGCTCCGGTTCCGGTTAAGTGACACATCCCTAATACCCATCATTTTTTTGGGCCCAAAAGAGGCACTTTGAAATTTCACCTTTTTCCAGAATCCCCAAGCTGTGCATGTCTGGTTTTAAGTATTCGAATTTTAAAACTGCTCCTCGCTATAACTGAGCTAATTCAAGTTTTGTTCTTAATTGAAAAGCGGCAGCACTAGCACATTCCCTCAAGGCATTAAATTAGTTCTAAGCAATAAAAGGATGACTTATCATTCATTACTTTTTCGCCGATTTAAGATAGCTTTTGTAGATTGGTTTTGAATGTATTTTAGCGTGCTAAAAATGCACCTTGTTCGAGGGTCAAAGCTTCAAAATCCGGACTTATTTTGCATCAACACGACAAAAAATGATAATTATAATGAGCATTCCGTACCATACATGCATATAGGGGGTTAGAAAGGGTATTACCCCCGCTGAATGGTCAACCGGACAGGTACTGTCTGGCGATTTTTAGCTGATGGCACGTTTTTTGCATTTTTAATGGGTAAAAAGCAGTTAAAACGTCAAAATTTTTCCGGCGCTTCGCGCCAGATTAGATTTTTTATGTACTTTTTACTCAAAAAACGCCCGAAATTGATAAATTTGCGCATGTTTCAGTGTTTAAAGTGATATAATGCAGTCAAAATGGACTAAAAATGCTTTTAAAATGCAATATTACCACAAAAATACGTTTTAAAGGCTATTTTGACCATTTGATCTTTAAAACAGCAAAAAAAATCGTGAACGTTAAACTTACTGTTTTGGGTTTTGGGATTTCACCCCCCCCTCCTGCCGACCCTAACCTTGTGCACCTATGCCCCGTACACATAGTGAAAAACGAATCGCACAATGCGTAAGAGATCACACTGGAAGAACTAAAATAGGGATCGAGACTCTGAGATTTGAAAGTTTTGTGCTACATATGTGAATTGTACGACGACAAAACTTTAACCACTCTTTGGACGGAAGGGTAGAGGACGCTTTTTATTTTTAATTTATGTCCTCAAAAAATCCGACCTTTCGCAGCTATGTAACACTCTCTTAAGAGATTTTGTATAGCAACAACTCCTTCAAATTTGTAGGTTCCATTAATACAAGGAGCGGAAAACGAATTATTCATGAAAAAGAAAATTTTTAGGGAATCAATGTCTCTAGTGTTAGAGAAAATTACCAATTGTATTTGCAGGGGCCAATTTTAGGGGTTGGACCGGCCGTCACCCCCTCATTGACCCAACATAGTTGGCGAGATAAATAAGACTAAATGATGGAAGACGTATGTATGTACGAGTATATTAACAAAACTTGAACATGTGTGAGATATCATCATTACTATTCGAGGCTGCCTTGTTTGTTCTTTTTCGGCCTCGATACAATATCCACGTAGCTCAAGGTCTAATTTCTTGCAGAGGACATTTGTTACTTCAGAAAACTGAATAAATCTGAAAGTTGATTCACGTGCAACGCATTTGTTTCATATGCCTAGTCTATAGACTTTAACACCAACTGAAACTATCCGTCTGACTACAGGGACTTGAGTTCTCCACGCCCATTCCAAAGGCCAACAGCATTGAGTAATAGGTACAAATTTGTCTTGAAGTAGAGTGAAATACGAGCAACTTAAGGGTAAATCGAGCTGTCTTATTATACATGATCTTGTGGGATTTGCGGGTTTTCACACCTGCCCTAGAAAACTTTTCACCCCCCACCCCAAAATTCGCAATTTTTCGAAAGTTTCTAGAGATTTTCTAAAAATTCGTAAAAAGGTGCTTTTCTAAGCGTTTTTAAGCAGTCAAAAGTGTCAAATTTTTGGCGCTTCGCGCCATATATGTATTCATGTTTTGACAATATTTTGGTAAATTTTTGAATTTTTTCTAAATTTTTTCATGTTTTTATGCTTTAGAAGAATAGGGCACAGTCAGAAACGCCAGAAAACGATGTTTTTTGACGCGTTACCATACATGCACATAATAGGTGAGGGATATTACCCCCTTCCCTGAAGGCTCAGCTGGACAGGTATATGTCCGGCGATTTAGAACTGATTGGACGTTTTTTTGCATCATTTTTGAGGTCAAAAGCAGTAAAAACGTCAAAATTTTTCATGTGCTTCGCGCCAGATTAGTACTTTTAAGTACTTTTTACTCAAAAAGCGCCCGAAATTGATAAATTTGTGCATTTTTAGTGTTAACAGTGATATAATGCGGTCAAAATTGACTAAAAATGCTTTTAAAATGCGATACACCCACTAAAAACGTTTTACAGGCTTGACCATTTTGTGTTAAAATAGCGAAAAAATCGTGAACGTTAAATTTAATAATCTTGATTTTTAGGATTTCACCCTCCCCTGCCATCCCTCACCTTGTACACCTATGCGCGTTACGCACCATTTTTGGGCCCAAAAAGACATTTTGAAATCATACCCGTCCTCCAGAATTCCCCTGCTGTGCATGTCTGTGTCTGACTGACTCAAAATTTGAGTAATAAAACGTATTTAACGTATTTTAATTTCAACCTAGCAAAATATATCTTAAAATCTTTATCACAGATGGGAAAAATACTGTGGATTTTTCGTAAAGAAAATGAAAAAGAGCGAAAAGAACGAAAAAACCTGAAAAATCGCGAATTCTGAGGGGGTGACTAAATTTCTGGGGCGTGAAGTTTTCTGGGGGTGTGAAAAGCCCCACTCCCAAATCGCTCTCCCCCCACGATCATTTATGTAATAGTGTCAAAATTTCTCCAGCGCTTCGCGCTGGATTCATAATTTTATGTTCTTTTTATTCAAAAACTGTCCAAAATTTTGTCAAAGTGTTACTTTAAAGCATCAAAATTTCTCGCCATATCGATCGATTTCAATATGTTTTTATTGTTAAACGCGATATAATCAGTCCAAATATTGCGACATTACCATGAAGAAGCGATTTACAGACTATTTTGACAATTTTTGTCAATTAAATAGCAAAATAATCATTGGACACTAAATTTGGTCGTTTGGAGTTCTGAGATTTGGCTCTCTTCCTGATAACACTGACCTTGTGGATCTATGCCTCCAGTGTGCGTGTGCATCATACATGCACATCGGGAATGAGAGGAGATATTACTTCCTGAAGCGTCCGCCAGACAAGTATATACCGTCCGACGACTTTGGGCTGACGGACAGACACGTAGCAAGTGGGATAGGGGGACTAGTCCATACATGATCTTGGAGGAGTTTAGGGAAGTTGGTTTCCCCCCACCAAAAAATTTCCACTCTCCCCCCTCCGAAAAATTTTCTTCTCACCCCCCCCTCCAGAAAAATCGCGATTTTTCAAGTTTCTAAAAATTTCCTAAAAAAAATCGCAAAAAGGTGATTTTTTTAAGCGTTTTTAGCTATCTATTTGCTCAAAAGCGTCAAATTTTCAACGTTCCGCTCCATATACTCATGTTTTGAGTGTATTTTGTTTAATTTATTCGACTTTTTGATTTTTTTCGAAATTTTGTTGTTTTTATGCTCTAGAAAGCTTAAAGAATCGTCAGAAACGCTAAAAACGATGTTGCTGACGCGTGCCCATTATTTTTAGGCCCAAAAAAGGCACTTTAAAATTTCAACCCCCCATGAAATTCCCATGATGTACATTTCTAGACTAGTCCCCCCAAAGTTCTGAAAGTACGGGTATTTTTGAAAGGGCCTCCCTTTGGAAAAAATTTAATTCCTTGAATAGAATAAATTTTAACATGCTTTTTAGTTGATGGGCCCAGAATTTTCGGGCGCTTTCAAAACAGATTTTTTATTTTTTAAATCATTTCTCTCCAACAATTAGACTTCGCAGATAAACGTTCATATATATGATTATTTTTATGACTTCAAAATTTTAGTCCCCTAAATTCAGAAGGCCAGCTACGTTCCTGCTGATGGAACGTTTTTTACATCATTCTTGAGAACAAAAGTGGTAGGTAATAATGTCAAAATTTTTCCGAACACTGGATAATTGCTTGTATGTGCTTTTTATTCAAAAAGCGCCCTAAACTTATCAATTCAATTTCTATATTTTTTAGTAATTCAAGCGGAATAATGTAGTCAAAATGGACTACAATGCTTTTAAAATGCGATATTACCACAAAAACGTGTTTTAGGCTATTTTGACCATTCTTGTCATTTGAATAGCAAAAAATTCGTGTTTACTGAACTAACTGTTTTGGATTTCTGAAATATTACCCATTGTCGACCTTGACCTTGTTCATTTATGATGTCTGCAATATGCCTTCTTAAGATACAACTTTAGCAACATATAGCAGTGCCAATTGATTCAATACTTCAGCTGTTTGCCATAAAGCAGATTGACGACGGTTTCCCAGTCAGAGCTTCCGGTCGAAATGTTTCGACCCAATATATCTTCCAACGAATCCATTGTTTAGCAAAAAAGAGACAATATTAATCATTCGAGCATAAAACAAAAATTGGTTATTAAAACTAACAAGAATTTTAGAATGTATCGGGCAGAGGTATCACAGATTTGTGTGATCGGTCGTTACTGATTTCCTTTTTTTCACTGAATATTCGATAGATAACCCGATAAAACTCGTTTGTTAAAAGCTGGTCCGCCTTGCTTGTTTTTTTTTGTGAATTTGTACAGAATTTTTTTCAGTTTATGGGATGCAATGGCGCCCGCTGCACCCCATGTCGCTACACCCGTTTTTGGTCGATCAAAGCCTAAAAACATTGCATTCTTTGAAATTTGCCTTACTAAAAATTGAGAATCCAGCAAGGCCCATATCCAGGAGAAATAGATGGACACGTGCCCCTATGGAACCTGAAAACGACTCTTTGCTTTATTCTCCCCCGCCCACAGGCCTTCATCCAGGGAGGAATAGGTGAAAGGAGTACGTGCTTCCCCTCCCCACCAAAATAGAATGTGAGAATGATTTTTTCTTCTACTACTCCCCCTTTGCTTTTTTTAGCCAAAAATCGCAAAAAAAATTTCGGCGCTTCGCGTCGAATTCCAGAATTATAATTGCAGTCTATTTAGTCCCAGGCGCACGGTTTAAGCACTCCATTTTTAGTCATAAACAACCTAAAACGTATTTTGCATCTGTGTTCTTTTCTGCACAGGTTTTATGCAGAAAGTGAGATCTGTTCAAGAGGGTGTCCATTGGATTTTCACCATATTCAAGGCATCTGGGTACCAAAATTTAAAAACCGTACAGCTCTAGTGGTCGTAAAACGTTTTTAATCATCCTTTGGTCCCCCTCATACTTTGAAAAAAATTTGATCGTGGCCGTACCCCCCCTAAAATAAAAGCCTGGATACGGACCTGTCCGCCCCTTTGGTTTTTTAGTGAAAAATCGCGAAAACTTCCAGCACTTCGCGCCGAATTTCTTAATTAGTATGTATAATTTATTTAGCCCCTAGCGCGCGACTTAAACAATCCAGAAAAAATAAGATACGGGCTAGAAGAAAGAAAAACAAAAAAATTCCATTTTGTAAGATAATGAAAAGTATTATTAATACTCAACTATCAATTTATTTGTCAACTAATAATTTAGTATCACCTTTTCAATATGATTTCCAAAAAATAAATCTTGCGAATTGTAATTGTTAAATTGTAAATATTCTTGGGTTCAATCAATGGAATGAAAAGAAACTGTTGATATTATTTATATAGACTTTGCCAAAGCTTTTGATAAAGTCTAGACTAGTGATCGACCGGCGCCCCAGCCCCAGCCCGGCAATCCCCGGCCATTTTTAAGCATCCCGGCCCGGCTGGAGGCAAGGTCAAAAAATGGCCGGGGCCGAGAAAAAATTTAGTGTAATTCGTATTTTGTACAGGCTGTGATACTGGCATTTATTTATCAATGAGCAAGTGTTAATTTTGAGAACTGTACTGATTAGACCATATGTATACTTACTTAGTCCTTCTTATAACTTCGCTACTGTGTATAAATGAGCTTTTACTGGATAAATGTTCAGGAAAATCTGCATGTTTTCGATTCTTCCACTTAACTTATTTAAAGTAAATGCTACTTTTAACTCATTTATTCATAGCTATGGCTAAAGGATTTAGAGTTGACAAATACGTTCTATTTCTAGTTGGAAATTGTACGTTTTCAACAAACTATTTTTACAAAAAACACTTTTACATTTAATTGAATGGGAACCGCGTGCTTTAAAACGCGTTTCTTGTGTAATAGTTATTAGGACGGAGGTTAATTATAGGCGAATGTAAAATACGCTGCAGAATTGCGTCCGATCCGATAAACTAAATATGTCTCAAATAGTTTCCTAAGGTCCAGAGTTGAGGTAGGGATGAAATCCCAAATTGGAGGACCAGAAATTAAGTGGTGGACTATTATTAGCCGACTCTATTTTGTTGTACGAGCTTCTTGTGCTTGTACAAAGATTTCCGAAAAGGTCGTTGTATGAGCTAACAAATTTTTATAGCTATATCATATAAATATATTTTTAAACATACACGTTTTCGCATACTATCAGTATGTGACAGTGTTTTTTTGTACAATGTACCTTTGTATATACATGAACAAAGATGGTACCCAAAAGTCTTTGTACATTTTGTACCAGTGTTTTTTTGTACATGGTCCGTTTTTGCATGTACGAAGATGGTCCCCAAAAATGTTTGTACATTTTGTACACTTAAATGTTTGGTTACTATAATATGGTACAGTAGCGATTTTAGTGTGGTAAAACAGGGTCTTTTGACTTTTGATTGTACATTTTAGCTAATTTCTGGGTTTCTAACGCCAAAAATTACTAAAATTGTCTCAAAACGGAGCAAAGCGCCTAGAAATTTGACATTTTTCCATTCTAAATACAAATTTTGCCATTTTAAAGATAAGGACAGATAATTTTTCATATCGGAGCAAAGCGCCTAAATTTTTTGGAATTTTACACCTTTTTACAGTTTTTATCTTCCCAAAAATCTTTGTACATGTACAAAGATAGTCCTAAAAAGTCTTTGTACATCGGGAAAAATCTTTGGCGAATACAAAAAACACTGTTTTGTACATGCAAATTTTTGTATACTTTAATATGGTACAGTAACGATTTCAGTGTGGTAGAACATAGTTTTTCGACCTTTAGTAGTGTATATATTTGGCTAATTTTTGGGTTTTCTGAATATTTGACATTTTTCCATTTTTCCATTTTAAGCGCAGTGTTGCTTATTACAAGATTTAATTCGCATATTACAATTTCTTTAATATTTCTGATTTTGTAGTACAAGTTGTTTTAGCTTTTCCAGTCGTGTTTTATGTCTGAATTCCATCAAAAGCTCATAAAAATTTCGGCACTTCGCGCCGAGCTAATATTATCAACTAAATTCAGGCCGAATTATCACATTTAGAAGCACGGTCTTTTTGTATTCGGCGAAGATTTTTGCTGATGTACAAAGACGTTTCAGGACCGTCTTTGTACATGTACAAAGATTTTTGAAGAACAAAAACTGTAAAAGGTGTAGAATTCCTTATTGCGAATTCTACCATTTTAAAGATTTTCAGGGGGTAAGCGGCTGCAAAAATGGAGCCGCTTACCCCCTTCCCCTGAAAATGGCCGAGAAATATACATGTGACAGGGGTTTGGGCCATCCCCATCCACGCTCTGAAGACCCGAACTTCCTTGAAAGTCAGAAAATATTTGACCACCCTCCCCCATTATTTGGCGAAAATCTGCGCTTTTTGGCTATTGTTATGTGTTTTTACCATTATTGATCTAGTCGCTAACCCCTCCTTCTAAAAATGGCGAGGAACCCCTACCCTAGATTTCCAGCCGTTACACGTATACTGAGGGACCCTCATAAAATTTTAAGCGATTACACGCATGTTTTATAGTGATAGTTTATCTATTTACTCAAGCTCACATTCTAAAATAATGTATCACTTCGTGAAATTCTAATAGTTAGGTACACTTTTGCCATACTAAAAAATTGAGTTCAGAAAATTCAAAAGGTTTTCACCAAAAATCGTCTGACAGTGACTTGTGTCTTGGACCCTGAGGGGGTAATACCCCTCCCCCTTATGGGAATGTGTGATGTCTCATTTATTACATCCAATACCTATTGCATCCAATCGCTACAGCAGCAGTAGCAGTAGCAAAGATTCAAATGATATAGAGTGTGCTAATAGCAGCGACATAGACTTTATTGATGATTCAGACAATGAAACACTGAACTAAATTTGTTTCTTGTGACATAAATAGTAATAAAACTTGATATGAAAAGGCGCACCTAACTTTGCACTTGCCATTTACTACTGAATGGAGCAGTCGCTCATTATTTCTTTTCCTATGCCGTGCCCACCCGAAGTATGTGTCATGCAATAATATTTTCCTTGTCTGACCCCGGCCAGCCCCGGCCCCGGCCGGGGATTTTTTTCAGCCCCGGTACTGCCCCGGCCCCGGCCAAAAAAGTCGCCCCGGTCGATCACTAGTCTAGATCTGAACTTCTTATAAACTTAACTAGTTACGGTATTAAACAACACCTGTTTAGTTGGTTAAAGGCTTTTCTATCTAATCGTTTTCAGTGTGTTCGCGTTAATCAGTATGCCACAGTTACAAGTGGAGTTATTCAAGGGTCCATTCTTGGACCTAAGTTGTTTTTGATTTTTATTAATGATATCTTTGATAACTTGTTAAGTTCGACTGTTATGTTTGTGGATGACCTTAAAATATTTAATCTTTCCTGGAGTCATCAAATACTTCACACTGATTTAAATAGAATTTATATTTGGGCCACCAAAAATTGTTTACATATATTGTATTCTTAATAAGCAGCTCAAATTTGGGCAAAGATAATCCTAAATTGTCATGGACACTCAATACTCAAGTTATTACTGACGATTCTGTGTTTGTTCGCGATTTAGGTGTGCTAATTTCACAAAACTTAAAATTTAAGGACCATTACAGAAGTATGATCAAAAAAGCTTTCTTGAGATCTATCTTAATTAAAAATACTTCTTTTCAGCGTGATAAAAATAATCTCATCAAGGCCTTCATTGCTTACGTCAGACCGATCCTCGCATATTCTTGTGCCTTATGGAACTCCTTTTATATTAGTGATATAAACAGGCTTGAGACTCTTCAGTGTAAATTCACTAAATACGTAGTTGGATAGCCCGCTTTCTTACGAGGAACGCCTTAAACAACTTATCTTGTGTCGATTAGAATTACGTCACCTGCATATTTGCTTATGTATGATGTATCAAATTATTAGTCAAAGGTCTAGTCTTTCCATAACCGGTTTTTGTGCTCAATAAAAATACTACTCGCTGCACAAATCACTTTAAGCTAATTGTTCTTCTTGTTTGCTCGAATTTACAAAAATCCGATATTTTTCATGAGTATTTCTCTGCTTGGAATCACCTACCTGATTTTGTAGTTTCTTCCCCTAACTTAAATATATTCAAATCTAGATTAATTGATGTCGTTTTATCCAAATTTATTTGAAGGCGAGCTTAAATCGTCATTTTTATGTCGCTTGTCGCCTTTTGTTGTACGTTTTTACTGTATTGATCGTACGTTTTATTATTCTCTTGCATCCTTTGTAATTGTCGCGCTTCAGCAATAAATTATTTCAGTTCACTTCAGATTTTACTCATTTTTTCCATGGCAATTTTCCATCTTGGCCTCCTATAAATATGAAATTTCAACTCGAGACATTAGAATATTATTGATTTTAGCGTAATCTTGCACATAAGAACCATTTTTGATGAAAAAAATTTGAAAATGAAAAATTTTCCATTTTATGTCTTTCATTTACTCACCATTTTCCGAATTTCACCCATTCTTTCAATTACCAACGATTTTCCATCTTGGCCACGAATACGAAATTACAACTAAGGAAATCGAGATATCCGTGCTTTTAACTTAATCTACCATATTCAGTGGAAAAATTCTAAACGTAAAAATTTTCCATTCTCGGATTTTACCCCTTTTTTCCATTTTCCATCTCTCGGCTTTTACCCATTTTTTCCATTTCCCACTTTCTGGGTTAAACCAGTTTGTCATTATTCCCTTTCCAGATTTTACCTTTTCCCTAAGCTAGCCAGCGCAGAGCGCTTATAAGAAAAGCATTAAAAATATCAAGGTATTCGTAATGTTTTGCATTGGTTTACTTACTTATTAGGCTTAGGCTTAGTATCATGGACTGGCCAAAATGTTAGTGCCAGCGTTCAAAATAAGCCTGAGTAAAGGGATGCGACGATTGGAAGGGAGCAAAGCGGAAGTCGCACCCCATTATTTAGGCTTATTTTAAATGCAGACACCAATATTTTGGTCAGTCACTCACATGAATCTACAGAAACAATCAGAGCACTGCCTTATTTGTTTTCGACTTGACTCAATTTAAACCTGTTAGTGACAGATTTCACCGGATACTACTTGCTGTATACGTACTTATCACGTGGCTATCTTAATACATATGTGAACCACCGTTTTTCCACTTTTTGGTCTATTTGTTAACCAAAATTTTGGGAAATGGAAAAATTTTGGACTTATTTGGCATTTTTAGAAAATTTTTGTAATGTTAGAATACGTTTTTAGAGAGGAAAAACTTCAAAAATTTTCCGAGCTTCGTGCCGGATTGATTTAATTCTTACTTGTTATAAATCTTTAAACGCTAGCTTAGCGCCAATTGCAGCATTGTTATCGACAATCTGGTCTATAACTTCACTATGATTGAAAATCCTTATCTACTGCACCAGTGTTTTTGTATTCGGCAAAAATTTTTACTGATGTACAAAGACTTTTAGGGACCGCCTTTGTACATGTACAAAGATTTTTGGAGAAGACAAAAATTGCAAAAAAGGTCTGAAATTTACAAAAATTTTCGGCACTTAGCGCCGAAATGAGTAAATGTGTGTTCTATATATCTTAATAATGGTAGAAATTGCATTTCAAAAGGGAAAATGTCAAATTTTTCGGCGCGTTTCAGACGATTCCTAGTGATTTTCACCCCCACCCCGAAACCTAGAAATTAGCTAAAATACAAAATGTACAAATACATGTGTACAAAATGTACAAAGACTTTGGGGGACCATCTTTGTACATGTACAAACGGACCTTGTTCAAAAAACAATGTTCTACACGGAATTGGCTAGTTTTTGTAATACAAAAATGCGTTTTAGAGAGCTAAAATTTTAAAATTTTCGGGCGCTCCGCGCCATTTGATAAATTACCTATAGTTTTTGTCAAAAACGACTTCCAGAATTAGCTAAAATGCTTTACGGAAGGAAGGAAATTCAAGTTTCAACAGAAATACCGTATACTAATCATATTTCTAGTAGTGCGCGGAATTTTTATACAAAAATGCATCAAAGACTTCTATTACATGTGTACATAGGATTTTCGGCACTTATGCAGTTTAGGAGGACAAAAATTTGGAAAATTTTTCCCCAAAATTACCATTTGTTTGTAGACAAAATTTGGGTGAAAAATGAGGTTTTTTGTCATTTTTGTGAAAAATTTCAAGAAAAATTTCTTCGTATTTTTGCACATTCTAGGTTAATTTCGCACGCTGATGACAAATTAAGCATTCATTTGTCATTTCCGTCAAAATTTGGGTGAAAAATCCGTTTTTTGTCATTTTCGTGAAAAATTTAAAAAAATCGGTAATGTTCTGGATTAGTCTCCGAAGCGCCGGGGAACTGTGACTGAGCGGGGTTACCAATGTCTTAGGCTTAGGCTTAGTTATGTGCATTCACATTGATGCCGGCGCATGGGCTAAGTCTGAGATAAATGGAACGAAATTTGCGGAGCGATCGAAGCGAGCGGAGCAATTTTTGCTCAATTTATGCCTTAGGCTTAGCCCATGTCTGGCACCAATCTGAATCCGCAAGCAATTGCTGTCACCACGAACTGAAAACTGGAAAACCCAAACGCCATTTTTTCCTTTTTTCGCCTATTCTTAAGCACGTGAACTTCAACAGCCTGTATGTAACTCGGTCAGTAATGCCGACCGCCACCTAATTCTTTCAAATATGAACTCCCCATCCCAAAGCCAGTTAGAAAATCTCTTTTTTTGAAAATTTGACACTTTCCAGGATTGTAAATTCCATTCCAAATGAATGCTAAATTCGTGATCAGCGTGCAAAATTACCTGAGAATAGGCAAAAATACGAAAAAAAATTTTTGATATTTTTCACAATAATGACAAAGCACCTGATTTTTCTCTTAAATTTTGACGCAAATGAAAAATGAATGCTAAGTTCGTTATCAGCGTGCAAAATTATCCTAGAATATGCAAAAATATTAAGAAAAAGTTATTTTGAAATTTTTCAACCTCATTTTTCACCCAAATTTTGTCTGAAACCAAAAATGAATGCTGAATCCGTTCTCAGCGTGCAAAATTACCTCAGAAAATGGTAATTTTGGAGAAAAAAATCTTCAAAATTTTTGTCCTTCTAAACTGTAAAGTGCCGGATTTTTCTACTTAAAAAAACACTGATTTTTTAGCACAGGCGCTCTATTTTTAACGATTTCAGACCTCCCAAAAACGTGGAAAAAAATTTTGGGTCTGGTCCATAATGTCAGCTAAAGTTAAGAATATGGTACTTTTCGAAAAGGAGCAAAACGAATACGGAATGCCAAAATTTTTGTGCCAAACTGGTAGAACATGATAAATTGAAGCGCGGAAAAAATTTTGGTGAAAATCTGAGCCATACTTGCAAAGTTGCAGGCAACTGTCGATTTAAGTGTTGGGTGGGACGATTAAACGGCTCGATCCAAGGATGCCATATTCTTAACTTACTCCAAAAATACCTCCAACGGCCTAAAAAACCCAATATGAGAATAAACCCCCACAACCCTGCGCGCCGCGCTTAGTACTACAGTAGATTTGCATCAGATTGAAAACTGCAAGTAATAATAACTTCCCAAATTAAAATAGTACAACGCGAGACACGCTTGTTTGCTAACGCTTAAAGGTAATGTAGGCAATTCTGCTTGATTTAAAAGGGCTGTGCACGTAAAATCCTGTTCAGTCGATAGTTCGGTTCTGGAGCCTGATACGTACATATTTCTGTTATTCCTTTCCAGATGGTTTTCGATGGATTTCCAAACGTTGATAAAATCGGTTCTCGAACGCAAAAGAGAAGAGTTCAGTTTGAGACTGTCAGAATTCAGGTGCAACTGACCCCGCCAACCAAGGAAATTTCTTCAATTTTCGACTTCGAAGAACTTTATACGGAGAAAACGGTGAGTTCATTTGAATTAGCTTTCATCGAACCCGCTCCATCCATAGAGGGGGACCATATCGAAAATAAAATATAATCCCTATTATTTTTGGCTTTACCGCAGTTTTTGAATTCGTTGCTTCTATGTATGTATGTATACCAAGCGTCACTTATTTATTGACCAAATTGCACCAATGTCGCCTTCTCTCCGGTCTCTAAAACAGGAGACAGGGGTTGGCTGAATCTGCAAGGTCAATTATGTGGATAATCTACGTATGCACCTATTCATTCTCAAACTCAGCAAAATAAAATTGTTTTCGGTATTGTCTTACACAATAATCTTGATCCTTAATTTCGCTTAACGCGAAGAGATGACAGTAACGCAGAATCCTAACAACTTAGCATGAAGAAATCGAAAAAGTAGGGTTATTTTTTGTACAATGTGTTTTTAGCCCATCACAGCCGACTAATCTGAGGAACTGTTAGTTAAACAATGCTACGCTGAGACCGGGCACGTTCGAGTGAAATGAATTGGGTCAGACGCACATCTAATCATTCATCGACAATAAGAATGGAATATGATTACACCATATGATATTAACTATCCATGAGCTAATATAGAAGGAATAAGGTTTATTAGAAAGTTTTTTCTTAGTTAACTGCTAGCTTCTTCGTAAAATACCCAATCAGATCCAGTTCTTAATATCGATCACTTTCTTCTACTGGATAAGTGTAGTGCGCAGGATGCAAAACAGTGTGCAAGTTCATGCCTAATGAATTTGAACGCTGCTGCGAAGTGTAGGTGTGTATGTGTACGTAAAGGTACTCACGAATGTCCGCGTAGCGCGTCTATAATCGCAACGTGGCGTGCGTATATCGATGAACGTAATAGCAGAAAATGAGGCGTTGCTTGGATAGGTATCGCTGAATGCGCGTCGATGATCTCCGAATAAATTGCCAATCATTAATAAGCGTTCGTCGCGATTTATTTGTTATTGATTGATTAGAGACTTCACGTCTTCCATTGTACGACTTGCGCTGTCGCAGTCTAACTCGCATAACTCGAGTAATAGTTGATGAAAATTGATGCGGTTTTTTAATCTGGACTCCATATGTATTCCACTATCGCGCTAGATCAATAAGCTTCCTCTATTGAAAGATTTTTATTATATTAAAGCGCATTCTCCTTTGTTTTTGCTCATTTGCATTTACATGTGCTGAAAGCCGATTTTATCAATTTAAAACTTATCTTTGCGTGTGTGTCAGTGATGAAAATTTTTCTATGACTCGGTCAAGCCCCTAGACCCTGAAAAAATGTATTGACGGTCCGGTCCGGTATTATTTGTAATTTAGTAGGTTAACATGTATGTATGCGCGTCAACACTTGGTACCTCTTCTTTCCGTACTTGCCGAAGAAACTGGCTGATCAAAATACGAATCTTTCGGGTAAATCGGCTTCGTATGTAGGCGCCTAATTAGGCATTCTTTTTATTTCGAGAGTAACCACCACACCTGGGCGTCGGGCAGAAACTGAAATACCCCCAGAATTCAATTTTTTGAAATTTTTTTGTTTTTTTGCAATTTTTTGATGCCAATGGATAATGCTCGATGAGAAACGTTAAAAAAATGGTGTTCTTTTCGACATGCCACCATTTTAAGCCATTTTCTGACTTTTGAAAAATCTTGCACCCCTAAGAATTTTGGTGCCGCCCACCTATGGTAACCAACCACTAGGTGACTAATGATCATTTATATGTTGCAATCGGATATTTATACGAAACGAGAGTTGAGCTTTAAGGTAATTGAATAGAAGCAGTGACTATTACTTTGGATTAATTGAGTGACTCTTATTTATGTAGATTTTCTTGACAAATCGAACCGTATAACCCCAGGTTTGGCATCGGTTGTTTTTAAAAGAGTATCTGACTGACCAAAAGTTATTTTTATGCACGGGTATTTTGTGGAATAGTAGTCCAATGTTGATTCTATGTACTTTTTATTTCATTTTTCTCAGTAGTTCTTTATAAGCAAAAAATAAATTAGCTTCATCACCGTTTATGGCATAAACATGCTTGACGCGTGTACTTCATCACTTCAAATGATGGATTCTCATTGCGTATCGGCGACCTCTTCCACGTACAGCATATGCGCGACTATCTAGCGAGATAAGGAATCAAGTAGTTTTTTAAATAATTTTCGGTCATCGCTTGGCACAATTTTCTTATTTTTTCAAGTGTCAGATTAAAGTTAATAAGACATCATATTCGCTTGCCATCCTTTAAATCTTGTTTTTATACTAGAAATACAGTTTTTATGCAATGATATGATACTTTAGCGGAATTATAGCGGTATTACCGTTTTTTCAATAATTTCCATAATTTTGAAATTGATTAAAAAAATCGCATCGAATACGATTCTCAGTATATATATATACACATATATATATATATATATATATATATATATATATATATATATATATATATATATATATATATATATATATATATATATATATATATATATATATATATATATGTATATACATGCGCGTATATATATATATATATATACATATATATATATTAGTGATGTCAGTGCCGCTTTTTTACCGGTGCCGGTGCTACATTAGCATATTATGTAGTGTGCTATGCTTCTTCAAAAACGGTTAAATTTGTACCTATTTTTCACCGGATATACATATTAAGGGCAAAATTTCATTTGGCTAGTAATGACTTCATTATTCTTAATTTATGAATACATATTAATTTTTCTCACTTAAGCATTAAACAAGCAAAAAATTGTATCAAATTGAAATTCGTGAAAATAAAA